>ML791921.1:58671-76517 GCA_009831015.1 Picea engelmannii
TTTTTAATTTTAATTTTATTTTATATAATTTGGGTTTCGAATATATTTTTTTGAATGTGTTTTTTGCTTTATTTAAAGAAAAAAAAAAGTTGCGAAGATTTTGTTTTTTCTATTTATTTATTTTTCAATGTAAATGTAAATTTAAGAAGAAAATAAATGTTAGAAAATAAATTGTTAAGTGACCATTTTTGTATCCAATTTTGGGTTTCTTTTTTTTGCATAGGGATCTATTGTCAAAACCACGGTTTCAATTAGGTTGAAATGAGCCATAATTTTAACGTTTAGAAAAAAAAATGCTTTAGTTATCGTCACTTTTTTATTTAGGTGTTAATTTTAAGGTTTTTCTAAGCTATTGTATGAGTTTTGAAGGTCATGCTTGAAAAATGTTGTAATTTTGACCCCGTTTGAAAAAATGGTGCTACCGGTAGCACCACTTTTTGATTTGGGGTTGATTTTCATGTTTTTTATGCAAAAATATGAGTTTTTTGGGCTAGAGTTCTCATTTTGAGGTCACAGCTCTCGTTAAGTTGGTAATATTTTTTTTAGCCATCCATTCATTTCTTGACCTCACACATTAGGGAAAATCTGTTATAGCCTTAATTTCCACCCTATGGTGTCTAGAGGAACACAACAAAAGATGATGGTTGAAACACACTCTTCTGCTCTAGAATTCAGTTAGTTTTGAGGGTGGTCACTTGTCATCTATATGACAACATGTGACAGGTCACTAGTCATATATATGACAGCATGCGGCCTTGTCGCTAATTGACAGTGTGTAACTAGTGACTCCCCCTATAACCTTCTAGATTCATGGAGTTTTGAAGAGGTAAGTGATGGATGAGTTGGTTCTTCCTGGCATGAACCTTGGAACTCACAACATTCAAGTCTCCATTAATTTCTAGAAGATCTAGAAGCTCTCCCAAGCCTCTTCCAAGAATCTATATAAGGAAGTCCAATCTTGAGCATGAGGAGGAAGAATCATTCATAGAGTTATGTTGCCAAAATATAGAGGTGTTATTCCATTCCATATCAGTTGCAGTTAGGTTTCCTAGCTTTGTTGAAAAGTAGAGGAGGAGTAAGGATCAAGGGGTAAAGGGGAATGATTCTACACCTTGAGGTAATGTGTCTTGATGTATTTATTTCATTTTGATTAATAGATCATTGGTTTTCCCTTGTAAATATTTGTATTTCATTTGCAAATGTTCATATCTGATTTATTCTTTCATAGATCAAATCAAATACAAGCTATATCTAGGATCCTAACACTAGGAAGAGAAGTAGAAAGGCATTGTTTTGTCTCTTGTGTGCAAGAAGCGGGTTATAAAAGCTAGAGATGGAACTTCAAGACTATAGCAACTAGGATATACGAGGATGACCTTAAAGGTCAAGGTATGTCATTCTACAATTTCTCGATGTAGTTGTGAATCTATGTGTTTGTGTCTAAGAAAGACATAGAAGTCTATCCCAATGTCTATCTAGGATCAATAAGGATATCCTAGGAAGATCTTACTATCCTATTGGTGAGATTTTCTCTGTAACAAGGTGGAACAAGAACAAGTTGGATTTCAAAAATTGCAAAATGTTGTTGCACTCTCAACAACAGAAGCAGAGTATATCATTGCTATAGAGGTGTGTAAAGAGATGATTTGGTTACAAAGTTTTATGGAGGAATTGGGAAAGAAGCATGAGAATAATAGGTTGTATAATGGCATCCATAGTGCCATTCATCTTGCAAAGAACTCAACCTTCCATTGTAGGACTAAAAATATACAACTTAGGTACCATTTCATACGATCATTTTTGAAAGATGGACAATTGAAGTTGGGAAAGATACACGCTAGCCAAAATTTTGTAGACATGTTAACGAAGACAATATATAGGGAGAAACTAAGTTCTTGCTCAATTTTAGTTGGCCTTCAAGCATGTTGGTGAATATCAGAAACTTGTGAGGTCCAAAGTTGGAGCATAATCTAATAGGTGTAGTGGCAGTGGACATGTTGTGATTACTCTCCAAGCGGGAGATTGTTGGTTGTGGAGCATGATTATCTTCATGATTTAGAGGTATTGTTTCAACCATGTTTGGATCTTATTTCTTGATGGGGGTGTGGGGGGGCTCCCCCCCCCCAACTATCATCATCAGGGGTCCAGGGAGCAGCACCCCTAAAGATAATTTTTTTGAAAAATGGCTTGTAAGGTATTGTAATTTCATAGTCAATCTAGACTATTCATTATTAGGTCATATATCTGACGGTAGAATTTATGTTAGTGATTTTTTTTCCCTAGATGGAAATCCTCCTTTATGGGGGCATTATATTACGATCAATGATGGGTTTACCATCGTTGGTTTACAATCCCATGGTATTGGGTAACCCATGGTATTTTCCCATGGGATTATATGTAATGAAGCCTATATAAAGGTTGTGTAGTTAAGAGAGAGAGAGAGAGAGAGAGAGAGAGAGAGAGAGAGAGAGTATTGTGTGTCTGAGAGAGGAGATTGTGAGAGAGTGAAGAGGAGGTTGCAGTGGATGTGTTGTAGGTGTTATCCCTTCATTTTTCGGGATAGAATAAAGGAAGGACTGGTTATTCATCCATGAACATATCCCATATAAGGTGAACCACATATATTGATGGCTCTCTTGGATTGTGTTCTTCTCTGGAGATGCAAAAACATACCAAAATACACTATTAAAGAATTTTTTTTGGTGATTTTTTGAATCTTAAGTGCAGAAAAAATGGACCCAAGATTGCCCAATTGGAAAACATTTCATAGTGAACATTTGATTTCCTCAATAATCTAGACGAATTTGTCTTACTAAATTTTTTCTAGTTTTGCTCCATTTGAGAGATAGTTGTTTTGGCTAGTGAAAAAGGAGCAAAGTTGACAATTCCATATTGATGCAGAAATTGACTAGAGTATCACATAAATAATTTGGAAGATGTTGTGTACTCACAATCAATAATATTATCTGCACCCAATATAAAAAGTTCTTGTTTTTCACCATATTTTCTTTTATAAGCGAGAGAAGTTGGTATCTGAACTTGATTGCACCAGTGAGAAAATTACACAAAATGGACAAAAATCATGATTTCTAAGGGTTGTAACTTTTATTTATGAGCTTAAATTGGAGCATGAGTACAGTCATTGAAAATATAATTCAAAGGTCAATATGTATGAAGGCTTGAATTTGGATAATCTTGATAGTTCTTCAAAAATTGAGAAGAAGAAGGACATGTAGCCTTAATTGACAAAAAGTTGACAATGTGCATAATTTCCATAATTTGAAAGAAAATGCTACATATATAGAAACAACGTGTATCTAATAGTTCTAATTGTGTGCACACTTCTTGAAAAATCAGTGTTACAATAAGATTAGAATTGAATATGAAACATGGTGAGGCATAAGGACCTTATAGTCATGAAGAAGAAGTTCAAGATCTAAATATCAATGTAGGAAATAAGGAGACAAAGTCTAATGGACACAGAGGTAGATTGGAGCCATTAGAGCTAGTAGAAACCATGAGGAGTTTGAGGATGAATGTGTAGATTTATATAGTTGACAATGAGAGTTTTTTAAAATCCAAGGAGGTACAAAATCAACTAAACACTTAGTTGCTATAGAGTTTAAATTAGATGCAAAAGAAAATGAAGAATGGATCAGGTTCAAGGCATGAGGAAGAAGGCATTTATCACGCAAGGAGGGATAGTCATGGAATATACATGCACTCAAGAAGTGCTACCAAAACTAAAAGGCATCACTATTCACCAACTCAATTGGCCAAGTAGTCATAAGCATCCGAGGAATCAAATAATAGCCCACAAATTTCCATAGTCAAACATCAGAGAAGAAGACATGAACATTGCAATGAGAGAATAGGAAGTTTAAGCCACTAACCTTTGATTGTGAAAACAAGAGGGGAGTGGATGCTAAAGCTTGGTTGTTAGGGATATACCAATTGCTCTCGGTGGACGTTAATCATCATCATTGTCATCCATTATAGAAGCCAAGATTGTTATATACCATCTATAGGGAAAGGTTTCTATGTGGTGGGATTAGCTAAAGCAAGTTAAGCACATCAATGAGAAGAGTATTTGTTGGAATCATTTCAAGAAGTACTTCCAACAATGTATCTTTCTGAGCATTAATATGATAATAAGACAAACGAGTTCTTTGAACTTAAGTTGGGGAATATCACTATGGAAGAATATGAGAACAAAAAATTGGAGCTGTTGAGATATGTGATCTTTATTAAAGAGGAGAAGGTGAAGACATAAAGGTTCTTGAGTGGATTGCTAGAATATTACAGAGACAAGATCCACTTTGATGAACCTAAGACTCTTTAAGAGACTAAGAAGCAATCCAAATGTGTATATGATCATAACAAAGACAAAGCAGTTTTCCAGAAGTCTTGGAAAGATAAGAAGAAGGAAAAAATGGATCATAGGAAGAGGGGATTCAAACCTCCTTTATTTAGGAATAGTCCTAATACATATCAGCAGAGTTAGCGAACTTAGAGTGAATCTGAGATGGTAGAATCCTTGGGGAAAAGGGTAAGGAAACCAATCAAATGTTGGGGATGTATAGGAGATCATAGGTATAAATATTGTCCTCATAAGAAAATATAATGAGGAATGTGCACAACATACATGAGGAAACTATAGTGGAAGATGTGGGTAGAAAGATCCCAAGAATATATGTAGCCTTGGAAAATTGAGCAGTAGACTATCAATCAAACATGATTGAGGTTGAGGGTAATATTGTAAATCAACCTATTACTAGTTTAATTGTTTTGGGAGCAATTCATAGTTACATTGCCCCTGATTTGGTTGAAATGTTTCATTTGATGAGAAGCAAGAATGAGAAATCATGATTGGTTCAATTAGCTAATAGGACTAAAAGGAATATTAATGAGATTATCAAAGGTTGTCCATTAGATATGAATGGTATCAAAATTTTTGCAGACTAGAGCATAATATCTCTTGGCTCATATGTTGTCCTCATTGGAATGGATTGATTGGATGTGCATCACGTTATTCTAGATTTCCATAACAAGACTTTTACTTGTCTTGATGAAGAAGGAAAGTAGAGGACGGTGAAAGGAATTCCAAATCTCATTTCTATAAGGGATATTTCATCCTTACAGTTGAAGAAATGCTTCAAGGAAGGATGCAAATTTTATGTAGCTCGTGTGGAAGAGCCAACCAAGTGTAAAATCCCCAAGTCTCGAGGACTTTCCAATGTTGCAAGAGTTTGAAGATGCATTTAGGGAAATACCATGTTTACCACCAAAAAGAGGTATAGTTTTCTCTATTGATTTAATGCCTTGAATTGCACCAATATCTAAGACCCCATATACAATGAACACAACATAATTGAAGGAGTTACAAATGCAATTAGAAGAATTGTTAAATAAGTTGTATATACACCCAAGTGTATCACCTTGGGGAGCACCAATGTCGTTTGTAAAGAAGAAATATGGGACCTTGAGGTTGTGTATTGATTTTAGACAATTGAAAAAATCCACTACAAGGAATGAATACCCTCTACCCATAATTGATCATACGTTTGATAAGTTAAGATAATAAAAAATATTTTCAATGATACACTTTAGATGATGCTACCATGAGGTAAGAATAAAGGATCAAGACATCAACAACATAACTTTCTGAATTAGGTATGAACGCTATGAATTTGTAGTGGTGTCATTTGGACTAACAAATGCACCAATTGTCTTCATGTGTTTAATGAATGGTATATTTAGAAATTTCCTGGATAAATTTTTCATCGTTTTCATAGATGCCATTTGTATTTATTCTAAGTAAGAGGAGGAGTATGAACAACACTTTGAGATTGATATTACAAGTGCTAAGAGAGCACCAATTGTATGATAAGTTAAGCAAGTGTTATTTTTATCAGAAGTAGATTCATTACTTGGGATACATAATTTCAGAGGAAGGGATAATAGTAGATCCAGAGAAAATTGAAGCTATTAGAGGATGGCCAACACCTAAGAATATAACAAAGGTAAGGTCATTCATGGGGTTTGTCAGATACTACAAGAGATTCGTAGAAGGATTCTCTAAAACTTCTCATCCCATTACATCATTACAAAATAAGGGGACTAAATTTGAATGGACATTGAAGTGTAAATAAAGTTTCCATCAATTAAAGGAATTGCTTACTAGCACACCCATTCTAAATATTGTTGATCCAAATGAAGATTCTGTGGTGTGTACATGTGCATGCAAAGAGGGAATTGGTGGATTCCTTACTCAAAATGGACATGTGATTTTTTATGAGTCTAGAAACGTTAAAGAGCGTGGAAAGAATTATGCCATACATGACTTGGAGCTTGTTGCCATAGTTCATGCATTGAAAATGTGGAGACATTATTTAATGGGGAGGAAATTTGAGCTAATGGTAGAGCATGGTGGTCTGAAATATGTATTTGAATAATAAACTTTAAATGCCAGGCAAAGATGGCTGGAATTTCGTAGTGAATATGAATTTCATATTAAACATATATGTTATGAACATGAATATACATATAAAACAGATATTAATAACATAATAATTAAATGATAATTAATAAATAATAATTATTATTAATGAAATGACATGTCTCAAAGGACATGAGTATTGGTTAAGGGCACCCCTGCATGGGTATATAAGCGAGCACTCATTCTCATTTGTAATCATCTTACTATTCATTCTTATACATTATATATATGTGTCCTTATGGATTTGATTACTATATTCCAGATATTTTGGATTATTTGTGCGTGACGAACTTTGTTCATCTCATTTGGTATCAGAGCCCCTTCTTGGGCATTATGTTGATTACCGGCTGTTGGCCAACACTTTTTTTATGAATAAAATGAAAAAATAAATAAAATCAAAGTGTTTCAATATAAAAGTTACATAAGAAAATTATAAAGTCAAACTATTAAATACAAAGGTGAAATCCTACCGAGGAGTGTAATACTTAGTTTACCAATAATTACCAAGAAGTTAGGAGTAAAAGGTGCATCTCCATAACTTTACAAGGAGTAAAAGTGAAGTATATAAGTTAAAGAAGTCAAAAAGGGAATCCCAAATGAAACCTCATTGTCAAAGGTCGCGATCATTCATTAAAAAAAAAAAGTTACGAAGTTTATTAAAAGGGCCCAGGAAAAGAGATAATATTGATAATATCTTATTTTAAAGGAAAATATATTATTATTAAAAGAATGTATATTTTAGTGGGGTTGTTAGAAAAGAAAAATGATCTTTCATAAAAGTTACAACAAAGTGTAAAATGGTGACTTATTATTGAGTAATTGAAGTTACTTAAGAGTATTTGAAGTTTTTAAAATAAAAGGGAAAAAAAAAGTATTTAAAGGTGTCTTTAAAAATAAATAAATTAAGATAAGTAATATATATATAATATATTACAAAAATATTATTAAAAAAACAAGGTATAGCAAAAAGAATAAGAAAGAAACCATTAAAAGAAATTACAAGAAGTAAAAGCAAGACAAATGACCAATTATAAAAATAAAATAAAGGCCTCACACCTCGTACATCCAAATTAATTATGGAAAGGATATTATAAAAATAATTTTAAGGCCATATTCAAAGTTATAAAAAGTGCATAGCTTTATATATTATTTGTGGATAAAGGAGAAGTAAACCTATATAATGAGGTGATCTTTTTAAAAGGGTATTTAATTAAGACACTATTAAATCACTTAATATAAAAGTACTTTTATAGTGTATAAAAAAAAGGTTACTTAAAGTGGATATAAAGTATAAAAAAAAAGGGGTTACTTAAAGTGGATATAAAATATTTTTATAAAGTATAAAAAAAAAGGTGTAAAAGAAATATATATTATTGGAGAGACTAAAGTGAAGATAAAAAGAAAATAAGGGTGAAGAAAAGTAATATATATTATTATTACATTTCAAGGTTCAAACATATAATTATATAAATGAAGTTTCGTGGTGAAAAACAAAGATTCCCTCATACTTATAAAAAATATGTGGATCCCTTATTAGAAGTTAATGGGATTATTCAAGGAAAAAATATCAACGTCGCTATTTGCTTGAACACTAGGAAAAATCACATTAATGTTGACCTAGCGAACCAATTAATGGTTTTAAAACCAAATATAATTGAAAATGACACGTGTCTTTCCGATGAGAAATATGAAATTAAGAACCTACAACTATCTATTGGTGATTACAAATTAATAGGTCCATTCAATGTGGTATCAATGTATCAAGATAGTGTTCATATAATTATAGGGTCAACTTGGGTAGATACATTGGGTACTTTTATTTTCAACACAAGGAGAAAGTTTTTGACTTTTTCTTATAAGAAGAAGAAAATCACAATAGAGGACATTACAATGAATTCGATTTCAGAAGCTCCATCATCAGAAGACATGAAGGACATATCATAGGTGATCCTTCAAGATAACCAAAAGTCAATACAAAAGTTGCAAGATCGACAGAAAGAATGTGACAAGATCATCATTGAAAAAGACGAAGAGATTTCCAGCCTAAGAAATCATAGTCAAAAACTACTTGCAAAAATCATGAAGTCCAAGGAGAAGAAGCAGTGTTTTCAAAAGTTGGAACAAGAAAATAAGGGTCTTAAAGAGAAATTAACCGAAAAAAAAGGAAGAAATCTCATGCCTAAGGAACCTTAATCAAAATTTACTAGAACAAATTAAATCTTAAAGGATTAAAGAAAGGAGAATCTAGAATCAAAAAATAAAGATGACAAGTCAGAAGATTAAAAAGAACTTTTACGATTAAAACAACATAATCAAGATTTACTAACACAAATTAAAAGACTTAAGCATGATAAGAATTCTTTACAAGAAGAGCTAGATCACAAAACATCAATAGTCGATAAATACATAATCACTGAACCTATGGAGATAGAGAAGTCATTAGATGTAAAAATCTCAAATCTAGATAAAGGAATTAATACAGATCTAGTCAACCTTACAACTCATGTAAAGAGGTTTTTAAATGTCGAAGTAGAAAAAATCCATGGATATGAAGAAGACTCAATTCCAAAAGTTAATCAAGAAAAAACTACAAGTATATGAAGTAAAGATCAAGTTGCAAGGATGCCTTATTGACATCTTAATCACAAAATTCAATACTTCAGCCAATCAATGTATCAACAGAAACAAATAACCGCTATGTCGAAGAATATTACTTCCACTACAAGTGTGGGTAAAAATAGAAGCTATCATGGGAGTATAAATGTATCAAGTTCTTTCCAAGAACCCTATAAAAACCCAAATCCGTAGAAGATCGAATTAGGATTGGTCGACTCCTTTACAATTCGACGGTTCTGCTCAATGCCTAGAAGATCATATCGTCTCATGTCCTCAATGATTACTAACTCAAGAATGAAGAATCATGAGACAATAATTACAAGCTAGAGCAAGAGATAAGTCTTCCATAAAGTATTCTTTGAGGACAAAGCATTTTTAAGGGGAAGACAATGTTATGAACATAAATATACATATAAAATAGATACTAATAACATAATAATTAAATGATAATTAATAAATAATTATTATTAATAATGAAAGGACATGTCTCAAAGGACATGACTATTGGTTAAGGGCGCCCTTGCATGGGTATATAAGCGAGCCCTCATTCTCATTTGTAATAATCTTACTATCCATTCTTATACATTATATGTGTGTGTGTGTGTGTGTGTGTGTGTGTGGATTTGATTACTATATTCCAGATATTTTGGATTATTTGTGCGTGATGAACTTTGTTCGTCTCAATATCAGAGCAAAACAAAACAAAGTGCTTGATGCACTTAGGAAAATATTACATACGAAGCATGCTACATCCTTTAACATGTGCAAATCATATTTGAAAAATATAATTTTAGAAGCTCTTTCATATGAGCATTACCTACATATAAAAGAAGGATTATGATAGGAAAAGGTATAACATAAATATGAAGAGTATAAGTTGGAAGAAGATGGAATGCTTATGCATAAAAATAGAGTGTATGTTCCAAATTCTTATGAATTAAGGAAGCTAATATTAAAATAAATGGATAATGTTCTGCATGTTGGACAATTTGGTTACCAAAATACAATTGCAATAGTAAGAAGCCAATACTTTTGGCCAAGAATGAAAATGAATATTGTTGATTATATAGCCAGGTGTATGGAATGTCAAAGAGTAAAGGTTGAGCACATACATCCAACACGTTTTCTATGGCCATTGCTAATTCCAAAGTGGAAATGGGAAGTGGTAACCATTGATTTTATCACTAATTCTCCCAAAACAACAATTTACTAAATCATTTTCATCTAAATTTCATCTAAATTGAGTCATAAGGTAACTAATATAGCATAAATTTACATGAAAGAGATTGTTAGGTTGCATGGAGTACCTAAAGCAATTATTTCAAACAAATATCCAAAGTTTACTACAAACTTTTGGAAGGAATTGTTCAAGGGTTTTGGTACAAACCTGAATTTTAATATGGCCTATCATCCGCAAACAGATGGGAAAATAGAGAGATTTAATCAAGTAATTGAAGAAATGTTAAGAATGTATGTGATGGATAATCCATCCAAGTGGGAGGACCACTTGCATTTAGTTGAAATCGCCTAAAATAATGGATATCAAGCTTCACTAAAAAAGAGTCCATTTGAAGCTTTTTATGGAAGAAAGTGCAATCGTCTAATTATTTGGGATAATCCAGTAGATAGAGTAGTACTTGGGCCAGAGCTACTAAAAAAAATGGAAGAGCAAATGGTTCAGATTAAAAAGAATTGAAAGGAAGCACAGGACATGCAAAAGCATTTTGTGGATAAAGGCAGGAAACAAAGGGAATTTAAAATTGGGGAGCATGTATTGTTGAAAGTGAAGCCAAAGAAGACCTCATTGAAGTTGGGAAGAGTTATCAAGCTAGTAGCCACATACCGTGGTCCATTTGAGATAGTGGATAGAAAAGGAACAATTGAATACATGCTTGCATTGCATGCTCCCATAAAAGTGCATAATGTGTTTCATGTGTCATTATTGAAAAAGTATATGCATGACCTTAACCATGCTATTGGCTTGACTTTGATTCAAGGGGAGACAGAAAGAGACTTATAGGTGCAACTAGTGCATATACTAGAAAAGAAGGCCACAATGCTCCATAATAAAGTCATAGGGCAAGAAAAGGTCTAGTGGACCCACTACAACCTTGAAGAAGCAACATGGGAGTTGGAGGATGCGATGCAGGAGGAATATTTGCATTTGTTTTGAAATTTTGATGTAAAAAAAAAACTATTGTATATAATGGTGATGTGCACCGAGGACCATGCAAAATCTAGGAGGATGGGAATGTGACACCCGCATTTATTATCCCCAGATTAGCAATGTGTATATGATGAATGGATGAGGGACAAATGATGTAATATGTAAATATACATTGAATAATACTAAAAATATATATCACAGGTTGTAGGCAGAGAAGGACAAGAAACATGGGGGGGCTATGATTCCACAAGAGAGGCAATTTTGGGGGCTTTGGGGGCTCAAGGGGGGCCAAAGAAAAATAGTATTATTTTATTTCTAAGCCTAAGTCTTTTAGTTTATGTGTTCCTAAATAATATCAACCTTGGGATTAGTTTCCAAGAAATATACATGGGCTTCTTAGGAAGACATGTGTTGTATTGTTAGCATGCAAATACAACCCATGATTTTGGTCATGCAAAGGGTTGTTGTCATTGTTGAAATTTTCACATTAATTCTATGGGGAGCTTGTCTTGGACCCTATGTTTCCATATGATGACTATAACGAAATTATGGGAAGTGAATGTCATGAGACTATGAAGAATCATGATTGTGTATATGCTAAATTGTTGCCATTTAGGTAATGTAGTGACAATTGAGAATTTTGTGAGTCCCCGGAAGCAATATTTCCTCTCCAGTCTATGCTCGAGCTTAGAGGGGAAGTGGTATATCCCAAGGGACTGCATGGAAAAGAAGGGGATCCTAATTCCTTGGGTTGTGTAGTCTGAAGGGGAAAATAGATGTTGGATTGGGATTGCTATGAGTATTTATAGATTGTGAGTTTTGGGAAAATTGGGTTGTGTGAGAGGATTAAAGCCAACCATAGGTGATTTTGTCCTTGTGGACTCATAGACTTAGCTTGGGGTTGGCCCTATTGCAGAAATATTACATGAAACAAAAAGCTTATGGCTAGGTGGAACATCCTTCGTTGGTAGCTAGTTGGTGATTAATTCCTTGAAATATAAGTGTTTATGGTAGACTGTAAATATGTTGATTTAATGATTTTAAGTTATGAATTGAATGTTGTTTTTCATGCATGTATAATTATGCATCTATATATTTCCCCAAGGTGTAGCACATTCGATGACAGAGTGTGTTGTTAAGGCACTCCGTGATGTTAAAATCATCAGTTCGAAACCTGCAGGGACAAAAAATCCAGCCATGTTAAGGGTGGTGTGGCTCGGGCTAGGTGTGATCCCCGGGTGATTTTGATGGATTAGATGCCTTTGAGTTGTGGTTTATCAAGCCATGGGCTAGTCTCGCAGGTCACAAAGAAACTAGCAAACAAAAAAAAAAAAGTGCGCATATGTATCTATGATTAATTAATCATGTATACATGAGCTTGCATTATCATGTTTGTATGCATTAACCACTTCATAACAAGACAATGATGATTATGGTATCAAAGTTATAAAATAATGAATTCAACCCAATAATATGTATGGGCATGTGACATAAAGGTATCATAGTAAGGGGATGAAGGGAATTTGTGTTTTCAAGGAGTACCCCATATCCTCTATGGAGGAAAGAGGTTGTTGGGTAGATTACATGGATTGGGAAAAAAAGAAGTCCTTGATAGGATCAATGTAACGGATTACTTCTATTGCAATTTATTTAAGATTAGGCATGCCTAGGTATTTAAAATACCCCATTTAGATTTTCCGCACTAGACTTTTTAGTTTCACCTTTCACATGATCTACTTATATAGTGTGTGTGATTGGATTTATTTTATAAGTTGTCATGTTAATCAAGTCGAGGCACAATGATACCAAATGGTTACTTACTTAGGAATCTTTTGTCCTTCCATTGGCTATCCTTTGACTTCCATGATAAAAAAAATAAATTCCATGGTCTCGAATATTATTAGGACAAAAATGTTGAATTATAAGAAAGTAAACTAAAATGCAAGATTAGTAAAGTAATCTAAGAAAACATAAAATTCATGAATCAGTAAATTGAGAATAAAATGCAAGTAGGTAAGCAAACTACTCTCTGAAAAATAAATAAAGCAAACTAAAATGAAAATGGAAGAAAAATTGCAATCTAAGCCCTATATTAACTACATGGACACACAACAAGCCATGTGAAATCATAAATACTTGTTAAATCGTCTAAATACATGGAAAGCACTCAAGTTGAAGGTCAGGAAAAACTTGTGTGTGGGATTGATATAAGATGCCGTGAAATACAAGAAAATTTTAAAATGCATGTCCTCCAATATACAATGAATGCAAACTATGGTTCTAGAATTTCTCATGATCAAAGCACAACCGCATCCATAACAAGACTATATCATATGGTTCAGGGTTTGGCATGAAATAAAAAATTATCTTTGCCACCTTATCAATGATTACATTCACTCATGGTATAAGTCGAGCTCATTGGTTGTATCTTGTTATGATTTATGGTTTTCAACTTTCACTGGTTCTTTTCCTTAAGACCAGTAAAGTTTCACATGTATTCAGAGCATTCATTGATGGCTCAACTATTTTATGTTTGAGGTTTTCGAGAAGAAAAGACTCATCAATGTAGGGAAGGAAAACATATATGATTTATTCTTCTTTTCGAAGGATAATAACTATTAGAGTTATATAATTCCTTGTTATGCCCATCCAACAATCCATATCTACAAAGGTAAGTCTTTAAAGGTGAGAAATGATTTTTCTTCACAAGTTATTTCATGGAATGATATGTTACACTCTCTCCTCCTATGTAACGAGCGAGAGACATTACCATTTGGGACATTAAATTTTGTTATGACGGAGGGTCTAAGTTTGTAAAGAATGAACCTTTGAATGTAGGCGATGGCTCTTCTTCAAAAAATACCTCAAGAGATTTCATGCCATGCCCTTTTTTCAGCAAAGGGGAGTAATCTAACAAATATTTTAGACAATGTGATGCATTCACTATACCTCAGATCATTTGTTATTGGGACATGGGGGAGAGTATTGGAAATCTCTCCATCGTAAATGTACTTACTAGAAAATTATTCAACCTGATTTATGATGGCTTTCTTTAGGGACTTCAAAGGAAATTTGGCTCAAGTTCATTGCTTTGAACTAAAGAATTAAAGAATCATGAACATTAGTCTTTTGTTTCTATTAAATTTTCTCTTGTGCAAGTACATACTTGCAACACATATCCTTGAATGTATATTCTATTTATTTATTTTTTATTTTTTTAATCTAACAAATTATTTTTTATTGGGAATTGAATCATCAAGAAAAGAAAGCAAAAAGGGTGCCTACGTAATTATTTCTTAGATATTAGAGCCTCTTGAGATGGAAAGTCAAAATCTATCCCTTTATATAACTTTATCATTTGAAATCATCTTTAGAAGAGTTTTTACATACAACTTGCAAGTCAAATGAGGTGGAGTTCTATGTCTCTCTTGAAGCCAACAATGCATCTATCTTATCCTAGTGTTAAAATCTTGTATTGGTTCATTATTTTCGATGCGTACTATGTATAATTCTTGATATATCTTGTTCGGATGATAAGAATCACCATAAGCTTCTTCGAATACATCTTTAAACAAATTTTAATCTTGAATGGACTAGATAGGTAGAACATGGTACTAATCCTAAACTTTTCCTTTTAAGGTGAGGGGAAACAATATGCAAGAAAAATCCTTGTGTACAATGTTAAATAAATGAAGCTCGTTTTCATAATGTCTAATATGCTCAAATGCATTTTTTCCCCTCATTATTAAATTTCAACGAGAAATCTACTAGTTTTTTCTAGGAAGATTGTGTAAAGGACCTTGCAAGCTCAATGTAGTGTCGTCCTCCCATGTAGGAATTCAAGGTAGAGTCATGAGTTGTCAATTCCAAACTCAAAAGGATGAATTTACATGGGTAGACTTGCTATCCTCCCTCCTTCTAGTGTCAAAATGATGACATAGGAAAATGATCTTGCTCAACCTTATAGGCTCATTAGGTGAAAGCACCCAACTATAACTTCCTCCCTTAAGGTGAGTCGTCTGATTTGTGGCATTGATTGTCATATTTTGTGTTTTTATGAGTTTATAAGACAATCAACTAATCTGCAATATAGGAATGCAATATGAAATATAGCTAACTAAATCCTATCTAGGAACAATAACAAGAGCTAGCAATACAAGTGATCACATTGAGAATAGTCCACCACTATTAATAACATAATTGAACTTGAATTAGAACCCCCCAACTCCCTTCTAAAGTGGAACAATCCCATTGCTAAGAACACTCCCTTATCATAAAACCAATAATTTGAAATGAAACAATATTAATCGTATAACAATACAAAGAATAGTCCATGACTAAAGAACACGCATAATCGAAGATCTTGCTACTTTAAATAGTCTCTAGTTGCCAAGAAGCTCCCTTTTTTATATTAAGTGTTAGCAAGAACAAGATAAGTTAGACAAATAAATAAGATGGGAAGAGTCTCATAGGTTAGAATTATCACACCCATGAGCACTAAGAGAACTAGGAAAGGAGAGAAGAGTCCCAATACCATATATAGCTCTGCAAGAGTATAAAACACTAACTACCAACATATGAAAGATGATTTTTAATGTTGAAAAAGAGAACTACTTTATTGAAGGTAATGGTTCTATTTATAAGTTTAGCTCGTGGTTGTAGGCCTTCCATCCTCCATGAATATTCACCTACCTCAAATAGGCCTCTTTGTTTTTCTTTTCATGTGGCTCTTTATTCTTCTCATGCTTGGAATCTAGCAAACACTTAGGTTGAAAATGCACAATATTGATCTCTTACTTCATTCATTCTCCATTGGAGATGGAGCACATATAAATGGTTCCTTTCTTGAGTCACATAACCTTTGAAACTTGTGGGAAATGTTTCTCTCTTTCTCCTTTAATCTCCTCTTCTCGCAAACTGCCCTATAAACAAACTTGTAAATGATAAATTTGTTAGAAAAACAGGATCGCGAAGCAATAAACTAAAACAAATGTGGAAATAAAACACATAAGATACACACTACAATATAGACACAAATATATGTGGTTCACCCAATGTGGGCTACGCCCACTAGAGAAATTGTCGGGTCCTCCCTTATTATTATTCAGCAAAATGAAGGGATACAACATACAACGCACCTCTTGTAACTTCCTCTTCTTTCTCTCACAGTGTCCTCTCTCATAATACAATATTCACACACCTACACATCCGCAATACAATTCCCTCATAAAATAGGGTTTCCTTCTAGGGAAAAATCCGTAAAATAACTTCTACCGTCAAATCCGTGACCTTATAATGAACGGTCCAAATTGACTACAAAATTACAATATTTTACAAGGCAATTTTTCCCAAAATTTCCTTTCAAGGGTGTTGGCCACCCCCCTCGTGACAATAGTGCGGGGGCAAACCCCCCCACACCCCCCCGTCAGGAAATGGGGTCCAAGCACGATTCAAACAAACCTCTGAATCAGGAAGATAATCAGGCTCCACAACCAACAAAATTCTCTATCAAAATAATGAATGTACTCCCTTTCCTTGAAACATTCGTAAACATTGAAGTATTGCATTGAGGAAGAGGTGGAAAGTGATAAGAGAATACCTTGACTTTCAAGATCAAAATCATAGAAGTAACTTACCTATAGAAAATCTAAAACTAGCAATTACAATGAAAATTAGTGTATGATCCTCTTTGGCTTATGAAATGACAAGAATGGGGATTTAACAAATACACAGTGTAAAATGAAAAGTGATTCCCAATTTCAAAAAACAATCTATATTTAATCAAAACATGGAATTGCTCATTCAAATTCACCATTAATTAAGAACACCATCCATTACAAAATGAATGCTAACAATTAATCAAAGATCATGGGAAACCATGAGAATGTGTCAATCAAGGATTCTATGGCACATTGGAGGATGCATTCAATGAATCCGAAGGTCAATCTCATGATGTTGGGTATGTGTTATATTCTTTGTACAAACATTAATAATTGATGATAATTAATATCAAAACATTGTATTACTGAATACATTTAATATTAGTGGGCAATTGACATTAATGCCACTACAATATTAGTTAAAATTTTGATGTCAAAGCATTGTGACTACACGAATTTAATTATTTAATGATTGTGAAACCTATTCATAACATTCTTGCACATACACAGGGTTGCTAGGTGTGGGGGGCATTGTCTTTGATCCTGATAAACAAATGGAACCAAGTTTTGAATGGGGGTTTGACTCAACGAAAATAACCAAGTTGATGCCTTAGCACTCTATTTAGGGATAAAGCTATAGACTCGATCCATATAAGACAACTAATAGGTATTGGCAATTCATCTCCAACTAGAAGGCATATGAGAAATAAAATTGTTCGACAACACAGGTATTCCAACAGAGGACGAACACCTTCAGTAACCACTCACATAACCAGATCAAAGATCAACACACCGATGTTTTCACGTGGTAAAACCCCTTCGGGGAAACATCCATGGCCCCAGCCAACGCGGCCACTTGGAGCAGTTTATTAATGCAAAGAAAAAGATTACAGAGAGATTTTAC
>ML791921.1:82443-102835 GCA_009831015.1 Picea engelmannii
ACTAAAGAAACACACTTTTACCTAATGACATATTAGACCAAGTAGATCTTAACTAACTCCTAAGTGTCTAAATATCCTAACAAAAACCACTCCAAAAGATTGTGTCATGTAAAAGGTTGATATCCATAATCCAACAAGAAGCAAAAAAAATTGCTTCAGTTGAATATTACCATGCTCTAAGAGAATTAAATTGACAAGCAGACAATTTGGACAATTCTGCTACTCATTTGGTGGTTGGAAAACTAAGATTAAAGACAAGGATTATATTATCTCCACTCCCATAATTAACTAATTAATTATCAACTTAGTGGAAGATTTGACACACGATGACATTAAGTCAATAGGTGCATGCAAACCCTTGAGTAGCGGTCTATTTTCATGCACAATGGGTATGCATTAATTATGTGATGTATTCAAATCCCATGCTGAGCCACATTACTAAACCAAATCGACATAACATCACTATGATACTATTTAAAAACGAATATGTGCGACATGATAAATACTCTCATACAATTAACCATGAAAGAATTTACAAATACAAATTGTTTAAGCATTCACAACATTCGAATGCACAATCAATAAATAAAATGCAGCAATTAAACACAACATTGAGAGTATTATGTATACACAAGTTTCCTTTCCTCATATTCATTGAAGAAAACTTTGTATACACATGTTTCCTTTACGCAAAATCATCCAAAATATTATTTTATATAGTCCTAAAATTTTCGATATTTGAATCATGTTGAAAACCATCCTTTCTAATTTGTCATGTAATTAGATACCTTGAGAGTGTCTCTAGTAATTGGATGTCTTTTCTTGTGATCTACACAACATAGAGAGGTTTAATTCCTATATGACACAAAGAGGTATATTATCCTACTTTATGTGATGTGACACAATTTTCTTGTATCATTAAAATGGAATTGTATAAGAAAAATAAAAACTCAGAGAGAGTTAGATTCATGTCCTTTTCTATCTAGTACATATAAAAGAGGGAAAACATATACTTGAATCCTAAGGGTCTAATAACATCTTAGCGATAAACCACATCCTCACGTATTTGATATATTTATTAGTCACTGCCAGGCCAGGACTCTAGTAATCGATTCATCATTGACCTTTAATTACTTTTCCTTTTACTCAAAATATTTTTCTTCTTATCAAAGTTGTACATAGGACAAGTAAAATAGTTATTATGTTGTAATATTTTAATTTATTTTATTTAAAAAGCAATTGGCTAATAAGTTGGAACTCTTATTGACGAGTTATTTTGTCTATTCTAAGTGTTGAGTTTATTATATCTTCATAGACCCTGTTTTTTTATGTCTTTAAATAGACTCTGACATGATACATTTTTTCACTATTGTATAACGTAAGTTTATTGCAGTTATTTCTCAATTCTCAAAATGACGGCATTGTATTAATAGTTCTGCAGTGTCAGTGACGGTGTTGTATTAACACTTATGTAGTGTCATGGAATAAATCAATCGGCCTGGTGTTGATCTGTCACATTCCTTATGCTTGCCTCAACCCTATTCTCACCGTCTCACTGCCTCATTGTCGTCTTCCCACAACTATTTTCAAATTAACGGTTATTCACTAGCATATTTACAATGAACTAAACTTGAACCATATACAGTTGCAACACGACCCTCTCCCTAGGCTAGACTGGTCTTGAGCTGGAGGTCCTGTAATTATAGGCTAGCTTTCCTTCCTTGTTAATTGAAAAATAAGACTAGTGTGTACAAATCTTGCTTATCTTCTTTCTCCAGTCTCAACAAGACATGGCCAACTAACTCTCAATCAATATATGAATCAATGAGAAAATAGATCTACAAATCAATGAGAAAATAGAAATGATGGGGAAAGCAAGATCGAAGTGGCTTCTTAGATGTTTCGGGGCTCAACCAAAGAAGGTTCCTTCAATGCTCTAGGCCTCAAATCTTGATAAGGAAGTAAAAACAAAGAAAGGTATTTTATAGGCGACACCAAATTCCATTTTTTTATTTCAATTTAAACTCAATTTATTTTCTGTATGCCAATGCATAACATAGGAATCATCAATCTCTGATAAAAGAAGCATTATTCGTGACATGAGAAACTTTATAAACAACACACACAATTCTCACAAAGATAATTTCACACAATTCTAGGGTTTGAACTATGATTTTTTTAGAACAAAATGTAAAATAAAAAAGAAATTCTAGGTTTACAGCTATGAAATTTGCAGAAATTAAAGATCTCTACTTACATATTGAAGAATATTGATTTATGAGGCAAAAATTCACTAGATAGCAAGTATTTCCATATTCATGAACTATGTTTTAGCAATTATTTAGAAAGTATTGCCATATAGATTTAACTAAGACATTGAAGCACATTGTTGAGATAGCAAGTATTGCCATATTTATGAACCCTACGGGCGGTTCTTCCAAATAAATGACCATTGCCACTTATTTTCTAAGGCCATATGTAGCTCTCCTAAAACCCTAACTCTACTCCTACCATGCCCTGCCCTACGATTCTTGCATGGTTTCCATCATTAATGTTGTTAAGCAAAGAAGAATGACTATAGCAATAGAAATTGCTTCTGTTTCTTCTCCTCAGCCTCCCTTTTGTCTTTGTATTTAAATATTCCATTGTTTTTCCTTCGTCCGAACCAGGACACATGATAATCTCTACTTAGGAATAAACTAGATTTCTTAAAGGGAGATACATAATAGATGATCTCTTAGCATAATTTGTGTAATAACCTAGTAACATTCAAGGTCAGGGGGCGGTAATGAGGGAACCGAAAGAACCCGTTTAAAACCAAGGTGCATGCCCCTTCAATGGGTTCTCTGATACCCAAGCTACGTATTGCTACATACTTTGCCTACAAATAGCTCAGACAACCACCTAAAACTATCCAGATTGTTGACTCCAAGCACATCTCCAAATTGTTGAATAAGGGTAGTTTTGGCTTCATGGAATCACTTCATTCGTTTAGGCCTAAAGCTTACTATTGTGTGGTCACACCCAATTTGGATCCTTCCCATCCCGGTTCTCAATGTTTGCAACAACCCAGGAGGGGAAGGGAAGCATACTGATATGGGGTTTTGTTTTGGACCCGTTTCTACAACCAGTGCGAGTAGTGCACCTCTCTGTATCCCTTTTCTAATGCCAACTTCCCCCACCCCTTTGTTTGTTGCCACAAAGGAAAATATAGTGAAGAAAAACAACAGGATTATGAGCAGGAATGTCATGACCAAATAGATCTAGAGCAGGAAAAAAAAAATGAAGAAAGAACCTATGAATCCGGCCAGAGAAACCAGCATTATGAAAAGTATGAGAATTACAACAGGCCCGGTCAAGAACTTCATGCACTTTATCTCGTGCCTGGTCGCCAATCACATGTAGACCCAACTCGTTAACTCTATGCAGTGGTCGGTGTATCAACTATCGCCATCTGAGACAATGTCTTGTCTTCAATGAACATGAATAGGGCCAGCTTGCGGGGTATGCATGTGGTGGGGTATTCATGTGGTTGGTTGTCATTGTTGCAAGGCAATGTAGTCATCTTTCAAACACTAAAGGCCCCAGCCAGCCAGTTGGTTATTCATTTATTAGTTCATCACCAAAAGTTAATGAAACCATAAATTGAAATTACGTTAATGAAAACATAAATTGAAATTTTAATACAGTGACAGATAATGTTTCATGGAATAAACATATTTTTTATAATAATTTTAAAGTGCAAATGAATTTACACTAATTATATGTTTGGGTCATCTGGATTTGTGTTCTCTCACTATTTGTTTACGTTCATATAGCAGCTTGTTAGTTCAATACTATCTAAGTCAATAACATAAGTGGCATCAAACTGATGAGTTGTAGTGTCTGCTTCTAATTTAGTCTATTCATCGATGTAGTTTGGTTTAGTTTAACCCATCCATCTCTTTATTTCTCCTTATTATATTAATTTCAACCCTACTATTGTGCTATATTTAGAGTTTGTTCTTTGCAATCAACTTATGTTCTCTCGAAGGTTCGCTCTTCCCATTTTATATGTTTTTAATCATTATTTCTTATATTGTTGTCCCTATTTAAATTATTATAGTTTTTTTTAAGAGAAAAGGCATTTAGGAAGTCCGGCAAGTCCATTAAATTTAAATTTTAAGTGTTTTTAGGATTTTTTAATCAACTCCTTTTAGAAACATTTCTGTTTTATGAATACGGTTTTAGATAATTGTATTAAGTTATATATACTTAGTTTATTTTAAATCATTCTTGTGTAAATATGGTTTACTTTTTATATATTATTAATTTATACATGAGTTTGTGTATTTTTAAAGTTGATTTTCTTCTTTCACTTAAAAAATCTTAACACATATTGAATAAATCATGGTAAAGTTTGAACTACTCTTTTTTAATGCGAGAGGACTAATCTGTTGGAGATAATCAAAGAGTTTCCTTACCTGATACACCTTAACGTCACTGGTGGGACAACTCATGAAGGCAAACTGGGATAGTAGAAGAGTTTATTTAACCTTATTGTGTTGCTCCTTCTCCTCGAGTTATTTCTTTGTCAGTCTATAAAACCAAGGTGGTAAGTGTTGATATGAATGATTGGTCTACACTTTTCTTATAGATTGTGAATTCACAAGATAATATGGTTGCTCCAATTAGTATTGTCCTCCCAAAGTAAAATCTATTAATTCACAATCCAAATTAATAAAAAAGTGACATATAAACCCAACCATGCATTGTGTATGGATTCCAAAAGAAAACAAAACCAAAGCATGGTCCACTATTGTACTTTACTCGAATACAACCATCAATAAAAGGGAGACAAACTCCTCCTTAATATCACTATCTAAGTGGCCCCTCTTTTTCCTTTAACATAATTTAAAAGCAACCCAAATCACCTGTGTATTTCAATGCCTTCGACACTCATCAAAATTTTAAAAAAAATTGCTGGAGAAAAGTTTTTTATTTAGATATCATTTTATGGTTTGGTATACTACCACTTAAAAATATCATAACCGTTAGACCATGAGATTTGGTTGACACCCAATAACCATTATGAACCATTGATAATGAGTCATAACTACCAACATAATCCCAAAAACCATCACGTTGAAAGTGAGTAGAGAGTTGCTTTCTAGAGAGCATAAATCCTCCAGCATCACATGGACAAAATCACTCCCACACCAAATCACTTCACCAATACAAAAATAGTATTGTAAAATTCGAGGCCTCGGGAATGTCTGGCAACCAAAACTAGAAAACTCATATGCATGGTCCATAGCACGCAAATGAAACGGTTGCTCGGAGAACACACTTTGATTTAGTCATTGAGCTTTTTATAGCATGATGTAATCCTACTTGAAAGTGTGATGGTGGTTGTTAAATCCCAACCAACTTTAGGTGCAATAAAAAAATAGGTTATCAAATTTCACTTTTAGGTAGCTCCATTAGTTGGATCACTAAAGGCTTTCATGAAGGGATCATATCATCGCATGGGATTTGAGAGTGTAGCGGGGATTTTGAGAGATGGCAATGCCTACAATAGTGGGTGATAGACTACACAGATGTCCCAGACAATGGTTAACAAATTCGAGGTTACAACTTGACGATAATTATCTCCAGCATGAGACAAAAATTCGCCAAAAATCCATACGGTCGGAAAATTATATGGCAGGTAATAACTATCCCATCAATTTTTTGTTGCTGACAGATAGAAATCGACGATGGGCAGTGCACTTCCCACCTTATTAAGTATGATTTTGAAACCTGGAATCTACTTGACCAACTGCAAAAACAATTCAGATCAGAATACAATGGCATTAACAATAAAAAGAAAATGTAAAGCAACAATGCATAGATGTGAATAAAAAGGGCAAAAGCTAAACACTTATGGGATTTTGCATGCATCAAAGTAGTTGGGGTATCCAACAAAATACTCACAAATTCTAATTATAGTATTTAGGTTTTAGGTTGGGGGTCGGTGTGGTACAAATAAGACTTCAGATTCTCTTAGTGTCAGAACTTGATACGACAAAATCATGGAAAGGAATGTGGCCTTTGATCCCATATTTTTTCAAGAACTTGACTGGAAGGGACTAAGCTGGCATGCAACACTTGTTGTATGTAGGTTATGTGTGTGAATAACATTGTTCCTAAGGAATTTCCCAAATTTTAACTATTGTTTCTCTTATGGAGTTTACTATGTTGGTCATGTTGTGAATGTTTGATATTTGATGAAGAGCATATATGATTCTATGTGGGTTTTGTTACTTTATGGTGGTGATGTTAGAGTGTTTGATATTTGATGAGTCGTACATATGATTTTATGAAATTGTAATTTTATTATGAATTTTAAGATCATGTAAAAATTATGTGTATTTTAATTTTAAGTATTTTTGTTCTTTTGTAACATTTGTTACATTATTTTTCTATCAATCACAAATTTCATCATAAGTGTAATTTGATTTTTTCTTTTTCTTTTTAATTTTGGATTCGAGGACTTAGTTCCCCCAAACTCCACTAAGTTACTATGAGAATCTATTTGTATTTATTAGGACCAAGGTTCGAGGTCGAAGTGAACAGAATTATCATTTTTGGGACATATTGCTTCGAGGTAGGCGTAAGAGCATAATCCAATGGGAATTGAACCTAGGTCGATAGAAAAAATTCCCTTCGATTTATTACTACACCATAGCTTAGTCCACTATGATTGGGGCAATCTTCTCCCCATGCCCCTCACTCCCTATGCTCAGGAAAGTTATATAATTTAATATAATATAATAGTAGAAATCTCTTGAACGGGTTCATGTTATGTTTTCTTTCTATGAGAGTTAATCATCTTCATGCAAGTGGGGGTTATTGGTAGCTCCAAAGTGCATGAGAGGGTCATCACCTCAACAATTTGCACCGGTGATGACTCACTAACTCCCAATTGGGAAAAATAAATATTTTGATTTTTTTAATTACTTGTAATGTTAAAACTTTATAATATGATAATGTTTGATATTCTTAAGCTATTGTTAGTATTATACCATATTATCTTATTCATGTATACCTTACCTTATTATACTCAAGTAATATAGTACGTCAATGTGACAAAATATGTGATATATTACATCAATGTGACAAAATATGTATTTTAAAAACTATTGTTTAAGAGTACAAGAAATTAGCATAGAATTCCATATGACAATCATATATTGACTACTAAGTTTCGGGTAATGTATATACATACGATAATTTCATATTTATATGGTATAAAAATGTATCATCTTTAAAAAAATCATCATAAGGGATGAAATTATGATAAAGAGCCTTCAAAACTAAGGCACTACATTCTAATAAAGTTTTGAAGGTCTTCTCTTTGAACTTCGGAATAAGATTTTTCATGTAACAAAAGTTAAAGCATATTTATTGAAAGAAGGTATGTGTATTTATAAAGACAAACAAGAAAACAATTTAATATTAAAATTCTTATAAAGGTAATGGTGATTAAACAAGTCAAAGGTGACTTAATTGTTATAAAGGTAATGGTGGCTCCATAAGTCAAAAGCGAGTTAATTGTGACACCTAAAAGCTACTAAATTTTATCTATCAAGCACAAACACGTTGTATAAGTTAATTGTGTTGCTAAAGCAATGTATATATACCTTCATCATTCTTATTTTCCACTTTTACTTTAAGATTTATTTATGTGACATCGTTTCTCTTTGTCCTTGTCTTTCTAATACCTCTACACTACAAGGAAAACACCATGTAGCGAAGGTTTTTAGTGTTACAAGATTGGGAAAAAATTTTAAAAAACATCCACTACAACCTACGATATTCGTATCGGAGGTTTTAACGGATGTTCCATATAACTAAAAAATTTGGGCGAGCAGAGGTTTTTTTGTCGGTGCTTGTATTGGTAAAACACACCAATGTATTGTTACATAAACAACACTGGTGCATACACAAAATAAAAATCACTGGTGATTTTACAATTATTACGCAGTGGTACACCTTTTTGTTGTATGCAACATTGATGCTTTTTATGTTTATGTACACACTGGTTCATATTGTTTGTTTCATTCAACACCAGTGTTTTTTATGTTTATGTACACGACAATTAGTATCGTTTGTTTCATGCAGCACTGGTGCTTGTATAAATATTACGCATCAGTTCGTTAGTTTCATTTTATGGCACATCAGTGCTCGTATAATTTGTATGCATTGGTGCATGTATTACCATGTGCATCGGAGGGAAGTGAAATTTCGAACATTTGTGGTAAGATGTTTGTGTCATTCTTTGTTACTAAGCATCGATGCGTATATTATATGTAAAACACCAGTGCATATATTATATATAAAGCACCTGTGCATATATTATATGTAAAACATCGGTGTGTATTGTAATCATGCGCGTTGTAATCTTTTGAAACGATAAATATAATCGTACATTATGTTGTTTAAAGCAACGGTGCTTTTTCACAATTTTTAGCATCAATGCTTCATTGTAATTAATAGGCGTCGATTTGTATAACTCATAAAAACACATTGTTTGGTGAATTCAAAAGAATATAGTGCACCGATATGTATGTATTTTAATTCATTGTTGTTTTTTTTACAAATTTTCAATTAATCGCCTCAAAATCAAATATTTTTATAATAATATTGATTTTTATATTTTTGTTATTGTGGTTTGATATAATGATTGTATTAATGCATTATCCAACAAATTACAGGTCTATTATTTGTAACAATGTAAATAATCATGTCAATTGGGTTTAGCCCGAGTGGTTTGTGCTGAGGGGTGTTTTCCTCCCCACCCAGGTTCAATTCCCGCAAGTGATATGTTGATCTCTTAAATCAACAAGTTATCGAAAAAGCCTCGGCTTTCTACAAAATCTAGGTTACATTGGGTACCATCCTCGAAATGAGGGGAAGTTCCTGGTGGCTTTCCCTAGGTTCTATTCCAAAGTAATAATAATAATAATAATCCATATATTAATTAATCAACAACGCAACAATTTACAACATGAGACAATGCAATAAAATACGAAACCCATTTTATTATATATGAATAAGTGACCCATTGTCATACAAAATGGAACAACATAAAGGTCCACAATAATCAAAATGCAACCAATATGCAATTGTTACACTTATTGGTAACATGTCATGCAATTTAATATGTTGAGTACATTAAACAAATCCTTGATTTTTACAGACAAATATTCCAAAACATACAACTTGCAGTAACATTCAATTATATTGATTATCATTTGACATCGCTTGAACTGTTGTCATCACTCAAGATGTGTGCATACTTCATTTCTTCATCACTTGTAGGCGATATTGTACTTTGGTTATTTAACCTAATGCTTTCTTGATCGACTTGTTTTTTATGTTCCACCTCTTCATGTTTCATCTACAAACATAGAAATAAATTGTAATAAGTATATATATATATATATATATATATATATATATATATATATATATACATGATTGTGTAAATCAAAAAACGAACCACAGTAATGATTGTTTCATAAACAATACACATTGTTTCATAAATCTCTTATGTTGGATGCACTCCATACTTTGTTTCCTGCATGTTTAATATGTCATGGCAAAGCAGATTCGATATAATTAATATAAAGTTTCTTGTTGTTCCATTAATTATAAAACAAGGGAAGTTAAACAACATAGCTACTTACAAATTGTCCAGTTAAACCTTGATACTTCAACATATACTCACAACCCATACTTAGCCCAATGTCTATCAATTATTTGAATGACTCTTCTTTGTATGTTAGCACCTATTAGAAGACAACCATGGATGAGTGTAACTTAATTATTTAAATATAAAGATCACAACAAACATGAAATTTTAAGTAAGACCGAAAATGTAAATTCTCAAAAACTTTGCAATCAACCCTTTTACTCTTCGTCTTCCTGTCTCATGTGTTGAATGAGTTTCATTTTATTTTCTTTTCTGCAATAAAACAATTGGAAATTAGTATTTCATGCAATAATTAAATTCGATGCACATAAAAGAATAAATGAATGATTACATACCTTTGATGCACACTGTAATTGTTGGGATGGTTCCTCCTGCGATGCACTTATGTTCATTTCTTTTACCATCTCCTTATACACTTTTTTGGACATCCCCACTAGCATGTATTGGTTTTTCCCTTGTTTGTCACTTGGAATTCACATGACATGCCTTAACCAATACACATCATTAATTTAAACCTACAAATAATTCAAATATATTAAATTTTTAATACAACTTAAAGAACTTGCCTTGTTCTCTTGTTGAGATGAGCTACCATCAGGCTCGCTACAATAAGTTGTTTTCCTTGAACTTCTATCAACCATATTCTATATAAAAAAAATTAGAGGAATCTTCAGATATAAAAACTACGATTGTTTTTTACAAAACAAGATTTTGGTGTGTATAATAAAATAGTTTGTGTTGATGCATTAATAATATGTATACGCACTGATGTATGATAACCATTCTCTTACGAATTTGAATTTTTTTTGTTTATAAATTGTTATATTCTCGTGGTGCTCTATAAATTAATAGAAGCATCAGTGCCTGATTAATGTTTATTATGCAGCAACAAATCCATGAAAAAATTTAAAACATGACACTTTCAATATTAAAAACAAAGTTATTTTCATTTTAAACTTTGCGGTGTTGTTGACAAGAACATGTGCATCGATGCATTACTCCTGTACAGGGGGCACCATGAACTGCGGAAGCATTTTTTAAAAAGAAAATTGGCAGCGATAGGGTTTGGAATCCACTATAATGAGTGATCCCATTACTACAGATACCAAACGCCCCATATACAAGTAAAGAATCGTTATAAAAACCCATTGCTTAAAAAAAAATCTAGATGTGAAATATAGAGAGAGAAACCAAGAGAAACAACAAGGAAGTCAGGGATTTTAATACTAGATGTCACTATGAAATCCTTCTATCTTTTTTAGAATGCACTAAAAAATGTTTGAATCAAATAGGGGAAAGATTGAGATGATGGATAGAATAAAATCACATACTTGAAATTTATCCTCTACAAATTTGTATGTAAATTTGGCTCTTCAAAAAAATCCGCCCCCTGTAAAGTCTTTGCTCATGAATCTCTCTTACACAAATATCCCCTCTAAATTTTGGCAAAAAAATGAAACAATGATTAGGGTTTTCATTTATAAACACATATATTTTGTAAATATGAAATTCCTGCTCATTTTTTTGCTACATAATTTGGCACTTTGATGAGCGTATGTGATGGTTTTTTTTTTGTAACTTTTTTTTCGATGCTTTATATAGTTTATAGAACACCAATGCGCTACACACCGAAAAATAATTTAATTGACAAAGTACAAATGCAAACCTTCACATTAAAATTTTGCAGAGGAAAAAATAGAGGTCACTCTTCGATGCCTCTCATAATTTAGTGCACGGATTCGATCCTTACCACTCCCTCAAATCTCTAGCTTGCATCTCCTCCTATGTGGGAAACTCAACTTTCTCCAAGATATATTCCTTGTCATCCATGTAGTGATAATAACTAGCGTCAATTCACTTGTAAATCTCATACCTAGACCTAGGAACTCACTTATTCAATGCTTTAATACTAATGCGCTACGCACTGACAAATAATTTAATTGACAAAGTAAAAATGCAAACCTTCACAATTAAAGTTTTGGAGAGGCAAATATGGAGGTCACTCTTCGATGCATCTCATAATTTAGTGCATGAAATTTATCCTCTACCACTCCCTTAATGCTTCAGCTTGCATCTCATGTTCCACGGGCCACTTAACTTTCTCCAAGATGTCATCCTCATCATCCATGTAGCGATAATAACTAGCGTCAATTTGCTTGTAAATCTCATACCTAGCCTCCTCTTGTGAAATTACTCAATGTAGTCTTGTCAGTGGCACCAAGCACATCGACTTTGCTCCCTTCCAAGTCCAACATCTTAGCCCTTACTCTGGAATAATTAGGACCACCAAGATTTACAATATGAAATTCTTGGTGCGTATTTTCTCTGATCAAAAAGAAAAGAACCATGGTGGATGTATTAATTATAATACTCTTCGCCTTAAACTTTTTAAAATCATTTAAAGAATCTATCTAGTGCCTAAGAAAGAAGACCCATGATTTTTGTGATATATCATCAATAATAAACGAAAAATACCTTGATCCAAATAATGACAATGTTTTACACCACAAACTTCAACATGTACAAGATATAATGCTTTGTGTTGTTCCATGTCAATAACTTCTTTGTGTGGCTATCATACCAGGCCTGTTGTACATCTACCTTTTGTCTTCTCAAAATTTCGTAGGTCATCAACGATCTCAAACCTACATAGAAGAGAAACATAAGGAAAATGTAAATGGAGGAGCATGTCAAGTTTGTGTGCTAAATTACGAGAGGCACCTAACATTGACCTCCATTTTTTAGTCCACGTTAAAGCAAAACCTTCACAAAATTTAATTGCAGAGGTTTTGAATCTGTAATTTCTCAATTAAATTGTTTTTCTTTTGGCCTTCTACTCACTTACAAATTTGTACGTGTCAACCGGTTTTTGCTCTTGTGCTCGTCGATGTCATCTTTGATTCACATAAAATTATATTTAGGCACATATATATAGATAAAACAAATTGAAATTATACAACACACACATATATATAACAATTTTGTATTTATCAAAAACTAAAATTAATTGATGTTTGCAAAAAAAATGTGGTAAAGTAACCAATGCGCCTTTAATAAATAATACACATCATTCATGGTGCAATCATAAAGAAAGCACCGTCCAAAATGCTCTATTTTATGTAGCACATAAGTGCTACATTATTCATTAAATGCATCAATATGCACTAATAAGTTCGATGATTCATGTTCGCAAGTTCAGAGTGCTCCAAGTTGTATGGCACACTAGTGCAATGTTAATAATTAAATACATCGAGAGGTCAATTAATGTATGTGCGGTGTGTTTAAGTTGTAAAAATGCACCAATTATGTTTTTTTGAAGACAGTGCATATTCTAAGATAGATGCATCAATAATGCACAAACCCATCCCGGTGCGCAGTGCTTAGTGTTAGTGGTGTGTGGTGTAGTTTTAAATGCATTGCACGTGATGCTTCTTATTAATACACAAGAAGCATTATGTGAGGTGCTTCCTGTGAATTCACATGATGCATTGTCTGTTGTCTAGGGTGATCCGAACGCATGAAGCACACCGTGAATTTGTAATATCCCCCCTACTTGTTGTTACAAATTTGTGTTTATTGTTGTAGTAATTTGGTAGTTTTCTGGCCTTGGTCTTTCTCAAATAGTTAGTAGAGGTGCACAATGTTTACTATTAAACCCTTCCTCTATTTTTTGTAGATTTTTCTGAGGCAAAGGTTTTGTCAAACACTTTGTTGTCACATCCCAAATCCCGATATAAAACTCACTTTATTGTTGTTATATGTATGGGTAGTTGTTGGTTTGTTTCATATAATTTTCAAGGGATGGTTGAGGGTTTTAATGCCATTTATAATTCTCATATTTTCATGCCAAACATTACAACAAAGTACTCATAGAAATAACTAAACAAAAACCACTTAAAACAACAAAGAAATACCACAAAGATTTGGTTTATTAATGGATCTCTAACATGTTACAATACTAGTTGATATTAGTGGCCCAGATCAGCCCCCATAAAGGAAACATGGACAGTAAGACAATAAAAAACCTCTGGAATGATGGTATGGTCTCGTTGGTTACAAAGTGTAGTAGCCCAAGGGTTCAAGACAACCTCTACAACAAGTTATAGTTCCAAATAATACCAAAACAGCTTCCCTAAGGATATGGATCTCCTTAATAAATGAAACCAATGTCCACAGTCCACAAGACCACTACAACAAATAAGAACTACAGCGCCAAATCATAATACACCCTTCCTCTAGATAAAATCGACCCCCTTTAGAAGATATTTCCTTAACATGAGATGGCGGCCTCCAACAAGACGATACGACCCAACAAGGAATCAAACTCTACCCAGAAACCAATTGGACCTGCCTGTAGCAAGCACTCAGTCTAGTAGTGAAGATTCAACCCAAAATGAAGTGTCAAAAGAAAGAAATATGCCTCAATATCTAGCAAACTTTCACAACAGATAGAAAATGATCCCCTCAACCAATAACTCGACCCCACACGAAGAAACTCAACCACAAATGAAGAGATACAACCTAGCTTAAGAAACCCGACCACATACAAGTATAACTCATCCACCAAGTGAGAAAACTCAACCACCGAGATAAAATATCAACCACACTGAAGAAAAATGAAAAGATCTAAGTGATCTTCTCTTCCCGACCAGCCAGGGTAGATGGCCTCACCACCGAAACCAATTATTCTCTTTAGGATTTTTCGTCCCAAGAGCCAAAAGCCACAAGAGCTCCTCAAATTTGTTTTTAGAAAATAAAAATGCTTGATGAGAGAGGGCATCCTCATTCCTCTTTTATTTCCTCGTTCACCCTTTTACTGACCCTTTTACCCTTTTACACTTAAGTGACTTTTTAATTTAACTTTAGTAAAATCACTTTATTAATTTAATAACATTTTTACTCTAAAAAGTGAATTATTTGACTTTAAAGCATTTTTGGGCACTAAAAGTCACTTTTTATCCTCTCCACCATTTAAATCTCTTCATCCTGGTTCCAACGAGCCATTACACCAAGGTATCCCTCTTAGATAAATCATTAAAATGACAAACTTGGTGAAATCCATTAATTAATGCCCATTAATATTGTCAAATTATGGGAATGGTCAAAATGCAATGGAATCGAAATTTGACTACACAAGAATGATCTCGATGATGAAAGATGGTAAACGAACCTCTGAAAGCATCATATAACTCCAAACCGCTCAAGCTCATTGTTAACCTCAAATTACTCCTCTGGTCAGGCTGACATAAACCCATAAGGTCATATACAACTGCAGAGTAAGGGAATCCAAAAATGGAGACATTACATAATATTTTTTTTTAATTTGAAAAAAAAAATGTTTTTTTTTTTTTTTTTTTAATAATTTGAAAAAAGATGTCAAATTTAAGACCAATTTTGAATTTTAATCCAATGAAAAATAAAATAAGGAGGTAACAAACAATGTACCTGGTCTCTTTTTGCCTAATGAAGCACGGTTGACCCGTAGAGGAAAAATGAAATTTTCAACGTTTTTCCAAAATTGGAAAACGTACGAAATCTATAGGGGCATTGAGGAAGCAACATTGTAGAGCACTACAAACGAGGTGGCCTTATAAGGAGGGTGAGCACTGGTGCTTATGTCAAGGTTGGAAGAACAACATGAAATGTGATAATAAAATTTGGTTTAGAGTTTTTTTTTGTATTTTACCATTTTGTAGTGTGCCCAACCGTAAGATGCACCAAAGCATTCTTTGTACCTAAATGCATCAGTGTGTTTGTGTATGACTAATGCCCCATATGGATTTTTGGTTATTAAATATAAAAAATGCGAGACTATAGTATTATTAAGCGCAACTTTATTGTTTTCTGGTGCACCACTATTGTCAATGCACCGAGGTTGTATGGGTTTTTAAGCACACTGTGGAAGGTTTATGGTTTTTAATTTTTTTTTGTTGACTAATCAATTGTTCTAACCTATTTCGGTGCATTTGTTAACATGCACCAGTGCGCTTTTGATATTGTGGAGCACCGTAATGCATTTTCTTTTTTGTAAAAAAAATGATATTTTAGTATTTTATATTAATAGCAGTTATCGATACGCTTTATCTGTTACACATTGGGGCGTTATGTTTGTAAGCACACTGGTGTGGCTAGTCGACTTAGGCACACTGATATTAAAAACTTCCATAAAAAACTCTGACCACCTGCCTCTGCTAAACACCTCTGCTATAAACATATAAGGGATAATTTTTTCGGTGGGAGGTGGGGGTCAAGGGGGAAAACCTCCATTATAAGGTGTTATCCTTGTAGTTCCACCTCCCTCTTAACCCTAGTTGAGAAGAACCTTTGGTAATCCTTTGTTGTGACCCTCATTAGTACATCCTCGGTCTTTGCATGTGAAGGTCCCTCTTCCAAAACAACAATGTGCTTACACTTGTGAGGGTGTCCTTTACGTGTGCCTTTTGAATTTGTCATGGTGGATGAACCCAAATACCCTCAAAAATAGAACCCTAACCATCACTTTTCGACCTCCTGACTGAGACCACCTAACACTAACTCAATATCTCTTAGAAGTGAAGGACACAACAAATTACATAGCTAGGATACTCTTTTGAGGGGGAGTTTCTTCCCACTAAGTTTTCCCTATTTACCTCATCTTTGTTTCCATGGTTGTTTTGTACATGGTGTTACACATCAAAATTACTCATTTTAATGATGACCTATTGTCGTCATTACAAGTGTCGCAAGTGTCGCTTTTTATCCATAAGTGTCGCAAGTGTCATACAGTCATCTTGTCTATGTCGTGTCTCGAACGACATCACAAGGAACACTTGAAGACACCCTCAGAGACTGGTTAAAGAAGGAGAAATCACATGACAAAGAGTACAAAGATTTTGCCATGAAAAAAAACACTTAAAAATCAATTTTGAAGGGCAGCGCTCCCCTACCCACTTTCAGGGAGTGTCAGCGCTCCTTGGCCTCCTTTAGGGGAGCGTTGCAGCACTTTGTGCACCCTTCTGGGGGAGTGCTGGGCTTTTTTGAGGAAATCTTGGGCAGCACTCCCCCACCCACTAGCAAGGAGCCCTAGCGCTCCTTGACCTTCTTTAGGGGAGCGTTTTAGTGCTCTGTGCACCTTTATGGGGGAGTGTTATGCTATTGAGAAAATCAAGGGAAGATCCCCCTTATCTCTGAAATCAATTGGATTTGAATCTGAGGTCAAGGTTGGATCTTAGGGAGGATCCACAACTGATGGAGAAAGATCCTCAACCTATCCCAAGAATCTCTTAAGTGGTTAGGCCTCTCCAAGCCTATATAAGGAGGCCTCCTCATGGTGAAGACATGGATGGAGAGATTGAGAGATACCTAAATTATGATCTCATGAGGAAGGAGGACATTGAAGGCATCAAACTTATGATCTCATAAGGGAGATAATCAGTGAAGCATAGTCATTTTGTTTGTGGATCATTTGAGCAAGGGGTTGGACAAGGAGAGCTTGGTGAGGTTGTTGCATCTGCATCAAAGGTCTGTAAGTATCTGTATTGAGTTATCATTAATACATGTGCTTGGCTTGTTTCCTTCAAGATTGTGTATGCCTACATGAACTTGTCGTTAATGGATAGATCTAGTTTCAAACTAATTGTAGTAGAATAGGAAGCTTGTTTTGTCTTTGATTGGATTGCAATACCTGTTGAAGAGTTTGTGGATCGGAGCTCAACTTGGAACTGGGCGAGGACAAACATTGTAAAAAGGTACATCTTCTTCCTCTTCTCTATATATTAGTTTAGCTAGGTTTAAAGGGATGTTAGTGACCAAAGTTAGCACCTTCTGTCTTTGTTATAAGGGTCTAGATCCAAGAGGAAGTTCACCTGTCCATAGGGGGATTTTCCTGTAACAGAAATTGGTGACTCCACTGGGGACGAAGCTTTCAGTTTTGGTTTCCTTCCTTGGCCTTGTTTTTGGCCTTTTCTCACCTTTAGATCTTATTCATGCTGTGTTTTTTATTCTTAGATGTGTTTTTGGCTCTTGGATTCATTCCATACACACTCAATTTCTGGATTTTCCTGAGTTTTTTTAGTTTTGGGCAATATTTTGTTCTTTTGAGAGCCCATCACTCCCCTGCCTCTACCACCAGAGCGTTGGCACTCCCTTGCAGGCTCCCACAGAGCGCTACAATTCTTTGGTACCCTTGACACCAGAGCGTTGGTCTTTTTATGCTAAAAACCTTTTTGGGAGTTGATCTCTGAGTCTAGTTTTTGCTTTTTCATCTGCTCAGGGTTATTACCATCTTAGTGTGTCTTTGTTTTGGCCTCCAACATTTTGATTTCTAAGAATTGGTTATGTTTTGTTTGGATTTTTGACATCTTCCTTCTTTACTTTGAGTCATTCTTCTTCTTTGAGTTTTGGAGTCGATCTACTGCTTTTTTCATTTATTTGATTGAATGAAAGTTGTTGTAAGGAAATTCAAAGAGCTATCCATTGTTCCATTTGATATTTGAGGTCATTTTTCCCAATAAATTCCTATTGTATTTACTTATATTTTCCCAACTTTCAGATCACTTTTACGGTTTGATCAGCATCCATTAGCCTTCTCCTACCTTCATTAGCAATTTCACCAATTTTTATGCATTCTAGGTGAGTTTTTCTTTATTTTTTTTACTGTTTTTTGAATTTCTAGGTGGATCAACGCCCCCCTGTAGACCATATAAGAGAACTAGCACTCCCCTACAGTGATTTAGGGAGCATTGTAGCACTTTGTACCCTTGAGACAGGGAGTGTTGGTCTCCTTTTTGGAGGATTTTTGCCCTTTTTCTGCTCAGATTTTCTCAGCCTGTTTTGTGGAAGTATTTACCCAGACTTTGTGATTGGTTTGTGAAGTTATTTAGGTTGATATTTAGTGCTTATAACCCCTTATTGTATTGATTGGAGCTTGAAATTTTTTCATAAATGTGAAATTTCCCTTTCTAGCTGATTGTTTTGTCGAGACAATTTGAGTGATTTCTCTTTCTCCCTGTCTTTTCTTGGATTCTTCTTTGCATCTTCTTATGTTCAATGAATGTTTGTTAGTTGTTGAATCCTTGATTGATTTCTTGTTCAGACAAGTTTCTACTTGTTTTCTTTCAGTTCTCATTGCTTTGAGTGCATGCTTTGTTTGAAACCTTTGTCGCTTTGTGTCTTTTGCATCTGCATTTGACTCTTTCTTCTGATTGAAAGTTGTTGAGCATTGAAGGATTTGTATTTACTTTCTTTATACATTAGAATCAAGAAAATAATATAGATGCATTCTTGATATTGGGTAGTGAAACTAGATTGCATTTGAAGTAGCGAAATTGTATGGTTTTGGAATTTTGGGACGTTATGCATTGGCGAATGATAAAAGTTTTCTCCTTCTCGTAATATAGCTTTCATCGAAGTGAAATATTTTCATTCTCATTTCTTTGCATTGTTTAGAGTCGGTCAAAACATCATTTAGTCCACTCCATTTTCCTCTTGAGTAAACAACAGCCTTAAAATCAAGCGCTAAACTAAAATTTATCAGACATTTTTACATTTTTTGTTAGAAAACCTACATTATCTAAAGGTGTAGGGCTTTGGAATAGGTTGAAAGGATAACTTTCCAAAGCTGTCAAAAAAAATTAGCATCTTGCGATAGGGAGAGAAAATCCAATTTTCATATAAGCTTACTGGGATCCCTCTCTCACACAAGGGTTACACACGAGGTCACATTCAGGGGAGTTATAGAGATTATCCCTTCGTGGTTTAACCGTTCATTAGGGGTTCTTCTTGAGGCTCAAATATCTTCATTTGGTCTCAGTGCTTCATGAAATCTGAATCCGTTTGGGGTCCTCTAGAGTTCTACCAGTCCACTTGTCCTCAGTTCTCTTGAAGGATTTTGGACTTGTTATCCTGCCCATAGGTTCGAACTGGACTGTCGACTGTACCCGCCCAAGGGCTGACTGCGAGTTGGTGACCTTATTATCCATAATCTTCAGGGTATTACACAAGGTGACGGTGAAGGGAAGTCTCACTGTACCTGGAACAGACGTTGGTCAAACTCACTCGGGATTCCTTGGAGGATAAATCCAAAATTACTGCATGGAAGCTTGCACCAAGGCGTAAGTTCGTTAAGCAGGTCACCAATGTAACTGATCCACCCCCTCTATCCCTGCCCCTTCCTATATTGATCTCGCGACGTTGGATTTCATCACCAACTAGTGGTTTCATTGTGGGAAGTTTTGTTTGATTGTTTTTTTCCTAGATTCATAGCATGTGTTGTTTGTTTTACTTAGTGGACCTTAGGTCGAGTCAGTGTTAATGGAATCAACTCCTGGGAGTACCAATGGAGGAACCCCTTATCCCAGGGAACCTTTTGTTGGATTACTGAGAGGGGGGTTGAATCAGTAATAGCGTAATTATAATCCTTTTTCTTCAAATGTTATATCAATGTAGAATTATTATCCAATAATGAGCAGTAAGAAATAAACAAACACACACATACATAGTACACCAGTTTTTTACGTGGAAACCCAAATCAGGAGAAAACCACGGAATGCTTTTTCTTATATGTCTTGAAGAATTACATTCATTGGAAGCACCAACTTCCTTTGTTTTCCAGCTGCAACTGGAAGGAGGCTACAACCCCCTAGTTTCTCAGGCTACAACCTGAGGGAAGCTCCA
>ML791921.1:104139-114971 GCA_009831015.1 Picea engelmannii
TCAAACCGTGAGGAGTTATGTGACGTTCTACATACCACCAGAAATGGAATGACATGTACTATCCATATAGAATATTATTATCTGAAAATATATCATAACTCATACCATTACCCATCAAACAAACTTGGGTCCATTACCCAAACTCGGGGTCTCCAACTTCTCATGGCCATAACTCTCTAACCGTGAGGAATTATGTGATGTTCCACATACCACCAGAAATGACATGACAAGAACTATCCATATAGGATATTTTCCCTAACAAATTCACTTTCCTTCATCTCATTATTCCACAATTAAGCAACGGTTCTCTTACTCCACAAAGCGTCTTCCCGTGAGGGCTTTCACCATAAGGGGACCACTTTGGAATTCATCCATATTTACTTCTTATCAACCATGACAAAACAATAATGAGTCATATTTACATCAACCAATATTGGGTCCATTACCTAAACCTTTGTGCTACGGGGCTTTCTTCAAGGGTTGACATCAATGACAACCAATGTTAATCAACACCTTTCACCTTTCCTTCTTTTGGAAACATTGGTCCTCCGTACATTGTCACACTGAGTCTTCCGGGACTCACCATCGGATTACCGGTTTGGTTGTTCCCCACTCCGGTGATCTTGAATCTTCCCAATGCTTCATCTGCACCTAATACTTCAAATGTCAGTACACCACCCACACGTCAACCTAATGTAGTTTTTCGCCTTCTTCACCCATTAGGTCTCCTTCCCTTTCTCCTTCTTCGCCTAGTGAAATCTCTAAAGCGAGTAGTCAGGTTGATAAGAAGAAGAAGAAATGAAAAGAGAAGAAGAAGACAAACTTAAAAAGGACCAAGACTCCAACCATATCAGATGTTGGATCTAAGCAACCAACTACTATTAATCGTACTGGGAGTGTTGATGAGGTCGACAATATTAAAACGAAGAATCTGAAACCCAAATTCCTTTGCAGTCTTTGTAAGGGTGACCACTTTCTGAGGGATTTCCCTGGTATTCCCAAGGTCTTAGAAATATGGTCCTCCACGTTATCGGCCCTTGCTAGACATGTTGGTGATGCCCCGTCAACTAGTGACTTTAAGGTTGGCAAGAAGAAGACAACTTTCAAATTTCCTTGTATGTTATGCGAAGGTGATCATTATTCTCACCTTTGTCCTTGTATGGACGAGGCTTCTTCTCTTTTGGAAAAGCTTCAACTTCCAATTGGTTATCATAATATTTCCCCCAACTCATCGTTAGTTGATGGAATGGTCAATCTGGTTCCATCATCGGTCAGTCTGGTTGATCAGGTGGTCAATCTAGTTTCATCCTCGGTTGAACCACTAACCAAAGTAGTTGATCCAGTTCTATCATCGATCAGCCCCACTTTTCATCTGAAAAGTGAAACCCAAGTGATTGATCCAGTCCTGTCATTGGCTAGTCCCACCCTTAATCTAAAGAGTGCCAATGTGTTCAATCCCACTCCTCCTCTAACAAGTGCCAAAGTGGTTTCTTTGGTCCCTTCATCAATCAATCTGGTTGATCATGTCATCAATCTGGTCACGTCCTTAGTTGAACCAGTTGACAAAGTGGTTGATCTGATCCCATATTTGGCCGATCCCGCTCTCTCGTTAGAGAGTGCAACCCAAGCGGTCGGTCTATTTCCACCTGTTGACCCCATTCTCCCCTTGGAGAACGAAACCCAAGTGGTCGATTTGATGTCGTTATCAATCAATCCTACTCTCCCGCTAGAGAGTAAATCCGATTCTACCCACATTTTTCTCGTTGATACAGAATCTACCATGTTGGGGGGCATTCCTCCTTCTCCCGTGAAACGCCCTCCAAGTAATGAGGCCATCCTTTTTTATTGGGGTGTGCTAACTTGACCTCATCTTCCCTCTCACATTCCTTTCAATATTACAGTGCAGGTTTGTGGTCATGACGTTCCTCATGCGCTGATAGATGAAGGTTCGTCCATTAGTATTTTGTCCTATATTGCTTGGCAAGATTTGGGTTATCCTCAGCTTGTTCCAGTTACCCAAACTCTATTCACTTTTAACAGAAGAACCAGTCACCCTTTAGGGATCCTTCCTCAGTTTTGTGTAACTTTGGGAGGGAAAACTATCTTTATTGATGTTATGGTAGTCCAGGACCCCTTGGATTTCGATTTACTCCTTGGGAGAGATTATGTCTATGCCATGAAAGCTATTGTGTCCACTCTTTTTTGTGTGATATCTTTCCTATACAATGGAAGAATGGTGACCATTGATCAATTTCCGTTTGTTGTCCCCGATTTGACCATCAACCCAATGACCTCCCTAAACAATTCTTATATGCAGTCGGTATCACCCCTGCCACAGGTCAATTATGTGGCGTTGTCTCCCATGACTTCAATTTTTGATGACTTAGATCCGATAGTTGACATGGTGATCTCTTTGGTAGGGCTATTGGAGCCCGATCTCCTTATCCCTATCACAGACCTCGACATGTTTTCTTTCCAGAATGTTTTCCTTCCATCCAGTGAAGATCTCTTAGTAGCCATGTCTGACTTTTGTTCCTTGACATGGTGTCCTTCCAGAGCATTATCCTCTTGGAAGCCATGATCAAGAAGAGGTTATGAGCATAGTTTCCCTCTCTGTGGAAAGCTCGTTAAAAAATGAAACATAAACTATGAGCATAGTTTTCCTCTCTGTAGCAAGCTCATTAAAAAAATGAAACAGAAATATGGGCGCTGAACCTGGAGCCATGAGCATAGTTCTTTTCATGTATCACTCTCATTAAAAAATGAAACAATCACCTCTCCTAACAAGTTGAGTCTTTAGCTAGATCTCGTAGATATTGAGTCGAGTCTTTAGCTAGATCTCGTAGATGTCGAATCGAGTCTTTCGTTAGGCGTCACATTTGAACCTTCATTTCATCCACCCTTATCCGTTTTCTCCATCTAGTACAGAAATTGGTGACAACCTCAAAGTCGGTGAATGAATTGAAGCTTGGGGGGAATGTACCAACCATCCATGGGTATCCCAACCTTTGGAAATTTTGTTGGAAATTTACAATCATAGTTTATTTTTGTTTCAAGCTTGTGTAAAAATGAAACCAATACCGAGCTTAGTCTTTGTTCTTTCTCGTGCTCGTAAATACATGAGAATGTAACTGAGTATACTTTTATCACTTTTTCGAACTTGTAAAGGTTATATGAAAAAGGAACCCCCTGGAGTCTCCTTTAAGCTCTTTTCAGACTCTCTAAACATGAAAAGATTGTCGAGTGATCTTGCTTCCTTTCCCACTCGTTAAAAGGTTTGAAAGTGCATCTTTCGAGTGATAATTTATCTCTTTTTCGGCCTCGCAAGACTAACATTACAAAATAGGACAACCCTAGAGTTGTCTTTAAGTTCTTTTCAGACTCTCTAAACATGAAAAATCATTGAGTTTACATTCTTTGGACTTGTTAAAAAAATCATACATTGAAGGACCCATATGGGACCAAACCCTTACTTCTTCTAGTTCGTTAAACAAAGGAAGAGGGACTTACTGAAGGTGAGTTATATTGAGCATGTGTTATCCTCCTCGAGCTTGTTAAATAAAAAAGAGGTACTCGTCTATCTGGATGGGGGGGAAATTGAAGGAAGCAAGCCAAGCAGTTTTTGAAAACAAGACGAGTCACTCTTACAGTCGCCCTTGAACATGGCACTTTGTCTTTGCTCACATTTTACTCCACTGAACCTCTGCACTGAACCAATACTCTGAGTTTATTTACTCCTTTGGGTCACCCGACGAAAGTCACAATATCCACTGCATCATCATGTTTTGGTCCATTTCATGTTTTTGTTGTTGTGCCTCAGTGTTCAAGGGAAGTATCTTCCTCGAGACTCAACCATCACAAATATCATGTTTCAATACCTGTGTTAGTCTATGTCCATTTGATCCACCAACTTACATCTATGTGTTAGTTTCGTTTCGTTGATGGGGGGTACATCAAGGCCCTCCTTCGACAAGTCTGTTCCTGTCAACTTCAACACATTATCCAGGAACTAGACTTAGAAACCAGTCAGTACCTTGGGACCTGCATGCCTCAATGGCAGGCCTCCTCGCTTCCTAAATTAGGTTTACATTTATTGACCTCTGATCGGATGATTCCATGAATGTTCGACTTCGGCTCATGTATTCACGTTCACTGGAATGTATTAGGGTACCTTGGGAATCATTGACATCAATGGTGATTTCCCTCACACTTGTTAACGATTTACCTCATTGATCGGTAATCAAGTGGTTTTTTCCATGTTTGGCATCAGGACATCTATTCACATGGTTAGACTTGTACCAAATCGGGATCGGTAAGAATACCCTCGGTTGAGTGATCACTCTAATATGTACTTTACCCAGGTTGCGACAGAGTTTCTTTTGAATATTGACACATATACTGTCACATAGATCCACTTTGTATTGGTTTGTGGCTATGTCTTGTCGTCTCGTAGATCCACTGTGTTTTTTCATGGCTACGATCAGTTCATGTCATGGAAGTATAGATCCACATTGTATCTTTGGTGGCTATACCTTTTTGTTAATACAATTATGGATCCGCAGTGTATCTTATGGCGACCATACCTTGCAAGTCTTTATCACCCAAGCATAGGTATGTCTGCCTTGGGTTTGAAATATATCATAATATTTGTTTGATGGTTGTGTGTAGCTTCTACCAGGTTCTCTGAGTCCATACCCTTGCTCGAAAAATTCTACAAAGTACTCCAGTCATTAGTTTTTGTCTTCTAACTTCGGACTTTGGGGGGCAATCTATTACACATCAAAATTACTCATTTCAATAATGACCTATTGTCGTCATTACAAGTGTCACAAGTGTTGCTTTTTATCCATAAGTGTCGCAAGTGTCATACAATCATCTTGCCTATGTCGTGTCTCGAACGCCATCACAAGGAACACTTGAAGACACCCTCAGAGACTGGTTAAAGAAGGAGAAATCACATGACAAAGAGTACAAAGCTTTTTCCATGAAAAAAACCACTTAAAAATCAATTTTGAAGGGCAGCGCTCCCCTAGCCACTGTTAGGGAGTGTCAGCGCTCCTTGCCCTCCTTTGGGGGAGCGTTGCAACACTCTATGCACCCTTATAGAGGAGCGCTTGGCATTTGTGAGGAAATCTTGGGCAGCACTCCCCTACCCACTTGCAGGGAGTGCTAGCGCTCCTTGACCTTGTTTGGGGGAGCGTTGTAGCGCTTTGTGCACCTTTCTGGGGGAGTGTTATGTTGTTGAGAAAATCAGGGGAAGATCCCCCTTATCTCTGAAATCAGTTGGATTTGAATCTGAGGTCAAGGTTGAATCTTAGGGAGGATCCACAACTAATGGAGAAATATCTTCAACCTATCCCAAGAATATCTTAGGTGGTTAAGCCTCTCCAAGCCTATATAAGGAGGCTTCCTCATGGTGAAGAGATGGATGGAGAGATTGAGAGATACCTAACTTATGATCTCATGAGAAAGGAGGATATTGAAGGCATCAAACTTATGATCTCATAAGGGAGATAATCAGTGAAGCATAGTCATTTTGTTTATGGATCATTTGAGCAAGGGGTTGGACAAGGAGAGCTTGGCGAGGTTGTTGCATCTGCATCAAAGGTTTGTAAGTATCTATATTGAGTTATCATTAATACATGTGCTTGTCCTGTTTCCTTCAAGATTGTGTATGCCTACATGAACTTGTCTTTAATGGATAGATCTAGTTTCAAACTAATCGTAGTAGAATAGGAAGCATGTTTTTTCTTTGATTGGATTGCAGGACATGTTGAAGAGCTTGTGGATCGGAGCTCAACTTGGAACTGGGTGAGGACAAACATCGTAAAAAGGTACATCTTCTTTCTCTTCTCTATAGATTAGTTTAGCTAGGTTTAAAGGGATGTCAGTGACCAAAGTTAGCACCTTTCTGTCTTGGTTATAGGGGTCTACATCCAAGAGGAAGTTCACCTGTCCATCGGGGGATTTTCCCATAACACATGGGTACCTAACATGGCTACATATTGTCAGGACCCATCTATTGTTCTCGCCTCAGTTGTGCTTCAGGGGGGGTGTTGGTGTACATTCAGATTTTTCATCTTTTCCTACTATTCAGGGGGACATGCTATAAATAGATTATTTTTCCCTCTTTACCTCGTCTTTGTTTCCATGGTTGTTTTCTACATGGGTACCTAACATGGCTACATATTTCCTAGACCCATCTATTGTGCTCACCTCAGTTGTGCTTCAGGGGGGGTGTTGGTGTACATGTGCATTTTCCATCTTTTCCTACTGTTAAGGGGGACAAGATATAAATAGACATGTCATTTATCATGACTATTTATCTAAATAACATGTCTATTTATATCATGTTCCCATGAATGGTAGGAAAATATGGAAAATGCACATGTACACCAACACCCCCTCCTGAAGCACAACTGAGGTGAGCACAATAGATGGGTCCCGACAATATGTAGCCATGTTAGGTACCCATGTACAAAAAAACCATGGAAATAAAGATGAGTTTGTTAGGGACCTAACCTTCCTAACCTCTCATGTAGGTAGAATAATAAATTTTCCATGTAATAAAGGTCAAAATTAGTAGATAAGGCCTAGTTAATAATGTGAACAAGTCTAATGTAAGAAGACTTAATAGAAGCTTATGCTTCTAGAAATATATTCCTCTATAATGTTCTTTATAATATAGAATTAGTATAAATAAGAGTAGAAGGAATGAGAAAATATTGTCTTGAGAATTATTGTAATAAAGCTATGCTCTGTTGGAGGTTGCCCCCTCAAAGAGGCAAGTGAACTTGGCTTTCTATCAATAAAGGTATCATTTTTTGTGTTGTGATTCTCTACATTTTGTTGTTCTGTTGGTATTTGTTGCAATATTTTTGTTTTTCCTTATTATAATACCCTTAGTACCTTACAAGTGGTATTAGAGTGCTTTCCTCTATAGAAATTGTGGGAATTTCTTTTCCAAGGTAGAGACGTGTACGGTCGACATCTTTAAAGCACAAAGATCTATCATTCAATGGGTAAAACCGTGGTTGAGGAAGAATACACACAAGAAATATAGATGGTTTCACGGGGTTACTCGAAACAAACATTTCACCTTGTTGGAAACCTTTGTAACCCATGTTGGTAACCCTTCGAGTAATATCGCATCAGACAGAATATGTACACGACCAACACTCCCACATATCGTCAGGTATATTTGGAGTCCCCTAGGTCTCTTGAAACTATCTCTAGATCAGTAAATTGGTCGCCTGACTACTATAGTGAAACTGAGAATAACACTCAGGAAGATACACTCTAGTACATGGGTAATCAGGTACTATGATTGAGGGTAGGGTCGAGCCTCCTTAGTTGGTGCCCTGAGATATTAGGTCAAGTACTATTATTTGAACCCACACATATATTATAGGGCTATAGCATAGGGCAAACCCTTATCTGTAGGAACCTTGAAAAACCTAACCCTTGGGAATGAAACAAAATAGAAAAGGAACAAAGGGGATATTTTTTCATGTAACCTTGCCTCATGCATCCTAGTTGCAAAATTCCTACATAATTTTTCGAGTTAAAAATTTGGGCATTTCTTCACTGTAGTATTCATAAAGCCAGAGTATAACTCTCCAAGAGTAAAAGAAAAATAATGGTCCCACTAACACCCTTTTATGGGATCTGTCCCATTAGATTCCTCTCTTCGCTATGATTGTCATGGTACCCATCACTTGTAAGCCTTTTTGTTTTGTGGACCCGCCCACCCTTCCCGACACCCTTATTTTCCACTTATTCGATTGGTTTTCTATCTTCACCCCATCCACAGTGATACCCCTCATCTATAACCCTTTTTTTTATTTGTGGACCCACCTTCCCATTTTTGTCTAGTCACAAATGGCTCTCACCTGCAACCAGGAACTCACTGCCTTGCTCGTAGACAACAACCAACACAAGAAGGGAATCTTAGACATCAATTCCAACATTAGCTCCCTCGATTCCTTTGTTGCTACTCTCAAGGACCAATATGCCTCCATCAAAGACACCCTTGACACATTATTGAGTCGATCCATGAACCCTTTCTCATCTAAAAAACCTTCCTATCAGAAAGACATTGACTCTTCTTGATTCCAAAACCCTCATTCCAATCATCCTCATCATGAAATCTTTCTTCCTTGAGTCGAGGTGAATAAATTTGATGGCTTAGATCCCATGGGATAGGTCACTCAAATGGTACATTATTTCTCTGTGTATGGCATCACTAATGAATTGACCAAACTTCATTATGGTGTCCTCTATTTGGATCTGGAACGGTGGCAATGATGTAAAAATGCACGCCAAGGGTATGTTGCTTGGACATGGTTTATGCCCGAGTTTTATGAATGCTTAACATTGTTACACACCATTTGGGTCGTTTGACCGGGTTGAAACAGTCTGGGATAGTGGAAGACTTTATAGTCATTGTTGAGCACTTGGCTTTCAGAATGACGGGCATGTCCAATGCCTTCTTCACGGAATGCTTTATCAGTGGCCTAAAGGATGAAATATGAGCTCATGTCCTAATGGCTCGCCCCCTGACTTGGTTGGAAGCTACTAAATGCACTGAGGAGGCACAACAAGTCGTTTCTTCACAAAGAAGAAAACCCTCTTTTATTTATCCCTCCAGACCCACCAATCCTTCCTCTAAGGCCACTTCTCTCAAGATCCATAAATTAACTTGGGCAGAAATGGTTGAACGCCAACTGAAGGGTATTTTCTTTGTGATCATAAATATTTTTCGGGGCACAAGTGTAAAAAATATAAACTTTTTGTGGTCATTTATGAGGATGTTGATGTTTCCCCTGTTGAAGAGATACCCCAAAAAGATGATCTTACTCGGCCCTCTGATCCACTAGAAGTTGAACTGTTGATTTTGTTGCATGCCCTCGCTTACTTCTCTGCTTCCCAAACCCTCAAGTTAATTGGCTACATTAAGCATAGAAAAGTCATCGTCCTAGTTGACAACGGCAATACCCATAATTTCATTCATCACTGCATCACCGAAGAAATCAATTGTTATATCCATGCAGTCAACAATTTTCAAATCATGATTGAAAATGGTGGTTCCATGAAATGTGGCGTTCATTGTAAAAATGTGTGCCTACTAATTGGTCGGCAGTACCTCAAATCTCATATGTTTGCTATCAATGTGGGTGGTTACAAAAATGTTCTTGGTGTATAATGGTTATGCACTCTCAACCCCATCCTCATGGATTTTAAGGCCCTAACCATGAAATTCCAACAGGAGGGACAATAGTATAAGTTTTAAGGCATCATAGCAGGCTCTATGGAGATCGTCGGTTCCCACCAAATGGAAAAGCTACTTAAAAAAGGTCATTCTGGAATTATTTCCCAACTCCATTCAATTCAAGATGTTGTGAGTACCCAAGATCTACAAATATAATCACCATATGAGATACTAAGAACAATATGCAAAATATCCTTTATTATAATAGAAACCCTTGAGGCAGGGAAACACCATACAATGGATCCTATTATGGAAGGGATCCTCTCCTGTTCACTTGTTTCTTTGAGGAGGCTTCCTCCTATTGAGCTACTGCTCCAAATACAAAACCACTCTTCCTATCAAATTACATTGCTTGAACCCCTTTATATAGTCCTACCATTACCTAAGAACATTCTAGAGGATGAATCTTCTAGAAGCAGAACCTTCTAAGAAGTCCTCTTACATTTATTATATCTAACTACCCATTTATTACATCTAACTACCATGGTGGGCCTTATTTAATAATATAGTTGACCTAGTCCAACTTACATTGAATGACCTCCAATACCTCTCTAGCTATCTAACATTCCATCCCCCTTATGAAAGTGTTGTCCTCAACGCTTGTTATGATGGTGGACAACCATATACCAGGTTCCCATGGATAATTGTGAACCATAATTTTGAAGAAGCCTGGAGAACCAAGGTCCCATGTATAAATGTGAGCCACTATGCTGAAGTAGTTGAACTGCCACTGTGAACTCAGGTCCCATGTCCAAGTGCTCATGTGAAATCCGCGTTGAAGATATTGGAACTTGGGAACCAACTGAAAATAATGCTCTAAAGATTGACACTGGTCATGTGGATCGAAATATTTAGAACAAAAAATGCATTCAATGCGACTGGAGAATAATAAAACTAAAGAAGAATATGTAGAGAATAATTGTGTTTACTCTCTAGGAAGTTCTCTACATGAGGGGGAGTAAATTCATCAAATAGAATATGGAAATAGTTATCATCCCAAAAATGACAAATGTCCATACACCAATTGTTATCCCTGGTATCTAGAGATAACTAGGAGATCATGTCTCGAGGCCCACATGATCCCAGACATGGAGTACGAGAGCGGATCGACTTGAGCATGGCCCTGGAGGGCCCATCTTTCTTCCTCTCAGCCAGGCTTGTCCTGCCAGCAGTAGCAGCTTCCATCACTACCGGCCTGGGCTTGCATCAGAGAGAGCTCCTGCTCCATGAGGTAATTGGTCCGAGGTATCATAGTATGTGTCGTATTTGATCGTTATAACCTTCTTATATATGCATTAGATTCCTTTCATTTCGGATGACTGCTTGGATCTTACACTAATCCACTTGACCATTGTTGGGGTGATTGATGGGGTAGCCTAGCAAGCCGGTATTCATGGGTTTTGGTTAGCCACCAAGGTGGATTTGCAGAGCCATCGTCCGCTCCCTCCATCTTATCACTTTTTCATCTTATACCCCACTCATCCATCCCATTCCCCTAGTCTGGCCATTAGGATGACCTTCCAGGGTACATTTTGTCTTGTGGGAAGAAGGGGCTAAAGGC
>ML791921.1:125613-153641 GCA_009831015.1 Picea engelmannii
GGGGTATAAACACAGCTGAAAATAAAGACCTATGAATCAAGTAGATAATCAGGGTCCACAACCAAGAATCTCCCACTTAGAGACTAATCACAACAACTCCACTGTTGTTGTACCTATTGGACTATACTCCACCTTGGACCTGGTAAATTTATCATCTTCACCTTCATGCTTGAAGACCAATTGAAACTGAGCAGGAACTCAATTTCTCCCTGGTTACTCCCTTTGTTAACATGTCTACAGGATTATGGATAGTGTGTATCTTTTCCAACTTCAAATGTCCATCTTCCAAGATGGATTGTGTGAAATGGTACCTAATATGTATATGCTTAGTCTTCGAATGGAAGGATGAGTTCTTTGCAAGATGAATGTCACTCTTGTTGTCACAGTACAACCTGTTATTCTCCTGCTTCTTTCCCAATTCCTCCATAAACCTTTGTAACCAAATCATTCCATTATTAGCCTCTGTAGCAACAACATATTGTGCTTCTATTGTTGAAAGTCAAACAACCTTTTGTAGTTTTGAAATCCAACTTATTGTTGTTCCACCTATAGTAAAAACATACCTTATGGTTCTCCTACTGCTATCTTTATCACCTGCCATATCTGAATCAACATATCCATGTAGAACAGTGTCTAAACCTCCAAAACATATTGCATGAGTAGCAGTACCTTTCAAATACCTAAGAATCCACTTTATTGCCTCCCAATGTTCTTTACATGGATTGTTCATATACCTACTCACAACTCTCACTGCATGTGCAATATCTAGTCTTGTGCAAACTATCACATACTTCAAGCTGTCAATTGTTGATGAATAAGGGACCCTGGACATGTATTTTATCCCTCCCGTGTCTTGGGACACATTTCTTTGGTTAATTTGAAATGACTAGCCAAAGGTGTACTAACTAGTTTTACATTCTACATTCTAAACATCTCCAACACCTTCTCTATGTACTCACCATGAGACAATTCCAAATTGTGGTTTTTCTGATCTCTTGTTATTCTCATACCAAGGATTTTCTTTGTAGCTCCCAAATCCTTCATTGCAAATGAATTAGCTAATTTATTCTTGGGAACTTTTATATCCTGCATATTAAACCCTGCAACAAGCACGCCATCTACATATAATAGCAAGACAATACAACTTCCATTTTCTATCTTTTTAAAATAAACACATTGATCAGAATGACATCTAATATAACCTTGTTCTATCATAAACCTGTCAAATTTCAAATACCACTACCTTAGAGCTTCCTTTAGTCCATACAAGCTCTTATTCAACCTACATACCAAATTCTCCTTCCTTTTGACCTCATACCCCTGTGGTTGCTGCATATAAATCTCTTGATCCAAATCCCCATGGAGAAAAATTGTTTTTAAATCTAACTGTTCAAGAGGTAAATATTCTACTGCCATGAGACCTAAAATAGTCCTAATTAAAGTCATCTTAAAAATAGGAGAAAATATTTCATCAAAATCTATACCTTTTTTTTGTGCAAACCCCTTTACAACAAGTCTAGCCTTGTACCGATTTGTGCCTTCATCTTCTTCCTTCAACTTGTAAACCTATTTATTTTGCAATGCTCTTTTTCCTGCAGGTAACTGAACCAAATCCCAAGTCTGGTTATTTACCAGGGAATCCATTTCCTCTTTCATGCCTTGCTCCCACTTCTTTTTAGTGTCTACCTACATTGCCTCTTCATAACATTCTAGTTCACTAGAATCAGTCAATAATAAATAATACAATGAAGGAGAGTATCGTTCATGGGGTCTACTTAACCTGGTTGATCTTCTAACAACACTTGCAGGATTTTGAGGTACATGTTGCTCCTATTGTTGTACATTTTGATTTTCTAGTACCTTTGGAATTTAGTCTCCAATGATCTCATCAAGCACTTTGTATTGTAGTTTTTCTTTTTCTTGTATCTTTCCATGCCACTGATATTTGTACATGATATTCTTATTGAATATGACATCTCTACTCCTAATGATTTTGTTATTTTCATAATCCCATAAGCAATAACCAAAACCATTAACATTGTATACAATAAAGGTACACTTCTTGGATTTTGCCTCAAGCTTTGTTCTATTTTGTTTATCAATATGGACAAATGTTTCACAACCAAAAGTATTCAAAAATGAATAGTTTACCTTTTTACCTCTCCATGCCTCCTCTAGAATTATACCATCCAAAGAGCTTGAAATTCCTCTCCTTATTAAGTAAACAACAATATCTACAGCATATGCCGAGAACTGTAAGGGCAAACCATCATGCAATCTCATACTCCTTTCACGCTCCATGATTGTCATGTTCATCCTTTCTGACACACCATTTTCTTGTGGTCTTCCTGGAACTATCTTCTCTCTACGAATCCCATGGTATGAACAATAATCATCAAACTCCTTGCTGCAATATTCACCTCCATTATCTGATCTGAGACACTTCAACATTTTTCCTGTCTCATTCTCAACCAAAGCTTTCCATTTCTTAAAAGTATGAAAAACGTCAGATTTTTGTCGAATGCAATAAACCCAAGTTTTTCTAGTTGCATCATCAATAAAAGTAACATAATAACGAGATCCACCAAGAGATGATACCTGCGTTGGTCCCCATACATCTATATGCACAAGCTCTAACCTTTCACTCTTCTTTTCTTTTCCAAATCTGACTCTCTTTTGTTTTCCATAAACACAATGCTCACAGAAATCCAAATCAATTTGTTATGTCAACAAATTTATTTTGTGAAGTATTTGCATCCCCTTCTCACTCATGTGTCCAATCCTAGTGTAGTATCCACTTATGTAGAAGCTAAAAAGATAGAAGAGTCTGTATTACCAATACATAAATACAATGTACCTACCTTCTCTCCTTTTGCTATCACCAGTGATCCTTTGGTGACCTTCCACACCTTATTTGTAAATATGGATATACAACTTTCACTTGCCAACTGCTTTGTTGAAATTAGATTTTTCCTTATATCTGGAACATGTATTACCTCTTTCAACAACCATTGATTTCCATTCCTTTGCTTTATTTTTACCTTTCCCATTCCAACAATTTTGCATGGTGCATCATCACCCAAATGAACCTATTCAAAATCACCTTGAACATAATCTATAAAATGTTTCCTATGGGGTGTGCCATGAAATGAAGCCCCTGAATCTACTACCGAATACTCAGAAATATTATCTACAGAAAGAATCAAAGCATCTTGTAACACATCACCTATTCCATTTGCTTCCTGATTTTTCTCTTGTTGTCCATCTCTTTGTTTCTTTGGAGCTCAACAATCTTTCTCCAGATGTCCTTTCCCCCCACAATTCCAGCACTCTATCTTTCCCAGTCTGGTTTTGGATTTGCCCTTCCTAGAATCCCCCCTGAGCCCTTTCCTCTATCCTTTTGTCTTCTCATGTTCTCCATGTTTAACGCATTACCTAAGTTCTCACATGTTCTTTTCCGTCGCATTTCCTCGCTAAGGATAACACCAACAACATCATAAAATTTAAGAGTGTTTCAACGAGAGACATAATTACTTATAGCCATGACCAAGCCATTCAAGCTTTCCAGCAATGAGCGCAAGATTAGAAGAGCCCTGACCTCATCATCAAAGTCCACTTTTACATAAATTAGTTGATTAGTAACTGTATTAAGTTCATTTAAATGATCTGCAACAGACCCACCTTCTAACATTTTCATATTAAATAATATCTTCATTAGAAATACCTTATTGGACGCCAAGGATTTTTCATAAAGTTTATCCAATGTGTCCATCATCTCCTTCGTTGTATTTTCTTTCGAAATATTGAAAGTCACTGATGCTGCCAAGCTCAACCGTATCGTTCCTAGTGCCTTTCTGTCAAGAAATTCCCATTCTTCATCCTTCATGGGCGTTGACTTCTTTGCTATTCCACCCAATGGTAGGAATAGATCTTTCTGATATAAATAATCTTTCGTCTGCATCTTCCATAACTGGTAGTTTTGGTCGTTAAATTTCTCAACCCTAAACTTTCCATCTTCCGCAATTTCTCCCACTCAAACTAGGAAACCTCTCATGTGAGTTACCTTTCGCTCAGATACCAGTTGTTAGAAAAAATAGGATCATGGAGCAATAAAATAAAAACAAATGCGGAAATAAAACATAGAAGATACACAATACAATGAAGACACAAATATACATGGTTCACCCAGTGTGGGCTACGTCCACCAGATAAATTTCTAGGTCCTTCATTTTTATTATCGAGCAAAATGAAGGGATACAACCTACAACACACTCGTTGTAACTTCCTCTTCTTTCTCTCACGGTCTCCTCTCTTAGAATACAATATTCGCAACGATACATAGCCGCAATACATTTCCCCCATAAAAGAGGGTTGCCTTCTAGGGAAAAAAACCTTAACATAACTTCTACCATCAGATCTGCAACCTTATAATGAATGATCTAGATTTACTATGAAATTACAATATACATTTACAAGGCAATTTTTCCTCCGGGGGGGCCGCTTGCCCTCGAACCCCACGGGCGGGGGAATGAGCCCCACGCACCTAGCAGAGGGGGAAATCCCCCCCTGCAACCCCCCCATGTGGAGGGGTGTACAGTATTCCGAGGTGTACAGTCTTCATGGGGTATAAACACTACTGAAAACAAACACCTATGAGTCAGGAAGATAATCAAGCTCCACAACCAACAAGAATAACCAACAAATATACACTTCTCACTTTTAGGCTGCAATGTTTTCCTTTTCCCATTGGGAATGTGAACCCATGCTACACTGTCAAATACACAGAAGTGACTTACATTAGGCTTAAGTTTATTCTGTGCTTATTTTGGTGTTACATTTTTAAGAGCCTTTGTGGGAGTGTGATTTACTATTTAATTTGAACAGTTAATGGGTTACGCCCAATACTTTAGACTTAATCCCTTAGATTGGGTCATGCAATTAGTCATTTCTTTTAATGTGTGGTTCTTTCTCTCAGCAACACCATTTTGTTGTACTGTATATGGAACAGTGTGTTGCATTTGGATGCCCTGTGTAGGAAAAAAAAACTTGTAAATTTATTGTTCCCATATTCGCCTGCATTATATGTTCTTAAACTTTGAAGTTGATGACCAGATTGTTTTTCTACAAGGGCTTTGTAGGCCAAAAACTTGTCCAACACTTCACTCTTAAGTTTTAAGAAGTAAACCCAAGTGCATCTCGAAAAGTGATCAATGAAAGTTAATAAATACTTGCACTCAAAAAAAGAAGGAGAAGAAAGTGGACCGCACAAGCCACTGTGAACAAGTTGCAAAGGGGTCGAGGCATGCTAAGAGGCACGTTTGTCAAAATTGTCCCAATGATGTTTTCCAAGAACACAATCAACACAAACACCATCTCTGCATGAAACAAGAGGAAGACCAATCACCATCTGTTGATTACATAGTTGTTGCAATGAGTGATAATTTAGATGACCAAACCGCTCATGCCAAAGGTTGCTAAAGTCATCACTATGACCAATAAAAACTGATGGAAAAGATGATGACCCAAAGTTGTCAAACTTACAACCTAGTAATATCATCAACAATTCCAGTTTCAAAAACATGCTAAAGATATTTTATATCCTTGATTACAACTTAGTGAGGTGAAAACTCTACGGTTTTACTTACACCTAATTAAGTGATTTGAAATATTGATAGAAGGTTGTAGGAAATACTTGGAACACATAATACATCATTAAAATGACAATTATCTACGTGAACTATTCCAGAACCTACGACACTAAGATATCTATTGTCACCAACAAATATTTTCTCGGTGTTACATTCATTTAGAGCAGAAAATGTGGCTTTATCCTTAGCCATATGATAAGATGCTCCATAAGCAATAGTTCACTCATCAGAAGAAGAAGTAGAAGTTGCATTAAAAGAGAAACCAGAAGCAGAAAGTGCATGTCCATGAGAAGAAGAAGAAGAAGTAGAATCAATATTGATGTTGTGCTTCTTCATCATTGCTTTTAAAGTTGCCATCTTCTTAAAACATTTGGATTCCTCATGACCATCTTTCCCACAAAAGTTGCAATGTATGTCACACGTCTTCTTACTTTTAGATTTTGCTCCTTTGTCACCATTTGGAGCAGAAGTTGGTTGAGATGGTTTGGGACGCTTGTTTTGCTTGTTGTTGTGGTGAGGATGTTGCTTCTTGGGATTCTTGGATTTATCTTTCTGTTGGATTATGAGGGATTTGTTGGAGGTACCTATAGTGCTAATAAATCCAAGTTGCAGAAGCTTATCTTGCTCTCGAATCAAAGCATCACAAAATGACTCAAGAGAAGGTTTCTTATAAACACTCCCTAGAGCTTCTCTCATGGCATAAAAGGTAGATACAAAAACAGAATAGGCACTACCAAGTTTAGCAAGAATGATATATTTGCATTGATCATCTGGAATATCTATTTTAAATTATATACATAAGAGTCTAAGTGTTTTGAACTTACATACATAATCTTGAATGCAAGGAAAATAATTTTGACTTAAGATCATTCACTAATTCTCCAACTGGTAGGCTCAAATAATATTGTGTTTACCAAACATATTGATCCGATAATGTTACTTATTTGCAAGTTGTAGTCATGGATTAAATTTGCTCAAAAAAACTCATAAAGCACTTAGTGAATAAACAAGAATTGTGGAATTGAGAAATGACACAAAAAAAAGAGCTAAGAAAACAAAAGTTGATAACAAAGTTCACCCATCTTGGGATATGTCTTTGGGTCTGCTACTAGTGAGTGACCACTCCATTAGAATGCTTCAAAAATTCTTTTACATCCTAAATAGGCCTCAACATGTCAACGATATACTCTATGGTCTACTGCAGAGGCTTACAATGCCTGACTCTGGCAAAGTGATTGGGCAGAGAGTGCTAGGTCGGGCGGAGATCGTGGGGTTGACCCCCTCGACACCGTTTGTTTTGACATATCCAATCATAACAAACTTAAATAGAATATTTTTCATATGACTGTACAAGTGGTTCTGGTGGCACATTGGTAGAGAGCTCATTTCGTTGACGATAAGTTCAGGGTCCATGTCGACCAATCCAAACAAAATTTTAGCATATTTCAAATTGGTCAATTTCTAGGTACCAAGTGGCACCATCTTATTGGGCCACATGTCACCATCCGATTGGTCCACTTATTGCACAATCACTACCTAGTCATATCTACCATGTCAGCTACACATTAACCTTGTCGTACTACCACATGTCGCATAGTCAACTGCCACATCATCATCAGTACTGCCATGTGTCGATTGTATGTACATGCCACATGTCATCTTGCCACATCAGTGCCTCCGTACAATTTGTACAATGCCATGTGTCACCTCCTAGAGCTGCCACATGTCCTGCCTCTGTTGAATTTTTCCCGTTGGTCAAAAACTTCAGAACATCATAACTTTTGCATACGATGTCGGTTTGAGGTCATTCAAGCATCATTGGAAATATCTCGACAATCTATTTGACTTGGTACCACTTTCAAAATCATTTGAGAACAACACTTTTTCCTCGGTCATGGATCCTCTTGGATCAATCCTCCCCACTGGAAAGCTTTTGGACCACCAAAAGTCTAGTTCATTCAGAAATAAAATGAGGGTATTGTAGCCCCACTTGTCTAGTATCATCCATCTTCCCTACTTGGACAATGATCATCTGGTTCATCATAACAAAGGTGAAAACTAAAAAGACATTGTTAATAAATTCAATCGTTCCTTCCATTTCCCAAACATCAACATTCATCATTGCATCTACTAACCATACTCCACTGACGAGTAGAAAATTGAGCAACAAAACTAAATATAAATATGCGAAAGAGAATGAATCAACAACATATTTGTCCTTCTTAGTTGGAACAACATTAACCAAGATATATGTTTTACTTTCAACCATAAGCTGCAAACTTGGATCCTGGACACTTTCATTCAGTGTCATCTCATTCTTTGCTTCTTGTGAATCCTAAAATATCTTATTATAGTTATAATTAATCTTAACTACTTCATTTCTAGGTTCACATTCTTCCTTAACAGACACGAGTGACAAATTCTTGCTTGCATCAATTAGTGTTTTCATTTGCCCAGTGTTGACAATAGACAAATTGGTTTTCATCTTATGAGCTCTCACAATGAACTCAATCCCATCTTTGAAGAAATTATACATGTTCTGTTGCCTGTAGAAAATGGCCTTCCTATCATATAAATATGGACTTCCCAAAACAATTCCGCAAATGTCGAGTGGAACCACATCTAATTCTACCGCATCTATGAAACTAGATGTGATTGCAAATATTAGTTTACATTGCTTATTTACCTGTAACTTAGCATTATCACAAACCCAACCCAAAGGATATGGTCTCGGATGAGACTTAGTTTCCAATACCAAATTCTTAACAACTTGCTCTGAAATAAGATTAACTCGCGATCCATTATCAACAAGTGTGTCTATCTTAGTGTGTTTCGAGATTACTCGTATATGAAACAATTCATTCCTTTCCCTTTCATCGGGGTTTACATTAGTCTTCGAAGAAGAAGAACATGAAGTAGAACTAACAACATAAAATATACCTTTGATGGCCATAGTCATAACCTTAGTTTCATCATCAAACTCTGATCCAATATCCACTATGGCCGTAGTTTTCTTTTTACCTTTTTGATGTCGAGCCCACTTTGGCTTCAACTCATGATGCACTTTCCAACAATGATCATCATCATGTCCTTTCTTATGACAATGCGAACAATATAGTCTTTCATCGTCCTTCTTAATTGTAGCAGTCCTTTTGAGTTTATCCTTCCCTTTGTTCTTGCCTTCTTTTGATTGAATAGATTCCCAAGAGAAACTGCCATGGTCATTCCTTCTACCTAACTCAAGTTGTGTCTCTTGTACACTAACTTCATCAAGGTTAGTTGGATTAAACATAAGTATATTATGCTTCAAATAATCATGTAATCCGTCTATATACTTTAACAAAGTTTCTTGTGTGCACAAAGGAATGCCTAAGATAAAAACTCTTTTTCTAAACTCCTAAGTATACTCATGTACATTTTTCCCTTTTGCTTGCCTTAATGTTTGCCAATCCATCATTGGCTTTTGCATATATGCTAAGGGATAAAATTATTTTACTAATGCAGAAATAAATTCATCCCAAGATGAAATAATTTTACCCTTTTGTTTGAGATCCGCTTGAGTTTTACTCTCCGACCAAATGAGTGTGGTACCTCCGAATCAAACACTATCTAATTGGATTTTGGTATTTTCGTCCACAATATTTTGAATCTTGCAATAAACTTCCATTTGCCTGACCCAATTATCCAAATTTTCAGCATTAATTTCATCGACAAATATAGGAAAATCAAACTTAATGTCAAGCGTTAATAAATGCAAATCAAGAGAAGGTTTATTAGAGTTCTTCTTTACAGAAGAAGAAGAAGAACTCCCACTCGAACTAGAAGAGGATGAAGATGATGAAGATGATGGAGGAATTTCAGGAGGGTTGCCACCCTCTCCTTCAACTTTTGTAGTTGTCCTTGATGGACCACTTTCTTCCTTGGCCTTCTTTCGATCCATGTACATTTCTTCCACCATGCATTGCATTTTCATAAATGCTTGAAAGAAATCTTCTTCAGAACCAAAAGGATGTTCTCTTGGTGACCTTGGTGATGCCAGTTCCCTTCTTCAGAATATGTGTCCAATCTCAGGATTTTCTTCTTCCAGCAATCCTTCACCTCGCTTGAGCTTGAGCTTGGTTAACATCCACTACTTGAAAATCTCGTTAAACCTGCTCTGATACCAAACTTGATCCACTAATGTTACTTATTTGCAAGTTATAATCATGGATTGAATTTGCTAAAAAAAAATCATAAGGCACTTAGTGAATAAATAAGAATTGTGGAATTGAGAAATGACACGGTAAAAAATAAAGAGCTAAGAAGAAAAAATTTGATAAGAGAGTTCGCCCATCCTGGGCTACGTCTCTCGGTCTGCTTCCAATGAGTGACCACTCCATTAGAATGTCTAAAAATGCTTTTACATCCAAAATAGGCCTCAACCTCTCAATAATCTGCTCTCTGGTATGTTGTAGAGGCTTACAATTTTTGGCTCAATTCTTGTCCCAAAGAATTTGGCTCAAAAATGGCTTCAAACCCCTTTTCTCCCAATTTACATAGTCATAAAATCGACCTTAAAACAAATTTGGGCTGAATTATGTTTCAGCTTTTAAGCAATCATCGAATGGTTAAAATTTTACCATATATAAAGGGAGGTCACGAATTCAAATCCATAGACCTAACCTTTACTTTGCATGACCGCGTGCAATCAAATCAAAACAAAAATGTTTTGTTGGTCTGAACAAGTCAGACGTGGTGGCACGATGGAAAACTGGTTGTGCGGAGAGTACTAGGCCAGGCGGAGTTCATGGGGTCGACCCTTGTTGGTGATGTTTTTTTTTCCATATCCAATCATAACAAACTTAAATAGAATATTTTTCATATTACTTTACAAGTGGTTCTGGTGGCGCATTGGTAGAGCTCTCATTTCTTTGGTGATAGGTCTAAGGTTCAAATCCCCTATTGAGCAATCCCAAAAAAAAAAAAAATCGGCATAGGCTAAATTGGCCAATTTCGGGGTGCCACATGGTACCTTCTGATTAGGCCACATGTCACCATCTGGTTGGTCTACTTGTTGTACAATCATTGCCCAGTCATCTCTACCACGTTAGTTGCATAGTAACCCTATCGTACTGCTATCCGTCGCACAATAAATTACCACATCATCATCCATATTGACACATGTCGATTGTCTGTACATGCCATGTGTCATCCTGCCATGTTAGTTGCACAATAACCCTATCATACTACCACACGTCGCACAATAAATTGCCATGTCATCATCCATATTGACACATGTCGACTGTCTGTACATGCCATGTGTCATCCTGCCATGTTAGTGCATCCATACAATCCATACAGTGCCATGTGTCGCCTCCTGGAGCTTCCATGTGTCCTTCCTCTGTTCCCATTTTTCATGTTGGTCAAAAACTTCAGTACATTGTAACCTTCACATACGATGTCTGTTTGAGGCCATTCAAGTGTCGTTGGAAAGATCTCGAACAGGTCTTAGAATTGGTACCACTTTCAAAAACATTTGAGAACATCAATTTTTCTTAGGTCATGGATCATCCTGGATCACATAGTTTCAAGCTTTGCCCAAGTATCATCAAGGTCATCAATTCCTTGAAGGTGAAACCTTAAATCAAGAGAGATGGACATTTCTATTAGTCCACATGTTTCATCGTTCTTATTGTCCCACTTTACTTTCTTTTCATTGTGAGTGGGTTTTAGTTCTTTCCCCAGGGTAATCCGATGCAATCCTTTACTTCTTAAAACATCCTCCATATGGTATTTCCATGATAAATAGTTGGTACTAGTAAGCAAAAGATCATTGGGAGATGCCATATTAAAATATGCAGAAAAAGATGAAATTGATGGTATGGATGGAAGGATCTCGAAAAAATAGCTTGTTAAAAAAATGGCACTGAAAACAGACTTCGGATGTGAAAGTTATACCCTTTTGAAAAAAATCATAAACAATAACCAAAGAGCCACATGGAAAGTAGAAGTTGGTCCACGTGGAGACACCCCTTTTTATAATAACCTCACTTTTACAAATAATTTACTTATGAAGTGACCCGCTTTTATAGAATAAATGAGAATCACTTTTATAATGAATTTAGTTTATAATGGCAACCCTAGCAATGGAGATATGTGTGTTTGACGTAGACGTGATAGGTCCTCCAGAGAATGCATACACAGTTAGGTGGAAATGGTAAAATCGATGCAGGGAGGAGTTAAGGAACCTTGTCCTCTTAAAGGATAGAGGGATCATCTACAATATGGTATTCCAAGTTTCATTTTTATATTTGCTTTAATCTTTTGTAGAACCAATATTTATGTGAGCTGATGAGTTCATCCACTTACAAAGACTTCAAAAAGCCTCAAACTTTTCATCTTTAGAACTGTCGAATCCTTCTAGCTCATCATTTGAAGCATGCAAGCAGACTACAGACCAAAGGAGGGCTCAAAAGGCAAACAAATATCAGGATCGGGATGCATGCAAAGGTCAGGAGCCGCCAAAATTAGTTCTGAGTGGTGAAGCCAAGGCTGCAAGACCAAAAAGGAAAAGGTATTGGAAGGAAAAAGCTGAGAGCAGAAGGTTGGTCATGGGAGATGACATTGATATTAGACTGATCCTAGATTTTCTCAGGAAAACAGTGGTTGGAAGGTTCATAGGGAAGTTAGTAAGTCTGACAGCTCTCAAAAGGTGGTTAAATGAGAACTGGGTGGCGAATCTAGGATATTGCCCAATATTTTATACGCTAGCTCGTGGCTATCTTAGCTTCCAATTTTCTAGTCGAAAGGACTTGGAGATGATAATGAGTAAAGAATGGGGATGGGGCCCCTCGGGGTTGGTTTTACACAAATGGACCATTTCGTTCGACCCACTTCGGGAGTCTAGAACAACCTCCAAAATTTGGGCAATTCTTCATAATTTACCACTCATCTTCTGGAATGAGCAAGTTTTCCATTCCATAAGAGATAAAATAGGAATGTTCATTAGAAGTGAGCTTGGTTGGGGGGAGAAGAAGGACCATAGATGGGCATGGGTGCAGATAGCGGTCAACCTTAAGAAAGTACTTTCCAAGGAGATCGAATTAATATGGGGTCAATTTCATTGGGTTCAAGAAATCGACAATAGGAGGATTCCATTCTGGTGTTTTAGTTGTCATCGAGTTGGGCATGTTCAAGTAGAGTGTAACAATGTAAACTCGTTTTTTTCCTCCCTTCAAAAAGGTATGGAAACAAAAAAAACCAACGGGTCAACAAGAATCTTTTCAAAGGGCGAATTCTGGTGAAGATTATAAAGAATGCAAGCCTCAATGAAATATCTCTCTAAATTATTCCTTAAAGAAGTTTAAGACAATATCTCCTTCGGGATATTTTCATTCTAATGCTCCAGGTAGATGTAATCGTATTCCATTGGTTGACGAGAATCCTCTTCCCATCTGCAAGGAAGTAGGAGGACCCTCTTTCCTCGAGAAGGAAGAATTGTCTTTGAACGATGGAAAGAAGGAAGAAGATGACTTTGAGAATAAAGAAATTTTGGATCTTGATGATCTGATAGCTCTCTCTAAGAACCTTTCGAAAGATCCCCCTTTTTAATGGGAAGAATTATTCTTCCAACACTTCCTGTTCTCGTCAAACTATTAAATCTGACTATTTACTTTGTTCTAAAATCAAGAGAGGAGAGGGTTCCTCTCAGGGTGGGGTACTAGTGACTAATAAAGGTATGGGAGGTCAGGCGGGGAGGAAATATTTCATTTCCTTGGCTCAGTCAAAATCCTTGAAGGAAATCAAGAGTGGAAGGAAATCTACTATAGTTCGGGCCCTTAGAGTGGGAGCAGCCCACGAAGGAGTGAAACAATGATACTTTTGTCCTTTAATGCTAGAGGAGTAGGGAGCTCTCCTAAACTCCTAGCTCTTAAGAGGATGATTGAAACCTCTAGTCCGGATATTGTGATGGGTCAAGAAACAATGTGTCAAGTAGAGAAAGCGAAAGAAGTTTTTAGCAGCTTTCTGAAAGGATGGTCCATTTTCGCTTTTGATGCGATGGGACTGTCTCGGGGTCTTATTATGGCTGTAAATTTGTGCTGTTCAATTTTTGTTGTCAAAGACTTGAATTTCCCTTTGAGAATCCTTAACAACTATAGGTCTTACGCTAATAGATTACCTTTCTGGGAGTCACTAGAAAATTCTGAGATTCTATAAGGATCCAATCTGGTTATTGGAGGAGACCTGAATTTTACTCTATCTTTGGGGAGGTTTGGGGGGGAAGACCTGGGTAGGATCCTCAAGAGGGTTTTTTCTTGAACTGTATCAAGAAGCATAAGTTGGTTGACATAGAACCAGGTAAAATTTCCCAAACATGGAGAAACGAAAGAATAGGTCAGGATGCGGTAGCCAAGAGGTTGGATCATTTCCTGGTCTCGAAAAATATTTTGAAAAATGAATAGAGATTAAAATCTAAAGAGGTAGTAGGAGGAATTTCTGATCATATGCATATTACCCTTGAAGTTGGTGTCCCTTTCAAGTCCCCTCCTAGATCGATGAAATTCAATCACTCATGGTTGAATGCTAAAGACTACAAAGAACTAGTTAAAGATATATGATCCCCTCTGTCTGACTCTTCTAGCGACTCCTTCATGTGTTATTTCACACGAATATTTTTGTTGTAATGAAAACCACTAAGGGTTGGGCCAAGGAGTTCAACAAGAAAATCGTTGAGGACCTAAGTAAAATTGAAGATCGCTTAGGAAAAATTATTATCAAAGAAAATTTAGATCTAGGTTATGACTCTATTAATGAAGAGTTGAAGGTCTTGATGCACAAAAGGCATGATCTTCTAGCATATGAAGAGGCCAAGTGGCACCTTGAGATCAGGGCCATATGGCTCGAGGAAGGGGACGGTAATACTAAGTTTTCCACAACTTTGCTCGTCAGAGAAAACAAGCTAATTCCATATTGGAAATAAAAAATTCTATGGGGGAGACAATCCCTTATTTTGAGGACATTGATTCAAATGGAACGAACTACTTCTCAGAGCTCTTCTCGGAACCTCCTGGCTGCCTGATTGTTGATATTCTTAAAGTATTTTCTCTCTACCCGAAGGTCATTTCATATGAAGATAATGTTTCACTTAAAGAAGAAATGTTTTTCAAAGAGATTCTTTCCACCTTGGGGGATATACAAAAAGGCAATAGCCTTGGTCCAGACAAAATCACGATAGAATTCAATTTAGTATTTTTTGAAATGATTAAGGAGGATTTTAAGAAGGTTGTAAATGAATCCTGGACTCGGGGTAAAATTCTCAAAAAGAAATTCAATACATTCCTTGAATGTATTGAATTTCTTTTTGAGGTTTATCCAAGGGTAAACCTTCCTGGCCTTTAATTCCCAAAAAGAAATTCTCCTCCTCTTTTGAGGAATTTCATCTGATCTCTTGTTGCAATATCATTTACAAGCTCATAGCAAAGATTGCAACCTCTAGTCTAGCCTATCTTCAATTATTTTATCTCTACTAAACAATTGGAGTTTTTAGATGGACGTCAAACACATGAAGCAGTGTCTATCACGCAAGAAGTCCTCCATTACTTCAAAACTAAGAAATCTTTCGATTTCTTGATCAAGCTAGATTTAGAAAAAGTGTTTGATAAGGTTAGGTATATATATGTGAGGCTTGACCTAATTCAATTGGAGTTGAACCTTCAAACTGTCAATTGGGTCATGAGATGTCTTGAGTCTTCATCCTTGGTGGTTTTAATCAACAATTCTCCTTCATCTTTTGTCCATCCTTCCAGGGGAATTCAACAAGGGTGTCCTCTGCCCCCTTTTATTTTCCTATTGGTAGTGGATGCACTGAGTTGACTTATTGCACAATCCAATGAAAGAAACTTAGTCAAAGGTTTAAATTTGTCTCGGGATGTCTCTATTACTCGTTTGTTTTTTGCAGATGACATCATTTTATTTAGTGCAAGATTGGTGCAGGAAGTTAAATCCTGGAAGTCAATAATAGATGGTTTATGTTTATCTACAAGAATGCAAATAAGTGTCTCCAAATATGTGATCTTAACAAGTACGCTAGAAGAGAGAGTGATAGAACAACTAATTTCCTCTATGCATATTGAAGTGAAAATCTATGAAGCTTGTATCAAATATCTGGGGTTCTACTTGAAGGAAAATTCTTATTCATATGAATATTGGGCGTGGATTGTTAAAAAGATACAGAACCAAATATCCTCATGGACACACCAACGATTATCGAGGGGGGGGTAGACTAGTATTAATCAACTCAGTTCTCAACAATATTCTCGTTTATTGGGCAACTATTGCAAAAATCCTGAAAGGTATTTTAAGCAAGGTTTGAAAAGCTTGTTTCCAGTTTCTGTGGAGAGGTAGTAAAGATAATGGTGGATATTTTTTAGTGAAATGGAAACGAATAAATCCACCGAAAGAGATCGAGGAATGGGGGATCAAAAAAAAAATCTTGTTTACCAAAAGTTTAGCTGCTAAAATTCTTTGGAGATTGATCCACAACAGGTTGCTCGGGGGGAAAGTAATCTCCGCTAAATACTTTGTGGGCCAAAATATGACAGAATGGCTTTGCAGATGACATCATTTTATTTAGTGCAGGATTGGTGCAGGAAGTTAAATCCTGGAAGTCGATAATAGATGGTTTATGTTTATCTACAAGAAAGCAAATAAGTGTCTCCAAATATGTGATCTTAAAAAGTACGCTAGACGAGAGAGTGACATAACAACTAGTTTCCTCTATGCATATTGAAGTGAAAATCTATGAAGCTCGTATCAAATATCTGGGGTTCTACTTGAAGGAAAATTCTTATTCGTATGAATATTGGGCGTGGATTGTTAAAAAGATACAGAACCGAATATCCTCATGGACACACCAACAATTATCGAGGGGGGGGGGGCAGACTAGTATTAATCAACTCAGTTCTCAACAATATTCTCGTTTATTGGGCAACTATTGCAAAAATCCTGAAAGGTATTTTAACCAAGGTTTGAAAAGCTTGTTTCCTGTTTCTGTGGAGAGGTAGTAAAGATAATGGTGGATCTTTTTTAGTGAAATGGAAATGAATAACTCCACCGAAAGAGATCGGGGATGGCGGATCAAAAAAAAATTCTTGTTTACCAAAAGTTTAGCTGCTAAAATTCTTTGGAGACTGATCCACAACAGGTCACTCCGGGGGAAAGTAATCTCCACTAAATACTTTGCGGGCCAAAATATGACAGAATGGCTGATAAATCCTAGAAAACAAAGGACCGGATGGAATGCAATGATGGATGCTTATCAATGTATAGGTAGTTGGCTTTGTTCGCAGATAAGTAATGAGCGAAAGATAAGGATTGGAGAGGACCCTTGGATTGATCGGAGGGGAAGCTTTTAAATTATCGAACATATTGGTAGAAGAGCTTCATTATAAATGAGTTTTTTCGTTGTGGGATGCAAAACTAGTAGACATGGATGGGTTTGGGTGGAGTATGTGGAACGATGCAGAGATGTTGGAGATGTCATAAAACCTTAAAGAAGAATAGCGAGCCTTGTGTAGACATCTATCTTCAAATTTTATTTAGTTGAATGAAGACGAAGAGGGCGTTCTAGCTTGGGATAAAAATGAGAAATCTAGTATTTATTCAACTAAACTCGGATATCAAGTGCTGGTGTTAGTAACATTTCTTGTCCTGGGCACAAGAGTATTCAGGTCTGCCAGTTGCACGAGAAGCGCCCAAGCAAGTCACGGAAAAATCTCGTTTCAGGCTTCCAAGCAAGTAAGCGGGCGAAATTATATTGTCGACGGTCCAGATTCATCTGTAAGAGCAGATCGACGGTTGGCGGGAAATCACGGTTAGCGGAGTTGCACCGAGATTAGCGCAATGGATACAGCCCATATTGTATGCAGGAAAGGATAGCAGTCATCCATCCAAAGGATGTGTGGCGCGAGATCTAGTCACGTCGGCATTTCGGCATTCGGGAGTTCGAAGGGTGAGAGTTTCGTGTCGTTATACATCTTGAAACCCCGAACCCTGAAGCGCCGAAAGCACCCAAAGTCGGGCCCACAGTATCATGGAGCAGTCTCAGTTGTCCATCCAAAGGGGACACCTGGTGCGCGATTAGGATCCTCGCCTTTTTTCCCATCGCGACTTCGAAGTGCAAGGAGAAACTTCGTCATATTCCCGAGGCGCGAGGTGCCAAGAGCGTCTAGGACCCGAGGCCCACAGCATCGTCGAGTGAATTCAGGACCGTCAGATATGAGAGGGACGCGTGGCGCCCAATTAAGCCATCTCGGCATTTCGCTCATCATGACTGTGATAAGAAAGTATTAGCTCCTTCCTATTCACGAACGCCGAAAGCGCCTTTGAGAATAAACACAGGGTCACAGCCCGTGGTCACTTGGGAAATAAAAAGAGTTGTGCAAGAGGGGCCAAAGGCGTCGAGTTGGTTCACAGAAGGGATCATCGCGATCTGCAAGTGCCATCTGATTCGACCTTAATCCTGGTTTTTGCTTGGAGTAAATGAAGGTGAGAAGGGGTGGTTGAAACCTCTCCTCATTCATTAAGTGTAAGGTATGGAGGGTCTGGCAAGCTGTCTGCCCGAGAGGGTCCTGTGTACCAATTTTTTCCAAAGAAGCCATGTTGAGTCCTCGACTAGCCAGAGAGGTCTGCACACGCTAACTTGGCACTTAATGGCTCAGCTACTCCCCTTGCAACAGCCATGTGCAATTAAGGTGGCGTCTAACAAATAATATCCGTCCGGATTTGGCTGAAGGGACACCAAGCCTTGGATGACTGAGCATGCCTCTGTTAGGAAAATTTTCTGAGTATATAGACTCAGTCTTTGTATTTTGTAATCATCAATGGTTGAGCAAGGCTCCCGGTTGTAAAGCTTTAATGAAGCACTGTTATTCCTAGTTATGCGTGGACTTTTGAGACTTCTTGCCTTACGAATGTCAGTTTCTTTCACGTCTTTGTTTACACTGTATTAGAGCAACTCGGAATTGGAGGATCCAGTCGATTTGTGACTGTTATAGGATGATGTAGGTTGGATCATTGTAACATTTTCATTGTTTCTAATCGGTCTCCGTGATTTTATTAGCACTGAACGACTTGGAATTGGAGGATCCAGTCAAGTCCCCCTTTCAGTTTCTCGAAGCCTTGAACCAAGAGGATCTTGCATTCAGAGTTTTTCTTCTACAAACTACTGAAAGGTCTGTTGCCTGAGGTAGTTTTCTCACTCTTCTTACCAAGTCTTCCACCTGCTCATCTTTCAATCAACCCACTGACTGAAGTTAGATCAAGACCTCCTTTGTTCCTTACATACCAGACCCAGTCCCTGAGTTAGAGTAATATCTCCCCGAGTCTCTACCCATTTGATCACCCATTAAAAACTATCGTGACATAAAATTGATGGGTGTTGGGCTCTGCTCCTGCAAGCAATCCAGGAGTGACTTCTGACGCTAACATTTCTGGCACCGTTGTCGGGGACGAAGTTGAAAATTTTCCCTGGATTGAACGACATTAAGCCTCTGATTCTGAAGGTGCATCAGGTATCAGAGCCTTTGAAGATTGCTACTGTGCACCTGGTGACTCCATTGTGACGACTCCACTGTGGCGAACCTGCCATGATAATTGTGGCTTTCAGAGGTAGACACACGTTGTCCCATCCACAGTTGCCTCTGTCTACACCTAAAGCCGATCCGGAGGTGGTTCTCAGAAAAGGAAATGCCTCTGAAGAAGAAGTTTCCACCGCCGAACCAGGTAATCCGCCATCTCCTTCTGTAGGAACTCCATTTTCTCCTCCTCGGTTTCTTAACAGACCTCTTTCTGAGGTTTCCCGTTTCCTGAATTTCGGGAGTGTTCCTGCTGAGTTTTCCCCTCCTGGTCTTGGATTGGAGGGAGAAACCCTTGTCACTCCCCTCTCCTCTAAAGCTGTACTTTGGCGTAGACCCAGGACCGTAGAAGATTTCCCCACTCCTCCTTTTGTTACTGTTACCACTCCTGCACAAAGAGGAGCATCTGCTGACTTGAGCCCGTTAGCCTTCTCCTTAAATCCTCTTTTGTTTCCCATTCCGCTTCGAGACTCATTCCCAGTAGCCCCTTCGCGAACTCCTTCTCCTCCAAGTTCTCCTCCACCTAATATTCCTATGGTTGGTGCTAATCCCCGTCTAAATAGAATGGATGCCATAGTCACTGCCAGATACGCTCCCTTAATCCTACCCCATCCTATGAATCCTCTCCCTGTTGGAGATTACTTGAAGTATATGCCCAAGTTCACTGGGGAAGGAGACATAACTGCGGAAGAGCACCTGGCTGCTTTCTATAGTTATGCAGACAACCTGAACATTGAAAATGAAGATGTCTAGATGAGAGTCTTCATCTAGAGCCTGGATGGTGATGTGAGGAAGTGGTTTAGAGGATTGGCCCCAGGATCTATTTCTGGGATCGAAGCCCTGGATAGTGCTTTCTTGAGGCAGTGGGGAGATAGGAAGGATTTCATGTATTACATGATAGAATTCGGGTCTTTGAAGATGGAATGAGAGTCTGTCTCTGACTTCTCCAAAAGATTCAATAAGATGTATAATAAAATTCCTGCCGAAATAAAACGCTCAGAAGCCTCGGCCAAGATTTCTTATGCTAGTGCGTTTGGCCCCGATTTCTGTCTTTTATTGAGAGAAAGAAGAGCCACCTCCTTAGCTCAAATGCAAGATGTGGATATAGAAGTGGAATCCAATGTATTAGCAGCTGATAGACTGAGGAACAAGGCCGACGCAGACAGAAGAAAGGGAAGATCGGAAGCCTCAACTTTTGTCCCATTGGTGCCCCACCCTCAAGTGGATGAACTGACCAAGATGGTGAAGTCTCTATCTGCAGAAATGGAGAGAATGAAGGTGGAGGGGAGGCAAGCATACAAGGGCCCTCAAAACACCAAAAACAAAGGAGGTTTCAGGAGGCCAAACAATATCACTTCCTTGACTGTGCAAAAAGAGAGGGGAAGAGACAGAGAAGACCAGAAAATTCAGCCCCCTTTTCAAAACAAATTTGTGGCTGAGGGGGAAGAAGGGGAAACATATGAGCTTGAGCCTGGAATCCATTGCTTCGGGGACACTCCTCCTTTTCCTCATCTCACTCAATCAGCATATGAGGAGTCTCTCATGGACAGTCAGCTAAATGAACTGAGCAAGGGAGACAAGACTAGTGGCAGCCAAGGCAGGTATGATCTGACGTATAAGAAAAAGACAGTTGCACCTGATGTTCCTGAGCAGTCCACTAGAACAGAGAAACCTGCTAATGAAGTAGCAAATAGTCATAGAGGTAAGAAGCCCCGACCCCTCTCTCCCATAGCCCAGATTCATGTTCCCGAAATAAGAGAAATTCTTAAGCTTACATCTTCTTTTAATTTCGAGCATGAAATTCAAAAGATCATAATCCCTGTGCCCCTAACCGAATTGATTAAACATGAAGGGTTCAAGAAATGCTTCTCTGAGCTTTTACAGTCTGAGGTCTCATGCCTTCCCACAGACTCCATCAATTTGCAAGATGAAAAGCCTGCAGTTATTCTAGGTCCTATGGTAGAAGACGGGAATGACTCATCCCCTCCTTTCTACACTTCCTTGAACATACATGACAAGGTACTGCACAACTGCTTGATGGATTTGGGGGCTTCTCACAACCTCATGCCCAAAACTGTCATGGAAGAGTTAGGGCTAGAAGTCACCCGAGCCTATCATGACCTCTATTCCTTTGACTCCAGGAAAGTTCAATGTCTAGGAGTTATCAAAGACCTGGTTGTGACCTTGTTCCAGTTGCCCATGAAAAGTGTGGTCATGGATGTTGTAGTGGCTGATGTCCCCCCCAAGTTTGGTATGTTGTTATCAAGATCCTAGATAAAAAGACTGGGGGGAACTTTGCAGATGGACCTCACATATGCCACTATCCCAGTGTTTGGAGGAGAACATAGAAGGCTATACAGGGAAGCCCAACTGGCCTATTTAATCAGTGATGAGGCCAACCCTACCAATCATCCCATTTTTTCCTTGGACACTGATTTAGGTTCCAGTGTACTACAACTCACTAATGCTCCCGAGCCTCCTCTAAAACTTAGAAAGCCGTCCACCACTTCCCATAAAATTCCTCCCTCCATCACCCCCATCTAGAAAATGTTCTTTGATGGAGCCTTTTCCAGGGAAGGTGCTGGAGCTGGGGTGTTTTTTGTGTCACCTGCTCAGGAAACCATATCTCTATCATGAAAACTAGAATTTGAAGCTACCAACAATGTGGCAGAGTATGAAGCTCTTGTCCTAGGATTAAGAGCTGCAAGGGAAATGGGAATTCAGGAAGTAGCAGTGTTCGGAGATGCAGAGTTGGTGGTCTAGCAGATTAGAAACGCTTATCAGGCCAAGCATCCTCGACTCAGAAGCTACAAAAATGAGGTATGGGACTTAATTGACAGTTTCTTCTTAGCATTCAACATTTCTTTTGTCCCAAGAGAGAAGAACACAGTGGTAGATTCCTTGGCTACATCAGCAAGCAATTTCAAAGTACCCTTGCCTCCCAAATCCAGATATGATGTGGAAGTAAAATATAGGCCCTCCATACCTGACAACGTCAAACATTGGAAGGTATTCAAGGATGATCTCGAGATCAAGAGATTCTTGGAGATTGTTGAATAATTTTCAGAGATGCATATCGACCAAGACTCTGTCTCTGAAGAAGAGCTTGATGGGGGTAAGTTTCTGAGTAAAATAGCAGAGCGTAACATTGTGCAGCTCCCCAACAACCATATTCCAAGGGGACTGGTTCCTTTGGAAAGGCTTTTTGATAGAAATGATGTGGCATTAAAAGGGGAAATCTCAGAGGATGACGCTGATACTATTCAGTGCAACCTTGGCACTAAGAGTGAGCCCAAGTTTGTCAAATTGTCAAGAAGTCTGACAAAGGAGCAGAGGTCTGAATACGCTGGACTTTTGAGGGAATTTGCTGATGTGTTTGCCTGGACCTATGAAGATCTCAAAACATATAGCACTACTGTCATTGAGCATAAAATCCCGTTGAAAAGGGAGGCAAAGCCGTTTAGGCAGAAGCTAAGACAGATCAATCCTATGTTGCTGCCTATCATGGAGAGGGAAGTGAAGAAGCTGCTACAGGCCCAGATCATCGTACCACTGAGATATTCAGAGTGGGTGGCCAACTTGGTACCAGTAAGGAAAAAGAATGGAGAAATCATACTCTGTGTAGACTTCAGAAACCTGAACAGGAGCTCATGGAAGGATAACTACTCTTTACCAAAGATGGAACATATATTGCAAAGGGTAACAGGAGCATCCAGAATGTCCATGATCGATGGCTTCTCAGGCTACAACCAAATCTCTATTCTGCCAGAGGACAGGGAAAAGACGACATTTACCACTCCATGGGGCACATTCATGTATGCAAAGATGTCATTTGGATTAATGAATGCAGGGGCAACGTTTCAACGTGCCATGGACATAGCTTTCATTGGGGAAAAGGATAAATTTGTGGTCATCTATCTGGATGACATCACAGTATTTTCAAAATCTGATAAAGAACATTGTTGTCATCTCAGGAAGGTTTTCCTGAAATGCAGGAGTTTTGGCATTTCATTGAATCCCAAGAAATCTTTGTTCGCCATGCAGGAGGGAAGGTTACTAGGCCACATAGTATCAGCAGAAGGAGTCAAGATCGATCCTAGCAGAGTTGAGGCAATACGAGCCTTATCAATCTCGAGGTCCAAGAAGGAGGTCCAATCTTTCCTTGGTAAGATTAATTTTCTAAGGAGGTTTGTGCCTAACTTTGTTGAGGAGGTAAAACTTATAACGGCCATGTTAAGGAAAGGAAATGAAGTGAGGTGGACTTCTAAATTGCGACGTTCCTTTGAGAAAATAAAGAAGGCTCTGACTGAAGCCCTCGTGCTTATCAATCCCGATTACTGAAAGGATTTCCTTATTTTCTCCTTTGCCTCACCTGACACGGTGGCCGCTGTTTTATTACATACAAACAAGGTTGGGCTAGAGCAACCTGTTGCCTATTTCAGCCGAGCATTGAGGGATGCCGAAGTCGGGTATGACACTATGGAGAAGCAGGCCTATGCTCTGGTAAAGGCTCTAAAGGCATTTAGAATCTATGTCTTGCAGTCAAAAATCATCGCTTATGTCCCCTCGGCTGTTGTTAAAGACATTCTTATTCAGCCTGACATAGACAGGAGAAGGAGTAAGTGGATAGCCAAGATTATGGAATTTGACCTGGAAATAAAGCCTACCAAGTTTATCAAAGGTCAAGGTTTACCCAAGTTGTTGGTTGAAGCCAATTGCCAAGCTTTGGAAATAAGTTTAATCAATGAATGCTCAAGAATTCAGCAGGGTCGGTTGTCTGAAATAGACCCTCAAAGGGAGCCCCCATTGGCTCGATGTCCCTGGTATAAGGATGTCATATATTTTCTGCAAGAGTTGCGGCCTCTAGACAGCCTGCAAAGAAACAGGGCAAAAGATTTGAAGCTCAAAGCAGTCAGATACTGCCTTATCGATCAAGTTCTATATTGGAAAGACCCCTTGGGGTTGCTTTTGACATGTGTAGATCCGCAAGAGGCTGAAAGGATCATGGTTGAATTTCACGACAGCCTATGTGGAGGGCATCATTTCTGGAAAACCACAGCCTACAAAATCCTCAGGGTTGGATACTACTGGCCCACCACATTCACTGACGTCTGCAGAAGGGTCAGAGCTTGCACCAAATGTCAAAGATTTGCAGGAAAACAACAGCTCAAGTCTCTGCCGCTAAATCCTGTGGTTGTTTCAGGACCTTTCCAACAATGGGGCCTAGATTTCATTGGAGAAATTCACCCCGCTTCCAGCGGACAGCACAAATGGATCTTGACTGCTACCGATTTCTTCACCAAGTGGATTGAAGTTATCCCCACCAAGAGTGTTTCCCACAAGGTAATCATTGGATTCCTGGAAGACCTCATCACAAGATTCGGCTGCCCAAATAAGATTATCACTGATAACGCAGCCTCTTTCAGGGTTGAGCCGTTAGCCAAGTTCTGTGAGCAATTCGGGATCAAACTGATTCACTCCACCCCATACTATCCCCAGGGCAATGCTTTAGCAGAGTCCTCCAACAAAAGCCTAATACGGATCATCAAAAGACTGTTGGAAGACAACAAGAAGGCTTAGCATTCAAGATTGAAATTTTCCCTATGGGCCGATCGAGTGACCACAAAGAGATCTATAGGCGTCTCTCCTTTCCAATTAGTCTATGGAGCAGAGGTTGTTTTCCCTTCTCATTTACCATTCCTGTAGCAAAATTCCTCCAGGATGATCAAGAGGAGCCTGATGACATGATCAGAAGAATTCATCAGCTAGTGGAAGTCCAGCAGGCCAGGGAGCAGTTAATGGGCAGAATTCAGGACCATCAGCAAAGGATCAAGCAGGTTTTTGATAAGAAGGCCAAGAAGGAAGAGTTTCGGATAGGAGACCTGGTACTGAAATGGGATGCTCCTAAACAAGATAAAGGCAAGCACGGAAAATTCGAAGCCCTATGGATCGGGCCTTTCAAAGTATCCGAAGTATTCTCGAATAACACCTACAGGGTACAGGATTTGAAGGATCAAGAAGTTTTCAATGGCCCTATGAATGGGCATTTCCTAAAAAGATTTTTCTCTTGAGCCGCACACGGCTCTTTCGAGGTTGTAAATATTGTTTTTCTTTTCGTCTTTAAGTTTTAAATAAATGACCCCATAGCCCAACAACAAGGCACTGGAGCTGCAAAATGAGTCCTTAGAGCATCACAGGGATGACTCTATCCCCCATGGAGCCTAATGTTAGTAACATTTCTTGTCCTGGGCACAAGAGTATTCAGGTCTTCCAGTTGCACGAGAAGCACCCAAGCACAGCACGGATAAATCTCGTTTCAGGCTTCCAAGCAAGTAAGCGGGCGAAATTATATTGTCGACGGTCCAGATTCATCCGTAAGAGCAGATTGACGGTTGGTGGGAAATCGCAGTTAGCGGAGTTGCACCGAGATTAGCGCAATGGATAGCGCCCATATTGTATGCAGGAAAGGATAGCAGTCGTCCATCCAAAGGACACGTGGCACGAGATCTAGTCACGTCGGCATTTCGGCATTCGGGAGTTCGAAGGGTGAGAGTTCCGTGTCATTCTACATCTTGAAACCCCGAACCTCGAAGCGCCCAAAGTCGGGCCCGCAGTATCACGGAGCAGTCTCAGCCGTCCATCCAAAGGGGACACCTGGTGCACGATTAGGCTCCTCACCTTTTCGCCCATCGTGACTTCGAAGCGCAAGGAATAGCTCTGTCATATTCCCGAGGCACGAGGTGCCAAGAGCATCTAGGACCCGGGGCCCACAACATCGTCGAGTGAGTTCAGGACCATCAGATATGAGAGGGACGTGTGGCGCACAATTAAGCCATCTCGACATTTCGCTCATCGCGACTATGATAAGCAAGGATTAGCTCCTTCCTATTCACGAACGCTGAAAGCGCCTTTGAGAATAAACACAGGGTCACAGCCTGTGGTCACTTGGGAAATAAAAAGAGCTATGCAAGAGGGGCCAAAGGCGTCGAGTTGGTTCACAGAAGGGATCATCGCGATCTCCAGGTGCCATCTGATTTGACCTCAATCCTGGTTTTTGGTTGGAGTAAATGAAGGTGAGAAGGGGTGGTTGTAACACACCCACTATCATAATTTAAAAATTTTGGGATTAATCTCCCATACATGAGAAATCTCCATAAACTCGTATTAGCGAAATGCCAATCCCCGATTCTATATCGGGATTCGAGGTTTCTAGTATCAAGATTCATTCACCCCCAAGACTCGCGATTCCCCGAATTCCGACGCGCTCCCTACGCATTAGCTCTCTTGGTTCAGCTCCTGGATCCACAGGACCTGCTACCATATGTCTGTAGCCCTATAGCTACCCATCGGGGTTTCGAGGTTTATGATGTCGCGATGCACAGGCCTTTGCAAATTCCGAACCTCCGATCCCCGATGCCACTTGGCGTTGACTCACGGCCAAGCTTGGCCTTCCGACACCTGTCCCTTGCTCTGGTGTCTATGGTCCCCACTCCCTATGATGGCATGGAGTGACACCTGTCCTCCACTGGAATGTTATGACTGTGGGACCGTCGCGTTTCGGGATTTCGCAACTTCTCTTGTCGTAAGTTTCTCGTCACCGAGAATCCCGAAATGCCGAACCCCGATCTCTACAGGATCTTTGGACACGCGTCCCTCAGGTTAACGGTTATGATCACGTCGGGAAATCGCGGATCGCGATTTTCGTACGCAAGAGTTCCTTGCCTTTGGAAAACCCGATGCTCCAAATGCCGACTCGCCCAGATCTCCTGCCACGCGTCCTACCAAGATCCACGGTTGAGATCCTTTTCTCGGGATATCGCGACTTATCCTGTCCCGGGTCTCTTGTCCTCGGAAATTCCGATTTCCCGATGTGTCAAACGCCGATGGCGCTTGATCTTTAACACCTGTCCTTCCGATGGACGGTCCAGATCTTATCGTTGTTTCGAGACTTGAGTGGCCCCGATGCCTGGTACCCCGGATCTCCGAGACGAATGATCTCGTGGCACGTGTCCCTTTCCAACCGGACGGCTTAGATTTGCTCTCGGGATTTCGAGACTTTCGAAGTCCTGTTTCCCTTGCTCTCAGGATCTCCGATTCCCCGATTCCCGACTCTTCGGGATCTCTTGCCACGTGTTCTGGCTGAGATCAATGGCTGAGATTCTCTGTCGGAGTTTTGAGGCTTAAGAGGTCTCAGTTCTCTCGACCTATAAAACCCCGATGCCTCCAAAATCCCGATGACTCCTCAGAGTGTTGACACGTGTCCTCCTTACGGATCCGTCCTCCTCCACTACTGTGCTGACAGCTAGCTCCCACTCATCGGGGTTTCGCGGATCGCGATTCCGTATGGCAAGAGTTCTTTGCATTCGAAAACTCCGATATGCCGAACCCCGACTATCTTAGATCCACGGACACGCGTCCCTCAAATGATGGACGGTCCTGATTGTATCGGAGAATCGTGTATCGCGATTCCCTTGTGCACGAATCCCTTGTCTCCGGGAACCCCGATTCCTCGATCTCCGACTCTTCGGGATCCTCTGCCACGTGTCCCTACTGTTTGGACGGCTCAGATCCCATCGGGAAATCGCAGATCGCGATTTCCTATTGCAACGGTTCTACACCCCTAGTTCTCCGATGAGAGAAATCCCGAAGCCTCCCAGAACGCTGACACGTGTCCTGCCGAGATTAACGGCTAGGATTCATTCTCTTCACATTAGGGTGTAACTCCCGCGCAATTTCCCGAGATCTGACGGCTGTCGGGATTATGATT
>ML791921.1:154974-166308 GCA_009831015.1 Picea engelmannii
GCAATAAATTCAAACTGTCATTTACATTTATTGACCTCTTTCTACAGGTCCATTTACATCACATATTCATACTTATGAGTTTTGCCATAGTCCTTGGCCAGTTCAGTTATATTTACAATCTGGGGGAAACAGGGTGTTACAGTGGTTGAAACCTCTCCTCATTCATTAAGTGTAAGGTATGGAGGGTCTGGCAAGCTGTCTTCCCGAGAGGGTCCTGTGTACCAATTTTTTCCAAAGAAGCCATGCCGAGTCCTCGACTAGCCAGAGAGGTCTGCACATGCTAACTCGACATTTAATGGCTCAGCTACTCCCCTTGCAGGAGCCATGCGCAGTTAAGGTGGCGTCTAACAAAGAATATCCGTCCGGATTTGGCTGAAGGGACACCAAGCCTTAGATGACTGAGCACGCCTCTGTTAGGCGAATTTTCTGAGTATATAGACTCAGTCTTTGTATTTTGTAATCATCAATGGTTGATAAAGGCTCCCGGTTGTAAAGCTTTAATGAAGCACTGTTATTCCTAGTTATGCGTGGACTTTTGAGACTTCTTGCCTTATGAATGTCAGTTTCTTTCACGTCTTTGTTTACACTGTATTAGAGCAACTCGGAATTGGAGGATCCAGTCGAGTTGTGACTGTTATAGGATGATGTAGGTTGGATCACTGTAACATTTGCATTGTTTCTAATCGCTCTCTGTGATTTTCTTAGCGTTGAACGACTTGGAATTGGAGGATCCAGTCAAGTCCCCCTTTCAGTTTCTCGAAGCCCTGAACCAAGAGGATCTTGCATTCAGAGTTTTTCTTCTACAAACTACTGAAAGGTCTGTTGCCTGAGGTAGTTTGCTCACTCTTCTTACCAAGTCTTGCACCTGCTCATCTTTAAATCAACCCACTAACTGAAGTTATATCAAGACCTCCTTTGTTCCTTACATACCAGACCCAGTCCATGAGTTAGAGTAATATCTCCCCGAGTCTCTACCCATTTGATCACCCATTAAAAACTATCGTGACATAAAACTGATGGGCATTGGGCTCTGCTCCTGCAAGCAATCCAGGAGTGACTTCTGACGCTAACAGCTGGTATTGATTGAATTCAAAGGCTCTTTGTAAAATTGGTGGAAGCCCCTGCGGAAGCTCTTTGTAAAATTGCTCTTCTAGCTGGCAACTGAGAATAATATCCTAACCTAGGACAATGGGTTGAAGAGAGGGTGGATAGGAGCGGGTTGGTGCACCTTTGTCGAGTGTGAGAGGAATCAGTTCAACACTTGTTCATTAGTTGCTCTTATACTCAAAAGGTTTGGCAGGATGTTTGCTCTGAGCTAAAAATCAGATCAAGCGTTTTATAAGGTGAGTTAAAAGATTTGTTAGTTGACTGCTTATCAGGTGCCCAAGATTGTAAGTTCAGATATATGCCTCTTTTTTTAGTTTATTTTGTCTAGTGGGTGCAGATTCATGCATATTTCAGGGCAAAGTCATCCTCGAGGAAGTTATTGGTGGGTTGATCAGTAAGCTTACTCATGAGCATTTATTCAAAGAAAAAGCAGAAAAATCTAGAATCATTGTAGCCCTGCAGATAAATAAAGAGATTCCCTGAAGCTATTTTGATGGGGCAAGTCAGGGTCACCCTGCATATATAAATTTATTTATTTTTCTTTCTGATTCTCACTTTTATAAAATATTATACACTCTAGGAAGGGGCTCTAATACAAAGGCGGAGTTGGCGACTCTCTGGGATTTATTATTCATGGTGAACTCTCTTAATTAAAAAAAAAAAGGTTCAAATATTTGGTGAATCCAAAGTCATAGTTGATTGGGTCAATGGGAAAGGCAATATATAGGTAGCACGCTTAGCTGCAAGAAAAGTGCAAGTGAAATAACTCTTGGAAGAACTGGAATGGTTTTCATGCAGACATATCTTCTGAGAGCTAAACACAAAAGTGGACAAGCCATCAAAAGAATCTCTCGAGATTTAGGATGACACTTTTTGTTTCAAGGAGTATTTTGATGGAAGAGAAATGGAAGGCATGACCTTATACCTATAGTGACTGATAAAAGTTAGTATAGCACAGATGATCAAGATAGAAGTGCAATGAAAAGCAAGGAAGCTTTTTTATCTTTATGTGAATAGGTTATGCAATATAGACAACGTATTGTTGAAGTAGCTTGAATAACTCTAGGCTAGGCAGTTTGTAGTAAGGAAAGTTCTAAAAGAACCACATAACATAAAAGTCAATGTAGTCCAATGAGGACAGGAATATGTATATTTCAATTTTGGAAATATAATGTTTTTTTCTTGCTAAAAAAAAAGTTACTTTATAAATGAAAGTTGCATGCAAAATAAATAACTTAAAATAAAATATTAAAGCATATTCGGGTTGTATACCTTCGAATCTGATTGAAATGGTCGTATCTTGGGAAAACATAAACGTTTTCGAGTGAAACGAAAATTGTTCCTAATTGAAACGTGTGCTCCAGACACAACGAAACAATTCTCTTAGCCCATAAATGTATGGAAATGGTAGAATCCATATAAGCGACAACACAACTTCGTGATCTCGATCTACAACGGGAATAGGTCTTCAAATGCGTTTTGATACCATGTTCGACAACACAATTATTCCAACAGAGGACGAACACTTTTAGTAACCACTCACACAACCAAATCAAAGATCAACATATCGATGTTTTGACGTGGTAAAACCCCTATGGGGAAACATCCACAACCCCAACCAATGTGGCCACTTGGAGAAATTTATTAATGTAAAAGAAAAATATTACAGAGAGATTTACAAGAGAGTTTCTTACAATCGATTATCGACACTTGACCCTCCATTCTCTTTAAGTAAAGACCATTGACCAATTGGGTGCTAAGCCACAAATCAATGTAGTCGTTAAGATCGAGGAGAATATGAACCGTCAGATCACTCTACGTCGGGAACATATCGTGACTGTCGGATTAGCTAACTACAAATGCATATTAATGCATACTAAATAAACACACTTTTACCTAACAACACATTACACCAAGATGATATTAACTAACTCCTAAGTGTCTAAATATCCTAACAAGTATCTGGGCTATATTGTTGGCAAGGATGGTGCATGGGTGGATCCTAAGAAATTTGAAGCTGTGAAGGATTGGCCTCGCCCTAAAACTCTTAAAAGATTGCATGGTTTCCTGGGTTTAACGAGATGGTTTCTTGGCTTTAACGAGCTATTATCACAAGTTTGTTCATAATTATGGAAAAATTGCAGCTCCTCTTATTGCTCTCCTTAAAAAGAATGCTTTCAATTGGACTCCAACAATTGATCAATCCTTTCAAGCCTCGAAAGAGGCTATGTCCACGACTCATGTCCTGGCATCACTAGACTTCACCAAGACTTTTGTCCTAGAATGTGATGCATCAGAGAAAGGAACTAGGGCAATTCTCATGCAAGATGTCTGACCTTTGGATTTCACTCGTAAATAACTGTCAGAGTGGAATTTGGGCCAATCAACCTATGAAAAGGAAATGTTGGTTATTCTGCATGTAGTGGATCTTTGGCATCCTTATCTATTGGGGCAACACTTCCAAATCAAAGCCGATTATTGTAGCCTCAAGTATTTTCTAGAACAAATAATTTCCACCCCGAAGAAAAAAAAATGAGTGACTAAGTTGTTTGGATATGATTATGAGATCATCTACAAAAAGTGCAAAGAAAATGCAGTTGTTGATGCTCTTTCAAGGAAATATGAAGAAGAAGGGTGCCCCTTTTCCCTCTCATTCATTATCGCAGACTGGCTTCGGGCTATTTTCTAGGAATGGTTGCAAGACCCCAAACTTTCCAATCTGATCCCAAAATTGCAACAGGATCCTCAATGGTACTCTTGGCACAATGATGAGCTTCACTATAAATGTAATCTATATTTAAGCAAATATTCTAACCTTAAATCCATGGTGCTCTATGAGTTCCATGCTTCACCCACAACTAGGCATTCAAGCTTTACCAAAACCTATGAAAGGGTCAAACATTATTTTTTCTGAGAAGGTATGAAATAAGGCATCCGCACCCTTGTGTATGAATGTGATACCTATCAATGCAGTGAGGGTGAAATTTTCAAAGCTCCAGGCACACTCCAACCGCTCTCAATTCCCCTTACTATTTGGATGAATATTTCTATGGATTTCATCGTTGTCTTACCTAAATCAAGAAATAACTTAGTCATCATGGTGGTAGTAGATCATCTTTCCAAATATGCTCATTTATGTGCTCTTCAACACCCGTTCACTGCATCCACAATGGCTCAAATTTTATGGATAATATATTCAAACTCCATGGCATGCCTCATTCTATTGTCTATGACCGTGATCCAACTTTCACCAACGATTTTTGGCGAGAATTTTTCAAACTCTAGAGAACCCATATGCATCTCAACACCGCCTATCATCCCTAGACTGATGAACAAACTGAATATGTCAACAAGTGTTTGGAAACATATTTGTGGTGTTTTGTGTTCGACAATCAAAATCAATGGGCTCAGTGGTTACCCTTAGTCGAATGGCGGTAAAACACATCTTACCATACTTCCACTCGCATGACTCCCTTTGAAGATGTCTACATGAAAAAGCCACCATCAGTTCTCTCATACATGTCAGGTGTCTCCAAGGATTAGGAGGTTTACAATAATATTACAGTCCACACGACCATTCTCTGTACCCTCAAAGAAAATTTTGTCCTTGCTCAAAATTGCATGAAGCAACATGTAAATCAGGGTCATTTTGAACGTCAATTCATTGAAGGGGACCATGTGTTTCTTCGTCTGCAACCTTATAAGCAGACTTCACTCAAAGATCAACACTACCTGAAACTGGCCCCCAAATTTTGTGGTCCTTATACAATTCTCAAGTGAGTGGGGCCCATGGCTTACCAATTAGCTCTGCCCAATCACTCTAAGATCCATCCAATTTTTCATGTCTCTTGCTTAAAGAAAGTGATTGGAAGTAAGTGTCAAACTCAAACCAGTCTCCCTAAGTTGGATGAAGAAGGTTCCATTTGGTTGTAGCTATAAGCAGTCTTGGACCAGCACGAGCGTCATCTCTGCCAATGCACCATCAAGGAATTTTTAGTTCAGTGGAAGGATACACCACCAAAAGATGCCACTCGAGAGTCGACTACCATTTTGCAACAATTTCCTCATCTCAAGCCTTGAGTACAAGGCTGCTTTTCAAGGGGAAGGGCATGTTAGGGACCTAACCTCTCTAACCCATCATGTAGGTAGAATAATACACTTTCCATGTAATAAAGGTCGACATCAGTAAATAAGGCCTAGTTAATAATGTGAACAAGTCCAATGCAAGAAGACTTAATATAACCTTTCGCTTCTAGAAAGATCTTCCTCTAGAATGTTCTTTAGAAGATAGAATTAGTACAAATAGGAGTAGAAGGCACGAGAAAGTATTGTCTTGAGAATGATTGTAATAAAGCTCTTCTTTGCTAGAGGTTCATTTTTGGTGGTGTGATTCTCTATATTTTGTTGTTTCGTTGGTATTCGTTGTAATATTTTTGTTTTTGCTTATTATAATACCCTTAGTACCATACAAGTAAAGAGTGAAAATCCAATGGGAAGACCCCCCCTCAAAAGAGAATCCTAGTTATGTTAGTTGTTATGCAGTTGTGACCTTCACTCCCAAGAGATCTTGCAAAGCTTCAAACTTATACTTGGCGAAGTGTTGGATCATGTTGTCATTGATGCCAAAGGATTGATGTCAAAGGAACAATGTCTTGTCATAGTATATTGATGTAGTGATTGATGGATCATGTATTGACCTTGATGTCAAGAGGAGTCATATTCATATGCATAGATGAAGATGGATCAATGAGTTGTAGTTGGATTGATGTAAAGATGACTCATTATTGTCTTGTCATGGTTGTACAAATGGATGAACTCCAAAGTGGTCCCCTTATGGTAAAATCCCTCACGGGAAGACGCTTTGCGGTGAACTCCAAAGTGGTTATTGTCTTGTCATGGTTGTACAAATGGATGAACTCCAAATTGGTCCCCTTATGGTGAAATCCCTCACGGGAAGACGCTTTGCGGTGAACTCCAAAGTGTTCCCCTTATGGTGAAATCCCTCACGGGAAGACGCTTTGTGGTTGAGCTATCCTAGACGTATGGTCAGAGAACCCATGCTTAATTATGGAATAATGAGATGAATATCAATGAATTTGTCAATGAAACTATCCTAGATAGATAGTGTTTGTAGAGCCATTTCCGATGGTATGTGGAACGTCATATAACTCCTCACGGTTTGAGAATTATGGCCTTATGAAGTTGAAGGACCCTCATATGTTGGCTTGAAGCCCCAAAAGGTCAAAGAAGTCAAAGTGCTTGCAAAGAAAAAATTATTTAAATAATAAAGTGAAGTAACAAAGTTAAAGAGGATTATTTAAGGTGAAGTGACAAAGTCGAGGAGGATTATTTAAATAATAAAGTGAAGTGACAAAGTAAAAAATGATTATTTAAATAATAAAATGAAGTGACAAAATCAAAGAGGATTATTTAAATAATAAAGTGAAGTGACAAAGTAAAAAATGATTATTTAAATAATAAAGTGAAGTGACAAAATCAAAGAGGATTATTTAAATAATAAAGTGAAGTGACAAAGTCAAGGAGGATTATTTAAATAATAAAGTAAATGGAGAACTTTCTAATTATGGAAAGTGCTTATAAGAAGGTTAACCCTAAAATGAGGAAAATGGGTTAAGTGGTCAAGTGGCTATTGGATACATGAACAAGTGGCAAATTGGGCAAAGTTGGACATAGGTGACTATGTGGACAAAGTGGCCTAGAAGATGGTTCTAAGGAAGCTACTTGGAGAGTATAAATAAGAAGCAAGGGTCTCTTGTGAAAATCATCTCTTGAGCATAGCTTGAAGATCTATTCTGAGTAAGAGAGGGATTGCAAGTTCTCATGGACGCCAATGGAGACTTGAGTGTGAGCCGATGCCAGGTTCTTTAAGTCTGAAGCAAGTTCTAGATCTGCATTCTATGGGCTCAGATCTTCCATAGAAACTCTGGTATGGTTACATAGTTGTCTTGATAGATACTCTTGCTTATTGTATGGTGAATGCTTAAGGAACTCTTGGTATGGTTGTTGTGATATGGTTATATTGGTTGATTGATAGAGTGAGAAACATTGTTATGGTTCAATACTAATATGATTTCCATAGTATACTAGTTGCTTATACATGATTAAGTAGCATTCATATTGTATGGTTGAGGAGCATGAGTAGGTTGTGGGAGAGCATAGATGTGTTGTGATTGGTTATGGTTCATATTGGACAATGAAAGACATAAGTAGATGTGACTAAAGGTTGTAAAGGATCTAAGTTTCTCATAGAGAGAAAACCCTAATTACTCAGAAGGCATACGCAGGATGTAGTACTGGCTGCTTGCGTACATACGCGAGTTGTACTAATGGTAGGGCGAGTACATACACGTGCTGCACTACTGACAGGTCGCGTACCTATTGACATATTGGTATTTGTTGAGGACTGATTCCTCTTCTTGGTTGATGTTGAGTTGTGTAAGTTGAGTCTTGCATTGTAGAGCTGGTGCTCTTATGGAGTTGTAACTCTATTCAGTTGTTGTTTATAACACAAGGATTGTAGTCCGTAATAAAAAGAAAATTGTACATACATCTTGTGTTCTTTGTGTTCCTTGTGGTGATGACTTATTGATGATATTTGTTGTTGGTATATGTTGTTGGTGTATGTTCACATTTAACTGGTTATAAATGGCAACAATAAGTGACAAGTAATTGGTTCTTGTTAACTAAGGAGTTTTGTGAAGGGGAAATTTTAAGAAAGAGCCCTACACTAATTCACCCCCCCTCTCAGTGTGGTCAGTGCGTCCAACAATTAGTATCAGAGCGGGCCTTCATTATAAGCCTTAACAAGCTTGGAGGATATCCATGGACACGCAAATGGATGATGAAGTTCCAATCCTTGATGAGCAAAATTATTCTACATGGAGAATAGAAATGAAAGTGCATTTGAAGGAAATAGGAGCGGGTGTTTGGAAAACAACTATTGGTGGATCAGTTCCTTTGAAGAACAAGTCAAAGTTTGTAGCTCAAAGGGAAGAAAAGAAGAATGATGCATTGGCTCTCAAGACCATTCTTAGTGGACTCTCAAGCCCTTTCAAAGAGAGCATGGAACAATGCACTTCCGCCAAGGATCTATGGCTAAATCTAGAGGTGACATACCAAAGCAAAAAGGAAGACCTTAAAGACAACTCCATCAAAAACAATGAAGGTAAAGAATCTCCAAAATCCTCTATTTGCAATGATTCTAAATGTGATGATGTTGGCAAAAAGGAATACCTTGAAGACAATTCTATCAAGATCAATGAAGGTAAAGAATCTCCAAAAACCCTTGATTGCAATATTTCAAAATGTGATGATGTTGAATATTTCTCTACAAGTGAAGAATAAAATCTAGAGATAGTATGTGTAGAATTAAATGATAGTTATCCCATGGAAGAAGTAGAAGAAGAACTATCAGAGCTTAAAAGGAAAGTTGAATGGGGTCTATTTGAATACAACTATGACCATTGTTATATAGAATATAGCTATATTTTTTATAACACTAAAATATTTTTTAAAAAGAATCAAAGGCATATCTTGAAATTGAAGGAAATACTCAAAGAACAAGAAGAAAGTAAAAGGACTCAATTAGAAGAAAATGAAGAATAGATCAAAAGACTAAAAAATGAAATAGAAGAGAATAAGAAACTAGATGATGAGATTAGTAAAAGTCTTGAAGTTAATGTCCATCTCAAGACTTAAATTGAAGAAGCCAAAAGGGTAGAGGAATTACTAAAGAATAAAGTAAATGAAAAGGAAGAGTCATGTCATAAGTTGGAAGCTGAAGTTGTTGATCTTAGAAATAAAGTAGAGAAGTCAAACAAATTCTTGAATAGCTCAACAATATTGAATGAGATCTTGGATAGTCAAAGATCACCGAATGATAAATCGGGTCATGGATACAAGAAAGAAGCTACACATGTTGAAGCAAGCACCTCAAAGAAGCATGAGGTAAGTCCCTCACTCTTAAAGGATGGAAATAATGTTGCAAGTCAATCATCTACACAAGGCAAGGAAAGTTTTAAAAGAACAAAGCAAGGAAGACATCAAGAAGCCATCTTTACACCTCAAGGAAGAGAGACACCTTCAAGATGGACACCAAAGCAAAGGTATGAAAATGTTTTTCATTGTCAATGTTACTCGTGTAATGAATATGGTCACAAAGCTTTGGAAGGTAGATATTATGCAAGGAAAGATAGTGAAAGATTTCATAACACCCTAAGGTGTTGGAGCTGTAATCAAGTAGGACATATTGTTGTTCATTGTCACACCATGAGATGCTACAACTCTAGTGGATTTGGCCACAAATCCCAGGATTGCTGGAACAGAAGAAGAAATTCCATGATGAGGAATTCATATAGCATGACTAGAAGAAGGCATGAAGTTAGGAAGGAAGACATTTTTGAAAAGATGGAAGCTTGGAGCTCAAGTTTTGAGAAGTTGGGACACCTTTAGAAGTGGGTGAAGAAAACTGAACAACCAGAACAGAATGCCAGCCTTAAGGGAAGCTCAAGTTTGTCATCTTCAGAAGCATACGCGGGTTACAATGGTAACAGTCGCGTACATACGCAAGCTAACCTATGAATAGGTCACGTACATACGCAAGCTGACCTATGAAAAGGCCACGTACATATGTGAGTTGTCTATGCAACAAGCCGCGTATCTGTGGTAAAAAGCCTTGGGAAAAGGGTTATGCATATGAGTTGCAGCATGGTATGATGGTATAACTCTGTGTTGCAGGGTCTTACATGTTTGTTGCAGGTTTTCGTGATTACATGTTGGCATACATAATTGTATGTATGGTGGTGATATATGGTTGAGGTTGATCTGTTGGGATACATGGCTGATACATATTTGAGCTCCAATGATATATCTTATGATGTATTGTGAGATGCATATTTGTTGGATATCTTGGTGCATGCATTTGGCATGAGGATTGGCTACATAGTGGGACATGTAGTTGATGAGTTGATGAGGTGGTCATATTGTACATCATTGATGAGTCACAGCTTGATCTATAGTTGATGCATGATTGCTACATTTTTGGTACATTGTTAGAGGCACCTACTAGCAGTATGATTGGCACATGTTTTATGGTGGATATGTCATACATTCATGAGGAAACATCTTGATTGTAGTTCATCTTGTTGTAGTATTGGTGCATGGTTGATGGAATTGCTTGGTACAAGTGGTACATGTTTGGTGCACTTGTTGATGTATGGATGATATAGTTGAGACACTCCATTTGATTAAGATACATGATTGTGGCACTTGGTTCTTGGTAGAGGCATATCATGAGTGATATGAAACTTGTTTGAGGCACATGGTTGGCATGTTGGTAGAGGCATATGGTTGATGCACTCCATTTGATGATATCTTATGGCATATGATATGGTATTGATGTACATGGTTGATGTACATGGGTATTGTGCATGGTTGGCACATGATGTACTTGGTTGATGTTTTGTTCATGATTCTCTATTCATTGTTGACATATATTTTGCTTCATGATGTATGGTATGGCATGAATTTGATGCATGGATAGGTCCAAGGATCGTCATAGAAAGAGCAGTTGATCTATGTTCCAGTTGAGCAATAGCATTTGCAGCATAAACATATTGCAGTAGTAGCATATTGTTCATATTGCAGAGAAGATAGGGGGAGACATACCCATAGGGGGAGTCATTCTTCTTCCCATGATTACAGGAGGAGATATTTATCAGATGTAAAGATAAATACTTGAAAAAGAGACCTATACTTGGAGAAAGAGAACAGAGGCATAGTTCCAAGGGGAGCATGAGCTATATATCTTCAGCATTACATCAGAGTGATATCCCTTGTTCAAAATGGGAACGATTATTCAGAGGAAGATCAAAGGCATTCAGACAGGGGGAGCAACCCCAAGGAGAGTTCAAACAAGGGGAGCAGCCCCAAGGGGAGAATGACCCTTTTCCATTGATGTCAAAGGGGGAGAGATAGTCACATTGATGTGATTGAGATGCCTATTGATGTAGAGAAATGCCTTGTCTACATGTTTCCATCAATGATTGGTGTTGACATCAATGTCGGTATTGCCATCAATGCCAAAGGGGGAGATTGTTGGATCATGTTGTCATTGATGCCAAAGGATTGATGTCAAAGGAACAATGTCTTGTCATAGTATATTGATGTAGTGATTGATGGATCATGTATTGACCTTGATGTCAATGG
>ML791921.1:166602-202162 GCA_009831015.1 Picea engelmannii
GGGGGAGATTGTTGGATCATGTTGTCATTGATGCCAAAGGATTGATGTCAAAGGAACAATGTCTTGTCATAGTATATTGATGTAGTGATTGATGGATCATGTATTGACCTTGATGTCAATGGATTGATGTCAAGAGGAGTCATGGTCATATGCATAGATGAAGATGGATCAATGAGTTGTAGTTGGATTGATGTAAAGATGACTCATTATTGTCTTGTCATGGTTGTACAAATGGATGAACTCCAAAGTGGTCCCCTTATGGTGAAATCCCTCGCAGGAAAACGCTTTGCGGTGAAATCCAAAGTGGTTATTGTCTTGTCATGGTAGTACAAATGGATGAACTCCAAAGTGGTCCCCTTATGGTGAAATCCCTCATGGGAAGACGCTTTGTGGTGAACTCCAAAGTGGTCCCCTTATGGTGAAATCCCTCACGGGAAGACGCTTTGCGGTTGAGTTATCCTAGAAGTATGGTTAGAGAACCCATGCTTAATTATGGAATAATGAGATGAAGATCAGTGAATTTGTTAGTGAAACTATCCTAGATGGATAGTGTTTGTCAAGTCATTTCCGATGGTATGTGGAACGTCACATAACTCCTCACGGTTTGAGACTTATGGCCTTACGAAGTTGAAGGACCCTCATATGTTGGCTTGAAGCCCCAAAAGGTCAAAGAAGTCAAAGTGCTTGCAAAGAAAAAATTATTTAAATAATAAAGTGAAGTGACAAAGTCAAAGAGGATTATTTAAAGTGAAGTGACAAAGTCAAGGAGGATTATTTAAATAATAAAGTGAAGCGACAAAGTCAAAAATGATTATTTAAATAATAAAATGAAGTGACAAAATCAAAGAGGATTATTTAAATAATAAAGTGAAGTGACAAAGTCAAAGAGGATTATTTAAAGTGAAGTGACAAAGTCAAGGAGGATTATTTAAATAATAATAAAGTAAATGGAAAACTTTCTAATTATGGAAAGTGATTATAAGAAGGTTAACCCTAAAATGAGGAAAATGGGTTGAGTGGTCAAGTGGCTATTGGATACATGGATAAGTGGAAAATTGGGCAAAGTTGGACATAGGTGACTATGTGGACAAAGTGGCCTAGAAGATGCTTCTAAAAAAGTTACTTTGAGAGTATAAATAAGAAGCAAGGGCCTCTTGTGAAAATCATCTCTTGAGCATAGTTTGAAGATTTGTTCTGAGTAAGAGAGGGATTGAAAGTTCTCATGGATGACAATGAAGACTTGAGTGTGAGTTGATGTCAGGTTCTTGAAGTCTGAAGCAAGTTCCAGATCTGCATTATATGGGCTCAGATTTTCCATAGAAACTTTGGTATGGTTACATAGTTGTCTTGATAGATACTCTTGTTTATTGTATGGTGAATGCTTAAGTCATTCTTGGTATGGCTATTGTGATATGGTTATGTTGGTTGATTGATACAGTGAGCAACACTCTTATGGTTCAATACTGATATGATTGCCATAGTATACTGGTTGCTTATACTTGATTAAGTAGCATTCATATTGTATGGTTGTGGAGCATGAGTAAATTGTGGGAGAGCATAGATGTGTTGTGATTGGTTATGGTTCAGATTGGACAATGAAAGACATAAGTAGATGTGACTGAAGGCTGTAAAGGATCTGAGTTTTTCATAGAGAGAAAACTCTAAATACTCATAAGGCATACACAAGTTGTAGTACAGGCTAGTCGCGTACATACATGAGTTGTACTACTGGTAGGACACATACATACGCGTGTTGCACTACTAACAGGTCGCGTACCTGTTGACATATTGGTATCTGTTGAGGATTGATTCCTCTTCTCATTTGGTGATGAGTTGTGTAAGTTGATTCTTACATTGTAGAGCTGGTGCTCTTGTGGAGTTGTAACTCTATTCAGTTGTTGCTAATAACCCAAGGATTGTAGTCCGTAATAAATAAAAAAATTGTACATACATCTTCTGTTCTTTGTGTTCCTTGTGGTGATGACTTATTGATGATATTTGTTGTTGGTATATGTTGTTGATGTATGTTCACACTTAATTGGTTATAAATGACAACAATAAGTGATGAGTAATTGGTGATTGCTAACTAAGGAGTTTTGTGAAGGGGAAGTTTTAAGAAAGATCCCTGCACTGATTCACCCCCCCTCTGAGTGTGGTCGGTGTGTCCAACACGAAGTAGTCTCCTATGGTGTCAAAACTGCTTGGACTCATTGAGATGAGCTCATTCTGCAACATGTGGCCTCATAGTTCATCCTATTTCCCGAATAGACCCTTCAATGTGGCTCATACTTTATTTGGTGTGGAAGTAGATTCTACATAGAAAAGTACATCCTGAGATAACGACAAATGTAATATTCCATATGCTCCATCCATCCTGTTGAAGTACTTTTCTTTCTCAACTACGAAGGTAGGCTCTGATTCAGTTCCCATTGTAATCCTATAGAGTCCTTTACTTCTTAGTAGAAGCTCAATTTTGGGCTTCCAATCAAGGCAATGATGTGAGGATCACTGACGTGGGCTGATCCATTCTCTATGGGCTATTCAATCCTTTGTTACATGCAAATAAAATATGTTCTTCTCCTTTGTCACATGCAAATAAAATTAATGCTTCTCCTTACAAGCTCAACCTATGCTTTGCAAAGTATTAAAATCTCCTCCGAAGCTATGATACCATGTAAAGAAAATTGGTTTTTCTCCTTACAAGATACGATACCATGTAGAAATTCTCACACAAGAATCTAGTTGTAAAGAAGAAACTAAATTGCTAAGCACAATAATCTAGTTGCTAAGAAGAAAGAACACTTGCAAGCACGAGACCAAAAAGAAAGAAGAGAGAATGAACTAGTGAATTCATTAGAATGAATTATTTACAATGAGAGAGTGATACATATGTATAGAACTCTCCATGAGAGAATAAGTGTGCACTAGGGTTAGGGATTCCTTGTGCATTCACATGTGACTCCAAAGTTAAACTAGCAGTAAGTGGAGTTAACTAGCCAAAAATGGAGTTGGGTAGTTAAGAATGGAGTTGGCTATTTAGGAATTAGGACTTCCAAAAATAACACTAGCAACAAGTGGAGTTAGTTAGTTGATAATAGAGTTAATCATGCACAAGTAAAAATTGATGCATGGCATGCATGCAATTCATGCGTGCTAAACTAAACTCTGTAACTGATGTGACTAAAGATAGAACTAACACTTAGTCATGCATGTTGATCTAAACTCTAGTGGAAGTGTGTACTTGACTAGGAGGAGAATATTCCCTTGGAAGGAGGAATATTCAAGGTGAAGTGTGCTTTGATCATTGTCACTGCACATTTTCCATATTTTCCCACTATTCAGTGGGACTGCTATTTTTAGTAGGTCTATTTATATCATGTCTATTTTTAGCAAGTGGCAGTGTCTAGGTAGTGACAGGGATCAAAGTGCACTTCACCTGGAATATTCCTCCTTCCATGGGAATATCCCCCCCTAGACAAGTGCACACTTCCACTAGAGTTTGGTTCAACATGCATGAGTTGCATGCATGACTCAGTGTCAGTTCTATCTTTAGTCACTTCGATTATGGAGTTTGCTTCAATATGCATGAGGTTTTACTTGTGCATGATTAACTCTATTGTTAGCTAGTTAACTCCACTTACTACTAGTCTTATTTTTTGAAGTCCCAATTCCAAAATAACCAACTCCATTTTTGGCTAGTTAACTCCACTTACTGCTAGTTTAAATTTGGAGTCACATGTGCATGCACAAGGAAGCCTTGACCTAGTATGCACTTCTTATCTCATTGAGAGTTCTATATATATGCATCACTCTCTCATTGTAAATCAATTCATTCTAATGAATTCAATAGTTCATTATCTCTTCTTTCTTTTTGATCTCATGCTTGCAAGTGATCTTTCTTCTTAACAACTGGATTATTGCGTTTAGCAATTTATTTTCTTCTTTGCAACTATAATATTGTGTGAGAATTTTTACAAGTCCAACCCATAATCATACTCCCCAAACTCAAACCTCACTTCCCAACAAACAAAATCAATTGCATTCTCATTTCCTTGACAAGATATACATAGAACCATCACAAATTGCTTCCTTTCGTAATTGCATAGTGTAATGGTTGTCCTATCCACATCAAACCTCAATTGAACGACTTATGAGAACATTGGAATGGGATCAAGCTCTTATGGTTGCCATCCCTACTCCCTCTCCCTTCCGTCATCCCTTTAAATACATATGTGTTGTACCTTAGGTTGTCGCATGGGCACTCCTTACCTTGCCATGTATGATTATTGGAGGTTTTACTCTCTTCTTCATAAGTGACATGAGCTCAACCCTGTTATTAATTCATGATGGGTGTCTATAGATGAAGAGCGATGGTGGATTAGGATATTACACAGTGCATGGTCAGTTCAAGTTGGCTACAAACTCTAGGTGTTTGAGTGGGCTACCGACCGGGGCCTTCCTACCAAGGCATGGTTGGTCAAAAGTGATCTCTTATATATGGGATTTTCCCTTTCTACCTCTGGATGCAAATAATTAAGTACCTCCTTTGGGAGTATCTTTGACCAGGTATTGTTGGGAGTTTGTTAAGTTTGGGCATGCAACCATTTTGTAAAGTGGGTTGCATTGGAGAGCAGTGTTATTGGGTGATTCTACATCTTTGATGAGTTGCTCATTCAATGGTGTCTGACAATGCCCAAGGATTTTAGGCTTGTTTGTTCTTAGGAAGCTTTGATGCAAATGCGTTTTGGAAATGAGGTGAGCTCTTTGTTTACATTTTTTCAAATATGAAAGGAAGATGTTAGTATACAATTGTTACAATTGTTAGCAATAAACTTTTTATTTGTCAAAGATGCCAAAAGGTTGGTTAAATATGCTTATTCAAATTTTATTGTTGTTTTAGCTTTTTTGATCAAAAAAACATAAATACCTTTGAACATATCTTCCCATTGTTTTAGTTCCTTTGAGAATAAATATGTAAATACCTTTATACACACCCTTTAACTATATTGTTTCTTCTCTTGTAGGTAATTTTTTTGTAAATATAAATAATATTTAAAAAGGTAATATAAGCAACATGAACCTTCTTTATTAAATGAAGTAGGTCCAATAGGAGTGGTGGTATCCAGTCATCCACCTCCCATGCTTCCTCACTTGGTATCAGTGATTTGTTTAATAAAATTATGTTTCAACAGTTCACCTAGAAGACATGTTTAGCTTTTTGAAATCAAATTTTGTTAGCCATTCCAGTCTTTATTCTAGCCCATTGACTTCCATTTGAGTACTAAATCATCAAAAAGGGTGATTGCCTACGTTGATACTAGTAGACAATTGGCAAGATGTCGATTGATCCTAGATTCCTGCAAATTGATGAATACTATAAGTGTTTTTTTGAACACGACCATAGAGTTTGACATTATACTAGTAGACAATTCGCAAGACTTCGATCGATCCTAGATTCCTGCAAATTGATGAATAATATAAGTGTTTTTCCGACCACGGCCATAGAGTTTGACATGTGGGTTGGAAAGCATCATACATACATTCCAATTGGAAGGATCCCATTTCCAATTGATCTAAAAATTTGGTTATCATATTGAGACATGCCAACAACGCCTCCTAATTACAATATAAAAAAATTGGTTATCATATGGACACAAGCTGGCAACCGTTCCCAATTACAACAACGTGAGATCCATTTATGGATGTACACGATCTTTGATCCAATGCATACAAACTAACCAAATCTCCTTCTTCCTCCTTAGATATTTCCTTATCAAGTCAATTTCTTATGAGGTTAACACTATATATATCAATCTATTTAAATCACACCCCAAATCCTAGCTCCTCATATGCCTCGACAACAACACACTTTTGTGTAAGTTATTCTTCTCCTCATCTCATATGTCCATCTAATCTATTCATAATTAGAATTTCATCGACCTATTATTTTAGTGATGGCCAAATATTGCATCATGGTCCCCTATGCAATAGTTGTAGTGATATTCTTATTTTCATGCATTTCAACACATTTTTACAATGACTTTGATATCACACGGGGAAGCGATCATACTAAGATACTTGAAAATGGACACCAAATTTAGCTTTCTCTAAGTAAGGCATTGGGTACATCTACAATTCAATACTTTCTTCTCTACAATTGGATATATCATGGTATATATCCATCTATTTTTCTTCCAAGAAGTAGAGGAGATGTTATTCAATATAATTTTGTTTCACATTGATCAATACTCTGGTTTGTCATTTCAATCCAAGAAAGACTATCTATTCGGAAAATTTGACATGCAAATGAAGCTCTTACATGGAAATTTTGCTAGGATTGTCACTACATTCTACGTAAGTCTATCATATTCAATTTTCCCTACAATTTAACTTTTTGTTTAGGCTCAAAGAGATATTTCATGTTGATTTATTTCAAGATATAATCTAGTATTATAATTTAACAATATTGTCCCATTTGCAACTTTCATCTCAAGGTTCCAACCATGACCAAATAGGCTTTGAATTCATAGGGACCCTTTTTGGCGACCCCTATATTTTGCATACAAATATATATTATCAAGGATAGGGCAAGAGAGAGTAACAATTTATCACCTCCACTCCTCCTCTAAATGCATGGTATATTGCGTTCATGGTTGTTGTTTTTTAAGGTGGGGGAAGGAGGCACACCTATCTTGAGTAGTGGCAAAGTCAATCATTGAGATAGTACACTAAAGAAAGATATTATGTGACAATATCTTACACTACCTTGTTATCTACACTAAGAAAGATATTTTGTTTTACTTTAGTAATGTCTGAATTTTTTTTGCCTATGTTATCAAGCATTGTGAACCCTTATTAACACAAGTTGCATATGATATATGAAATCCTAGTTAAGTTCCTGAAAGAATATCACATGGTCTAAGATTAAGCGAATGCTTTACTCATACGTGAGTTGGCTATGTAGAATCAATAAACAAATGTTGGAACTTATTTTAATTAGGGAAATAAACATAATATAATACATATGATTTTGAGAAACTGTTGATGTCATTAGAAAAGAGTTTGTGAGAGTTTTGGACCTCCATGATGACATTGGCAGTGTCTGGGAGCTCTGTAGGGCCAACGTCCACAAGAATGGTGGCTGACTTCAATATTGCCAAGCTTTGGAGACATGCATTGGCCTGCACCAACTCCTGCATGGTCTTTGCATTCTTCACTTTCTCTATTTCCGCTTTTATCAATGAATCCTTCATTCTTGTGTTCCCTTTGATCTTCATGTCATGAATGTGTATTTGCACTTGCTTGCCCGATAAAATCTTATTAGTCTTGAAGAGGATGAGGATGAGTTCTATTGTACATAGTACATACCATGGAAAACACATGGAGGGAGAAGATTAAGCAATTGTTGATAGACAGATGGCAGGTTTTGATATGCCCTCGACTGACAACAAAAGGCAGAGGGGAAGTGTCCTCTTAAAAAAAATCCTTCGGTGCAATTAAGCAAAAGACCAAAAAAAATTGTCTGTTAGCTTTAATAACATGAGAATCTATGTGGCTTGGCTTGGAGCTTTGATATCAAACTAGAGCAAAAATAAGCTATTTTTTCTTCTTTATCCCATGACCTATAGGTACACTATCAATAAACATTGTAAAAAAATAACTAGTAAAGGGTGATCCCATATCCATATTCGCTCAACGATCCTCATCCTCTAGTGTGATTGGGCAATAATGGTTTGCTCCTAGTTGTTGTTCCTTGCTCTCTTTTGTGGTGCCATTTGTTGAGATCCTCTCCAAGCCCTGTATTATTTAGAGTAGGAAATGATAATTCTCATCCAGTGTCCTTAGCTCATCCTTGATTTATTTTAGAATAATGTTACTAGTCTCTTCTAGTTCATCATAGTGGAGGGCCACAAATTCCTCAGTTTGCCAATGTAAATCTAGGGTGTTAGAGAACCTAGTGGTGTGACTCTTAGAGATGCCAATGTTGGGCACCATTTCAACTAACTCTACATCTATTTGGAGCTACTAGCGACTCTCCTCTTTTAGCATACCTACTCCTCCAACTGTTCTATCCTCTGAATTATATTTGGCTTATGTTTCTTAACCAAGCCCTTGACTATCCTTTGGGCATCTATTTGCTTCTTTTGGAACTGTAGGCATCGAGGGGGTTTCCTAGCTACTCTAGTGGCTAGTAAACATCCTTCATGAACTGGTAGCTTCGCTGGACCATCATCAACATCCCTTGCATTTTTATTATATGACATGCTTGGTGGAGATTTGCATACCAGCATTCAGATTCCCAATTCCATTGTATTATTCTCCATTCTTTGTTGCTCAAGGTGAAAATGACTTTGCTTGTTTGTGAGTTTGGAGGCCATGAGGGCCTCCATTTTAATATTCATCTTGTTAATCATGAGAAGAATTGGACCCTACAACCGTTCCCCTATCATCTACTTCTAAATATCGATGCAAATGGATTGCAATACCTCTATTTTCATTGTTCTGCACGAGTTTGGGAGTATACATTGACTCATCATGGATCTTAGGCGTGGGAGGTTGCAATGAGAGGGTGGTTGTATGGCTAATTCAGATGGATATCGTTGGCCACACACCTATTCCACCGGCTCAAAGAACAATTTTCCATTTTGGCAGTTTTTTTACAATTTTTGAGTCCCAAACTTTCAGGGCCATTTTTAGGCCCTAAACGACGTTTTTTTGGACTTTTGGGGGGCTAGGAGTTGAAATCAGCATGCCCTGACTCTTGAAAAAAGTTGTACTTCTTGGATAGACCTTTTCGACAAGGTAACAAATGCCACAAATGAATATCCTATGCAAAAGTTATGCCCTTGGGAAGTTGATGTATTAACTACCCCCATCGAGGCCCACAAACCTTTTGGCCTTTCATCTTCCAGGGTTAGGGTTTTGGATTTTCTTTATGTTAAAAAGGCCTTTAGAGCCTCATTATAAACATCATATTCTTGTAAATGAGTGTATCCATCACATCTCTTCTCATAGATAAGATGCCACCATTCTAGCGAGTTTATTCACTTTGTAATTTTACAGTTTTTGTACATTTCTCTCATTAATAAAAATTGTGCATTACTGTATCTCTGTGTTTATTGCAATATATCTGTATATTTGATTGCTATATCTCCACCTTAATTTCGTTCTCAAAATAATCCAGATCAGTGGTATCAGAGTAGGCTACTCCTTTTCGTTTCTTGTGCATGTCCCTGACGAGGTCATGATATAGAGAGTTGGGTCTCGAGCTAGTTTCCCTTGAGGATAACCACTCTCGCTAGCCCAAGCAGCCTCCCATGGCAGAAGAGAAGAGAGACGCGGGAGTGGAAGATCCCATCAAGATGTTGCTCGCAGAATCCCTCGCGCAACAGAGGAACGAGATGTTGGATAAATTTTCCCAAATCCTTCAACGATTGCTGACAATAACATGTGCGTCTTTGTTAAGCAGTCACTTTGGAGACACTACCCCATTCAAGGTATAAGTTAATTTTGATATTCTCGTATTTGAAGGTTGGATCGATGTAGATGCTTTGGAAAAATGGTTAAATTTGCTAGAAGGTTATTTCCCTGTTCACATTTTTTTCGACAGATAAAATATCACCTTTGTTCTCCTTAAGGCTCTCCCCCATGTCAAACATTGGTGGGAAACTTACTGGGAGAAAAATTCCATAGAGGAGTCTAGAATATTCGGGGTCGAGCCCACTTGATATTTTTTTATGGATGCGGTCAAGGAGCAATATTACCCTCTGGGAAACTATGATGACCAATACACGAAATGGGCCACACTGCATCAAAAGTGAGACCAAACAATGTTGGAGTTCACAAATACCTTCCAAATATTGTGCACCAAGTTGGGTATCAAATATTCTGAGCGACATCTGGTTCTAAAATACAGTGGGGCTCTACACAGGTACATCCAAACTGAAATGGAGTTTCTGGACATCTCATCACTGGGAGCAACTTCTAGATATGCTTTCAAAATCGAGCAGAAATTTAAGCACCAGAACAAGTGGGAATTTGGGTCTGCAAATCTACAACAACCAAAGTATGGTAAACGCAACCCTAATCCACATAATAACCAACCTCAAGAAAACCAATCCAAGCCGCAGGAAAATATGAGCAACGGGAAGACGAAGATGGACACTGGGAAGTGGTGCGACTTCCACAAAATCCCTTGGCACAACACCGATGAATGTCGCTCGAAACAGTCATTGGTAGCCGAGCTCAAAGAAACAGAACCAAGCCCTGAATCATACTCCGATTCAGACAATAATCAAAGGAGACAGATAATTGATGCATAACCTATTAGAATATAATGGATGTGCTTGTTTAACCATAGACAATATCATTATTGTCACCCAACCATAGGCCGAAGCCACCCCCAAGCACCTTAAACTTGACAGAGAATCATTTAGGAAGCAAACCCTAGGCTAGATAGCCAAACAAGATAACGCACCTCTCTCTAAGGATAGTGCACCAAAATGAGTAAAAAGAGTTGATCAGAGAGTCCAAACCATAACCAAGAGAGAGTTTAGGCCAAAATCAAAATCTGCTAGCTGCAACGACAACTCTCCTCCAAACTTGCACACAAACTGGCCAACTGTTGTGCGCACAAGTGTTGCTTCTGCAGTTTTGAGAATGCCTGTCAGAATGAAGACTGTCCTCCTGTATTTATACTAAAACTGGCAAAATGCCTGGGTCGACTTCTCATTCTGGGTGCCTATTTACTTAGTATATAATATTTCCTTTAGCCAACTTCTTCTCTTGGAGGCTAATAACCTAATACAAATTATCCTCTTGAGTTGACTTGTCTTCTAGGTTTATTAGCCAACTAATTTAGGGTTTCTTCTTGCTTCCCGAAATATTCTATTCTCGTCAGGTTTACACGTGGATGTAAATACCGCCCACAACTACCATAATATCGACACTCCCTCCTAGCTAGAGAGGTATTTGAAAGTAATGGTCTTGAGCACAAACATACCATTTACCTGATAGCATCAACATAGTCGTATAGATTATCTCATGACTAGATCATGAGCACCATCATCACTATGAGTGTCATCAGCTGCATCATCTCTCGAAACCATACTCCTTCTGAGTAATCAGACATAATGCTGGATAAGTCACTCACTCCACAGAGTGACACAAGAGCCATTCTTCTAATCTAGACATATGTCCTAGAAGAATAAATGTTCTGAACCATTTTTAGTCTGAGAAATCTCTGTCCATTGATCATCCATATAGTTGATAATCATTTCCAACACTACTAATAGTCTTCAAGGCGATCATAACAATGTCATTCAATAGAACACAACTGTGTCTATCCATAGTAGCACACAACTACAATCCAATGGTACACTGCCACACCAAGTAGCACACAGATACTTGATCAGTGACATATAGTCATAATCAGTGGAACACATCCACTACAATAGGAAACATCTATTGTTCGGAGACATAAAACCTCCATAACAATCATATCATCAACCTACATAGAAAAACATTGTTATGATATATAAATTGAATCATTTGGGCCATTCTTCCACTCTTATTTGTGAGATCTGGAAGAGCATCTGCCCTAAGAAAGTAAAACATCAACCATGAGTTATCTGGACTATTCTTCTCAAGCAAGGAAGAATAATTGTCCCGATTTCTGAGCCTGGACCATTTACCTATCTGGGCCATTCCTCCGGCACTAAACAAAGTGCAACCTGGAGAGAGTGAATCCACCCTAGGGAATGCCTATCCCTAATTGTTGAACCTGGACCATTCGCCTATCTGGGCCATTCCTCCGGCACTAAACAAAGTGCAACCTGGGGAGAACGAATTTGCCCTAGGGAATGAATGTCCGGACCATTTCTTAAGGAAATCACTGTCCTGCACCAACCTCCAAAACGGACAATTCTTCGAAACTGCTCACAATTGTGAGCTTTGAAAGAATGATTGTCCGATGAGGCGGACCAGTCTTCTTGACCACTATTGAGAGTGACCGTCAAGAAGAGAGATTGTCCTAGACCATTCCCTATGTTAACCACAAGGGGAATCACTGTCTATTGTACATCAACAATCCATCGAACCATTTTCATTACGAAAATGACCGTTCGATCTGGACCATTTTCCGAACTAGAAAATGCCTGTCCATCAGAAATCTCAAACCACTTTTCGAAATTGGAAAGGAACTGCTCATCCTGGACCATTTTTCGAACTGAAAAATGACTGTCAATAACACATCAGTTCTCCCTCCCAACCTGGGAGTCATCTCTTCCTTTTCAATAAGGAAGTCGTCTCCATGAGCTCCAGCTTGAGTACACAAACTCTTTCATCTTGAACAAAGGCTTTACCAAAAATGTCTGCTTATCTGCTCATTTGTGAAGATATATATTGGAGAACCACTTCTCCTTTCTGGACTTCATCATGGAGAATGTAATGCTTGATCTCAATGTACTTCGGTCTTTTTGGAGCACTAGTTTTCTGAAGGCTTCATATAACTTTGATCATCATAGTTGAATTCAACTCTTTTGTTTCCTGCTAGCTCATAGCATCGTGGCAATGGTCAAACTTGGAACATATCCAAGTGGTACTTCTTCTATCATCATGAGAGCTTTGTCATGGGTTGGCAATCCATCATCCTTGAGTTCTGAGTAACCATTCTGATATAGTATCTTTGTTATAGAAGGTTTTTCACCACGTTTCTGCTGTGCATTGGAGGCTCCGCACCAAGTTGTTTGAATCCATACAAAACCTTCTTCCATCTGCATACAAGAGTCTCTTCCTGGTATACCTCAAAGCCTTCAGGTTGTTCTACATAAGTTCTTTGTTCAATTATTCCAGAGAAGAGTCTTTACATTCATCTGATATAAACTCCAACCCATGGATATTGCGGATGATATAATGGCTCATGTAGAGGTATGTCTCGTTTACTAGAACAAACAATCATCATAGTCTTTTCCCTCCATCTGGGAGAAAACTCTAGTTCTGGATCTCGCAATGCTTACATTCATAAGTCTTCCATACACTGTTCTTCATCACAGCTTTCATTTCCTCTACTTGATTGCTTTTAGTGAGTTCAGGTCAGGTTGGTAGTCTTGTGGTTCTCGATGCAATGACTGGTTGTTATGTCTTTTATTTCTCTTTTGGAATCTTCATGTTCTTCCTTATGTTTTTCTTTAGCTCTTAGGTCCATGGAGTTTTCTATAGATTCCATACCCCGAAGATTCCAACTTCTTCCTTTCATCATAGGATCATGGATGTGGATGGACAACCAAGGATACTTTAAGGCTTCTTTTTGAAGAAGACTTCTTCTAAGGTCACACTGAACAGGTGTTGCTTTTTCATGGTTGCTTCCATGGATATATACTTCATCATCTTCAATGGATCATATAATTTAGGATTATCTCCCTCCTAATCCTTTCTTCATGCATGAATGCATGCTCTTCTTTTGGAAATATATAATCGACTCTCTCCATCTAGTAGAGTCCACGCTTTCATCTGCATCCTTATTGCCTTCTGCAAAGTGTCACAAATCTTTTTCCAATTTCCTCTTGATTGTTGACTTCTTTATGTCTTTACTTCTTCTAGGTTTCTTCAAGATTGATTCTGATTTCGACTTATCTTGCAGTTGTTACTTATGTAATATCTTCCACATGAATTGTTACCAGGGGTTGTTGATGTACTTCATCCTTTCATGTGTATTGTCTGACTTGTAGTCATAGTGATAACAATCCTTATCTTGTTGTTCTTCCATAGGTATAGTTTCTCTTGGAACATATTATCTTCTAGGAAATAAATATGCAAGATATATACAAAAAACATGGTATGTACAAGAACTATGAGGAGTTTTGTTACCTTGTCTTAGAAGAAGAAGTTTGTTTCATCCTGCTTAGTCTTCTTTGAAGGTTCTTTTTCTTTGACAACTGATGCTTCGTGTGTCTCCTTCCTTTCCTTTAGCTTGGGACAATGATTCTTGTAGTGACCATATTTTCGACAGTTGAAGCATTGTATTTCTGACATATCTTTCTCTTGATTTGGCTTCTTCCTGGAGCCAAACTTCCTTTTATTCCTGAAATTCTTGAACCTTGTTGTGAAAGCTTGATCATCGTATTTCTTTTGGGGTTTCTCTTTTGCACTGATCCTTGATTCTTCTTGTGCACAACAAGTCCAAAGTTCTTCAAATGCAAGATACTCCTTCCTTGTGTTCATGCTTGCGGCAAATGCATCCCATGCCTCAGGAAGACCATTGAGTACTATGTTTACCAATTCCTTCTCTGAAATGATCTCTTCAATAGCTTGTAGTTGATCTCTTAACTGAGAAATTCTCACAAAGTATGATGTTATGTTGTCATCATCATTCATTTTCATGTCACAGAGCTCATTCTTCAGACTCATTACTTGTCCAATGTTTCTAACTGAGAAGAGGTTTGTTAGGGCATCGTACATCTTCTTAGACGAATCAAGATGGGAGATGTAGGGTATCAGGTGGTCTTTTATAGAATTCACTATGATTCGCATGGCATTGATGTCATTGTCTTTGAGCTTCTCCATAACTGCAATGTTCTGTGGCTCCTTTTCTTTTCCTTCTTCAAACTCTGGTTCCACAATCTTTCCTTTCACGATATCCAACATTTTATTCTTGGCAAGGATGAGATCAATCCTTGTCTTCCATTCTCTGAAGTTAGAAGCCCCATCTAACTTGTTTTCTGACTTTATTCAGTAAGCCATGGTTGCCTTGACTTGGTCAACCCTAGATTTGACCAAAAGCTCAACCTTGACGTTTTAGCTTATTGAGAATACAAGGAGATGCGCTAGGGTAGGGCACATTGGTCTATTCAGAAATTAGGTCAATCCCTTCACTTAAGGTACCTCAACGAGAGGATTAGGGTTTCTGCAACTGCACCTGCTAGTAACCCTAACGACAGTGCTTTGGTAACTGCGCCTGCTAGAAACCCTAGCAACAATTCTTCAACGAGCTTAGTATCCTTATGGCTATGCTCCCTTCCAGTGGTTAGACTGAATGAAGGAGGCGTGGGCCCATAACCTGTTAGAATATAATGGATGTGTTCGTTTAACCATAGACAATATCACTATTGTTACCCAACCATAGGCCGAAGCCACCCCCGAGCACCTTAACCTTGGCAGAGAATCATTTCAGAAGCAAACCCTAGGCTAGATAGCAAAACAAGATAGTGCACCTCTCTCCAAGGATAATGCACCAAAAGGAGTAACAAGAGTTGATCAGAGAGTCCAAACCATAACCAAGAGAGAGTCCAGGCCAAAACTGAAATCTGCTAGCTGCAACGACAACTCTCCTCCAAACTTGCGCACAAACTGGCTAACTACAATGTGCACAAGTGTTGCTTCTGTAGTTCTGAGAATGCCTGCCAGAATGAAGACTGACCTCCTATATTTATACTAAAACTAGCAAACTGCCTGGGTCAACTTCTCATTTTGGGTGCCTATTTACTTAGTATATAATATTTCCTTTAACCGACTTCTTCTCTTGGAGGCTAATAACCTAATACAAATTATCCTCTTGAGTCAACTTGTCTTTTATGGTTATTAGCCAACTAATTTAGGGTTTCTTCTTGCTTCCCGAAATATTCTATTCTCGCCAGGTTTACACGTGGACGTAAATACCTCCCGCAACTACCATAATATCAACAGAACCCACTGTTATTGTTGCGACCGCAACAATCCAACCAAAAGAACCAGAGGATCCTGAGGAGGGGGAGGGCCTTTTCCATTCACAGATATGGGTGAAGGGGACCCCATCGTATTTTATTGTTGATAGCGGAAGCCAGAAGAACCTCGTCTCAACAGAGGTCGTGAAGAAGTTGGATTTGCCGATAACACCACACCCGCAACCATACAACATTGGATGGCTCTGCTAGGGACGAGATCTTCATGTCAACCAATAATGCCGCTTGGCATACAATATCAAGCCCTTCAAGGATGAGGTACTGTGTGATGTTGCCCCACTGGAAGTCTGTGATGTTCTGTTAGGCCAACCATATATGCAGAGGCATCATGCTGTTTATGAGTCTCAACCCCGTAATGTCATTGTTACTCTGGGAAGTCAACCCTGTAGGATACTAGAGGTAGTTCCAATTATCGTACCGACAAAACAATGCCGCAAAGTAATCTCTCATACTGCAAAGTTCAGCCTCTTCACAATATGTTCAAAAGGTGAGCATAAGGACACTACAACCACTGCAGCCTCGACCCAAGACCTTTCTATCCAGTAGAAGCAAATTGACAATATTGTAGAAGAGTACAAAGATATTCTTACTGCACCTATGGGGGTTCCTCCACACTACCTAGTCAAGCAAAGTAATAACACAACCCTTCATGTTGCATCTTCATCGACAGAGTCCTCCCACACTCAGGTAGATCATGCCACTAGATTGGTTGAACAGATCCAACCCCTCCAACAACAAGATCGTGACAACCTTCAACAAGTTAAGCATGACAACTTCTCCAGTAAAGCAAGCAACTCACCAAGGNCCAGATGGATATCGACGACCACCCACCTATTCCACTGGCTCAAAGAACAATTTTCCATTTTGACAATTTTTTTACGGTTTTTCGAGTTTCAAACTTCCGGGGCCATTTTGAGGCCTTAATTGACGTTTTTTTGGACTTTTGGGAGGCTACGGGTTGCAAACAACATACACTAACCCTTGGTGAAAGTTTTACTTCTCGGATATACCTTTCCGACGAGGTATCAAATGCCCCAAACAAAGATTGTATGCAAAAGTTACGCTCTGGAGAAGTTGATGTATCAACTACCCCCATCGGGGCCCGCAAACCTTTTGGCCATTCATCTTTCAGGGTTAGGGTTTTGGATTTTCTTTATGTTAAAAAGGTCTTTAGAGCCTCATTGTAAACATCATCTTCTTGTGAATGAGCATAGTCGTCACATCTCTTCTCAGAGATAAGCTGCCACCATTCTAGCGAGTTTATTCACTCTGTAATTTTACAGTTTTTGTACATTTCTCTCATTAATAATTGTGCATCACTGTATCTCTGTGTTTATTGCATTATCTCTGTATATTTCATTGCTATATTTCCGCCTTCATTTCATTCTCAAAATAATTCGGATCAATGGCCTCCCCTCTTAATTGTAGCATGCTCCTCCATACTACCTCCTTTTATGAAGCGTGAGATAGAAATTTCAACACATGATGATATCAAGTACTATACCTTCCCTAACACCATTCTGAATGAATTATTACGAGCGTAGATCCATCATAAACTCATATCTATCAAGTACCAAGAGGGATCAAATTTCTTAAGGTGTAATTTTTTTTAACATTTTATTCCATGTCAAGTATTAATTCCTTCATATTAAATGATAATAATAAAAAATATACTTTAAGAAATTTGATTCATTTCCATACTTGATAGATCCTGGTTTAAGATGGATCTATGCTAGTTTAAAATTATACCCACCGCCCCAACATCGTATATAGCGATAGATATGCGTTGACGATATATTAATCAAACCGTTGACCAAATATTTGCAAGTTTTCCCAAAATAAGACATTGCACATAGATTTTTTATTTTTATTTTTTTTAATTATTTAAAATTATTTTTCCATGATTCTATTGGCTATTGAAATAGACATGTTATTGTGGAGCCGACGGCTACTCATAATTGCAAATATGTATTCGTAAATGCAAAAAGCCCTATGTGTAAGCATAAGACAAATTTGCAAAGAGCCCTATATGTAAGCATAAGACACATTTACTTGCGGCAGGTATGCCCATAGACAAATCTTGTTTTAAATGTTATAATGTACATTTTTTTTTAATAAAATCACTTTATTTTTATTATTATTATTTTTTTATTTAAATTAACTTAAATTTTTGTAATGTAAGATTATTTAATTTTTTTAATAAAACCACTTTATTTTTATTATTATTATTTTTTTAATTAAACCAACTTTAATTTTTGTAATGTAAAGTTATTTAACCTAATCTAATCTTAACGTGAAAACATCTCCCCTTATCAAACATAACATATAATATGTACTCACATCTCCCCTTATCAAACATAACATATAATATGTACTCACAGTGACGGTTTAAGAGATACGCCGTGAAATGTTTTTCAATTTCCATTTTTTTGGTTTAAAATAGTTACACTTTCAAGATTTTTTTTAACATACGAATCTCTCTGCTGTTTAAATTGTAGCTGCTCTTTTCTCTGATCAGTCTTATGGTATCGTTTACTTATTTCTATAGCCGACCGATAAGAAAATTAGGACGACAAAATTTTGCATTATGGAATGCGCAAAGTAATTGATATTTACTCAAATCGATTTGGCTAAGAAAAAACTAAGAGGACAAACAAAATTTTGCATCATGGAAGGCCTGAGTTATTGACATTTACTCAAATCATCATTGATGACAAACGGGCCAAATCCAATTCACTGTTTCACCGAAGCCGTTACTGGAGCTGAATGATCCAGTTGTAAAAAATTAACAGGAAACTATGGACAATCGATACAAATCAACAACGGAGACTGACGAGGAGGACGAATCATGGATACCCATGTCTGAGAAGAGGACAATTTACCTGGTACGTTACAAATCTTCCTTCACCTTCGCCCCCACATTAGGCTCCATGTCTGTTTCCTCGAAGCGATTGTAAGCTCGAGTTGAACAGGCGACCTATTTTACACTTTATACATTTCACGGTTGGGGCTCAGAGGGGACTGATTTTCAAACAATCTGTGTTTTTAAGCGGAGGATTGAAATGGGTTATAGGTGACCGTGTTCATCGTCCACACTACAAGGTTTTTGAACAGATTCTCGGCATTATGCGAGCAAAAACTGGCAGAAGTACACCGGTATGCTCATTTGCTTGTGAATTTTGTGCTAGTTGTTGTTTTTCCTTTCTGCTTTTTTTTTTTTTTCGTTCTGTCCTTTAAACAATAACCTCCAATTATACATAATTTTGATTATGTGCTGGCGAAGGCCAGGCCTGGAACGTGACTCGCTGCTTATTAGGCACTCCCGATCTCACGATGGCTCGGGAGTTCCACACCGGTAGTGAATTTTCGATCATCGTAGGCCATCTGCTTACGATTTTGTTCATTGCGGTCCGGTGTCCCGCGGAACTGTCCAAATAAACCCGCTCCTGCTCCTCTGCCCCCAAAAGGATCAAATAAATTTCCTAGAAATAGGTGGGTGGGGGTGAAAGTTAAAAGCCCATTAGGCCTACTATGCATGCCCTACCCGTCTATGTTATCAGAAACTAGAAAAGGAAAGCGAAACATGTATGGTACAAGAAGCAAAAATTATCAGGTTTCCTACAAGTAACGTTTTTGGGTTATTTTAGAATTTTTTAATACACATGTGAACATAATAACTCTAAACATGGTACGTTTTTATGTTCCCTCTCTAATGGAATGAAGAGTGCCCACAAGGTTTTAAGACTTCCTTTTAGGCAAATAAGTTCTGAAGTACATTCTCAAGGAGTATTTGAGAAGAACATTGTTCCCTTTACCATGGAAGTAAAAATGCTCACATGATGCAACTAAGTTCTTGATAAGTAATTGAGAAAACCAAAACATGAAAACCTAAGAATGTGGAACCGTGTGCAACTTTATTACATGGTGAAGAGTCAAATTGGATGAAGTGTGGCGCTGGTTTGATGCTCATCTCTCCACTCTCCAAACTACCCTCTTGGATTCAAGAGTCCAATGTTGGCTTTTAACTTCTCAAGATTTGACTCTCACAGAATACAGTGTAGTGATCACTGACTTGGCATAGTCACACAAATAATTTGCAAATGCTCTCAAACTTGGGGTTAATCTCTTGTATTTTTTCACAAAATCTGTGATAACGATGATATTTTCAGGCCTTTATAAAACTATAACATTTTTCTATTTTTAATTATTTTCACTTTTTCATGGTGTTGTTTATCCGACATGGCCTATATTTCTCGAGAAAGGTCGGCCGTTTCATAAATAAATGGGCGGGTTTTGCAAGTAACAGAAAGGATTTTCTCAGAAAAGGGGTTACTCATCAAGAAACGGGAAATGGGTAATAGAAACGAGGTTTCTCCCAAATACGATGCCTCAACGCTAGTTTACTGGTAACATGGCTACCTGTATGGGCATTGGCTCCCGTTATACAATTAGCCACCTTTAATGTTTAACATTTGCCCAACCATTGGAGATGCAGTGGCAGCTCTACATTGGGAATATATCTTTGTTGGTGTTCTGATCTACAAGTTTAGGTTTGTTATGGTCTTATTCTGTCTCTACGGTCCTTTATTTGTAAAAAGTAACAAAGTAAGGCCAGTTTGTTGTTCTTGGAGGCGAACTGGACAATTAGACTTTCTCCTATTTAGGGTATAACCATTTATCACATCCAAATCAAAAGTAATATAAAAAATTGACATACCTTATTCTTTTTATCACTTGATGGGATATTATTATTTTTGTTGGAAGTGCTTCAAGCCACATGCCCTGAGGGGCTGCACTACTGTAAAAATGGACTTCCTTTGGCTCAGGTTCCATTACTGAGAGCTATCTTTTGAATGATGATAGAAAAGCTAAAAAACCCACCTCTGCAAGTGCAAGTGGAATAGGACAGCACTGCTTTTGCAATAGATGAGATTCTAGGGTAGAAGCCAATGCACAGTTGGCGACATCTTTACAAACTGTTCATAAGGTTGCTTATAGACCTCCGTCATAGTTGATGAAGCCAATGCAGAGTCAGTTCATCTATGTCACTTTCGGTCACACCACTGGTAATAGATCCATGCTTGTTTATTTGGTAGAGGAATGGGCATCAAAGATTAACTAAGATCATTGCACTGGACAAATAGTACTCCAAGTAGAGGGGTCCTTGGGTGTCTTCATGGAAATGAGCAGGGCTTCTCTTGGAAACGAACAGGGTTAGTTAGTGTTAGAACTTAGAGTACCTCTTTTTTAATGGCATCATCATATTTCTCAGGGTTCTCATCTGTGCAATGAATTATCTAGTTTATATGTTTTATAAAGTTGACTGGCAAAAGTAACTCCCATATTGGCCTTTCTGACTCTATTAGGGGGGGTGTAGTCCACAGGAAAGTTTTGATATTGAAACTTTGATTGCATCCCGCCCTTGTCACCCCATCCTCTACTGGATTTATTGGGTCCAGGTTGGCAATGTTGGACGCTAAAAAATAATTACATATGTGGATTTGAAAGTATACCTTGCCTACTGAGCTCAGTAGCCTACTATTAAATTCCATGTCATTCTATCAAGCTCCAATCTTGCAATAGTTTTAACTTCTTTCCAAAACTTGAAACAGGAAAACAAAGGCAGCCTTCCTGTTATTGGTTTATGTTCAGAGCTAAGTTGCACGAAACGGGGAAATGTTTCTAAGTTTCCGAAACTGGGACGGTATGAAATAGGCCCTCAAAAAGTGGAAACGTCGGGGGAAACACTGTATATATATATATTTTAAATAAAACATTATATCGCAAGAAAAACACAATGATACACATAAATGACATTTTAGAAGGAAAACCATGTCCATATTAACTCCCATAGATGATCAATATCATTCATTACATGATGCAAGTAGCAAAATTCAAAATTAGCCTTTATAGATGAAGCTTTACATCCAAGATCAGCCTTTATAAATGAGGCTGTATGTGTTCAAAATGAAAAAAAAACATGAGCTAAAGGCAACTACAATTACATATCCCAATACATATCATACTGATCCTCATCCTCATCATAAAAAATAGAACAAGATGCATGTTCAACAAAACTAGAGCCTCGATGGGAAGAAGAGGCAATTTGAATTTCACTTCCACTTGCATCATCAACAATATCAAGAGCAGCAAGAGAGAGCTCCAAGTTTGGGTTTTCTGCATCCACATCCCATTCTTTATGAGGCCCACTTGTATATTCTTCACCCTTACGAGACACAAGGCGGAGGTTTGAATGCACATATACAAGATCCTTAGCCTTTTGCAATCCCAACCTGTTGCACTTCACGTAATGAATGAAACCATAGGTGCTCTAATTCCTTTCTGCTGATGAAGAGCTTGCCACTTGTGATAGAATACGAGTGGCAAGGCTTTGCAAATATACACCATTTGCCCCATGACAAGTCCACCATTTAATTGGGTTCATGGTGCTTCTCTCCTCCAAAGCTGAGTTGTCTGCAAAATCCTTTAATCCAACAACAAAACAAGCAAATTCCTCCCTCACCTTTGTTTGTTGAGAAGATGGAAACAACCTCTGGAAGGATTTTTTCACTCATGTGGCCACCTCCTTGTCCTTATGTGGGGTCTTCCTCTTCTCATTGCTTTGAGCAATGAACTCCTCATCATAAAATTTGGGATTTAGAGCATGTGCCAAAGTGTGCAATGGAGTGTTAAAGCCATTCCACCTAGTAACAATGATAGACCTCACATGCTCAACAAAATCAACCTCAACAAAAAACAGAGTGGGAGCCTCCTGTGTAATAATTTCCACGGTTTTCTCAACCATGGTATCCATGCCATCATAAATCTCTCCCAAGAAAGGTTTGTCTGTGTCTGCATCTCGGAGAAGCTCAAATGCAGGTAATGTAAACTTGAGCAAGAATTCTACCTTGCTCCACCAATCCTCATCAATCAACACCCTTCGCACCATAATTCCTCTCTCTGAATCTGCCCGTCTCCACTCATCCCAAGTCACACCCACCACCATACTCATCAATGCACTTTTGACCTCAACAAGGCGACACAACATGATGAAGTTTGAGGCATATCTTGTCTCAACAACTTTGAGCAACTCCAATTTGGGATATTGTGATGAATTTAATGATCTCCCAAGCTTGCCCTGTGACCTCTTTAATCTATTCAGTTTTTGCCTCAATCTCTTCTAAAATTAGATTTAAATTATGGACAATGTAAGGAGTCCAAAAAATATGATGATATCTACTCTCAACAATCAAGACTGCAGCTTTGCAAATGGGTGCATTATCTGTGATAACTTGCACCACATTTGTTGGCCCTACTTGTTCAATAGCAGATTTTAAAATATTAGCAATGAATATGCTATCTTTTACCTTGCCAGAACAATCTTCTGCTCTTAAGAACATCCCTCCTGTTGGTGATGATGCAATAACATTGACCAAGGGCCTCTGCTTTGTATCAGTGCATCCATCAGACATAATGGAAACCCCTGTGCTGGTCCATGAGCTACGAACTGGTTTGAGAATATCATGAATCAATGCCCTCTCTTTCTGGAGCAACACTGTTTTGAGTTTTTCATAGTTTGGCCCCTTGAAACCTTAAGGAGCCTCGTTAATTGCCTTCATCATATCCTTCCAATAGGGGGACCGAACCATATTAAATGGGATGCCACATGCAAATATGGCCCTTGCCACTCTTGACTCTGCTTCTTCTCTCTTTTGATTGTTGAACATCTTCATCAATCTGCTGTCTGTAACTGCACCTTGTCTTCCAGGGCCTTTGGATATCTCGTTTTCTACCTCTAGCTCCCTCCTCTTCCTTGCTTCATGAACAATCCTTGGCTCATTGCTAACACCCAAGGAAGGAGGATGCTTGCTAGTGCCATGCATAGCAATTTTGGCTCTATTATCCTTAATTTTTTGAGCATCATCATGCTCTCATTGGAATTTATCCCTCACTTGCAGATCAAGAGTATGTGGACAACCTTCAATACCCTTCCCTTCATGCAAAATGTGAGCCTTGACTCTTGTGTAAGAGCCCTTGAAGGTCTTATCCTTCTTGCATAAATTGCACCTCCATTCCCATGAACCTCCACCAACACCCATAGCCTTGACCTTGGTAACATGCCTCCAAAGAGGATAGTATTCTTGCTGCTTGCTTACTTCAACAACTCTAGGGGTAGATGAAACAACACTTTGAGAAACCATGAATGTTGCAAAAACAAGAAGAAAATCTGTTCACCAAACAAAACAGAAATTTGCTAATGCTCACCAATAGAACAAAGAAATCTGCTAAGCAAACATAAAATAAATCTGCTCACCAAATAGAAAATAAATCTGTTCACGAAAACCACACACAATCTCCTTGCTGCTGTTGTAGGAAGCTCCTCTTGCTAATGAAAGTGTGAGGAAGGAGATTTAGGGTTTCTATTAGTTTTTAGAAATTTCTTTTTGAAATGAAAAAAAAAGGGAGAAAATCAATTTTATTCTCACTGGAGAACATAGAAAAGGAAAAAAAAAAATATTAATGACTGTTTGGGGGCCCCACAACTCCCTATTTTTTTTTATTTGGCCTCTATAGTGCCTTAGAATGGTCGAAACGCCGGCCGTACGGGCTGGTACGGCCAAGAAACGCCACCGGCCATACCGTATGACGTTTCCAAATCGGGAAACGCTGTACAGTACGACCGATGACGTTTCTCAGCCATACCGTACCCGTACCTGGGTTTCGGCTCGTGTCGGCGGGGGAAACAAGGGGGGGTCTTGTTTCCTGCAACTTAGGTTCAGAGGAATGAAGAACAAGAAATGTAGGCCTTTCTGTTCATGATTCATCATAGGCCAAAGATTGTGTTCTTTCCAGTCAACTTCCGTATTTTACTTTTTTGCTCAGATAAATTATTTTGTTTTAGCAGTTGGTTTTGTTGTCTGTCGGTCAGTTGTTGTCAACACCTCCGATAAGACCATTGCTGCCTTGTGCTATATATATAAATTACAGCTTTGGGCATTGAAACTGCAGTTTCATAATAAAAATTATCACTGATTTTGCGTCAAAACCCTTTCTTTTTTAATCAATCAGAAAAGTTTATTGTAGGGCACACACTTTGAGTGTCATGGTACTGCTGGAACTGTTGTAACTTGCATGTTAGTACTTTGAACTTTCTTACAAAATTCCAAGGAGTAACCTGGCATAAAAATAAAGATCATATATGACAAGATAGTCCTCAAGATGGATACGATTCAAACCTGCATCTAAAAACGATCTTGGCTGGAAGAACATCTGTATAGATAACTTTCTAACATGCACATTAGAGAATACTGTGATAATCAGATGCTGTAAACTGGCCCTTAGTGTTATGCAGGGTGTTTCTAAGTGAAACTGCCTTTTTGGAGCATTATTATGGTCTATCCAAGCATAAAACCAAACATTTTCTTGCAAAATATCTGGTCTGGTCTGCTAAGTAACAGAACACGTCCCTCAGGGGCCCCATGTCCGTATCTTGCGTGTCGGACATGTGACATACCAGGACACGTGTCTGAAGTGCCAAACACGTGTTGGATACATGCCCTAGACGTGTCCCCACATGTTGGACACCAAGATGCTAAAATATGTGTTCTGATGATATGAATTTGGATGGTAGTGTTGAGTTGGCATTATCCAACTTGGATATTAAAGAACCAGTGCTGGAGTTGGTAATTTTTGATGATGGTGATCCTCATTAGGGGTCATCCTCCACACCAGCAGATGGCAATATTGGATTGCATATATAGGAGGAGGATGATGATGGAGGAGAGAGCAATGGCAGTGAGATTCTTCCATCTACGATTCTAGTATCTACCCTATTTTGTATTTTCCATTGGCATTCCCACCTATAGTATCAGTGACTTAGTATCTATGTAATACATTTTAATTTTGATGACATCAAATGACTTAACGAGAAAACTGCAGTTTATAGTTATAACTTCTAAACTTCTATTTTATGACATATGTTTATTGAATATTCTAATTTCTTGTGTGTTTGATCATCACTGATGCAGTAACTAATTGTATCAATATGTCGTAGGTGTTCTAATTTCTAGAAAAATTGGATTTTTATGTCTATATCTCATTTTTGTATATATTTATAAAACGTGTCCCCCATGTCTTGTTCCCAAGGGTCAACGTGTCCCGTGTCGGAAACTCATATCAATGTGTCCTTTGTGTACCCGTGTCATGTGACTTAGCTGGTCTGAGTATAAGCTTTATGTGACTAAATGCAGTCTCCTTTTATCTAAAGACTTGGCACCCAAAAGTTATCTAGTTAGCAATAAATGCGGATAGTAAAAGGACAGCATTATGTTTAGCTATTTGTTTTTGAAGGATTAAGTTCCCTTCTCTTGTCTGCGTATTAAGCATTGCAAGTGAGGAAGCTGGTATCTTGCCAGCGCCCTGTAGATTCCACCCTCTTCCCCGGTTTTCTAGATGGAGGATGGTATTAACTGCCAGCTTAAATACCAGCAGGTAACTGTGCAGGACTGAGTGGGAATGGATCCCACAACTTCCCTGGGCATTATGTGCTTAGCTACGAAACATAAATTATACTATTTTGACATATTTGGTTATTGTTATTTGCACAATGTAGCTAGTTGCAAGCTTCTTTGTTTTTTCTTGTTTGAGTTTAATTATGATTAGTGGTGGGAAATGATAGGAGTTGAAGTTTGTTTGTTGCATGGGCCGATTTTGAATGGGAAAGTTCCAGGGCATATCATTTTAAAGTACAAATTTTACATATTCCCAAGTTATAAAAAGTGTCATTTACTTTTTGGAAGTGTTGAAAATAGGATATTCAACTACAAGTTTTAACTGAACTTTGAAAATATAGTAATTGCCATAGAGCCAAAGGGGATAAAATTAGGTAAAAGATAAATTGGGGTAAAGAGGGTAAGGATGCAACGAAAATGCATTTTCAACAAATAAAAAGAAAGCAGGTTTCTGAAAGTATCCTCATTCTTAAATATCAAGATGTGGTGCTGATTGAGTGCAAGGATAGAATACAAGGCATCTTTCAATTGCACTTCCAGAGAATTTTATTTCAGGAAGTTGTGCTGCTGATAGAAATGAAGCCAAGAATCTCTTCAGGAGCTTTTTTTCCGCCAAGCTTCCCAAGTATGAGCAATATTCCTTGTCTCGAACCCTGAGTAAGCACGAGTTGATCCAGGATCTTTACGATATGGCCAATTACAAAGCACCAGGCTTGGATGGGCTGCCTTGCGAATTGCAAAAACAAGGTGTGATCTGTAAGTTGCCGTGGATATTCCTTAAGACAGCTTGTCACAACAGATCTAAATATGCCACTGCAACTACAGTGAGATTATAGTCCACCATGCAGTGAATACTTATGATTAAGATGCAATAATAGAAGCATACCGCTTAAAATATTGAAAATAATTGAGAAAATTAAAACAGAGCTACAATATTAAAAAGAGCACACCATGGACACATTGAACACAAGATCTGCCCTGGAGAAATCATGAAGGTGAAAACTTCAGCAAGAAATAAGGACTGTGCCTTACTTTTTTATTTCTCAGATTTACAATTGAAGATCCAATGAAAGATTGGCTCACTATGAAGCAAGCAGACATTGTGCCCTGTGATAGGCTACTATAGGGTGCTCTTCCTCTGTTTTGCTTTGATATCTCACTCCTTTGCAGTGCTCAGCTATGGAACATAAATTCATCACAATAGAAATGGAACCCCTTTCTTCCCTTATGACTTAGTTTTTAACATGTCCTGATAGCCATTACTAGTTAGGGTTAGGGTTAGGGTTAGCATTATCATTTTTGCATGTCCCACCTCTCAATTAGTGTTAGGGTTTTGGACCCTCTAAAATCTTCTTGAAAGTCCATACTTGACTAGGTCCACATGTCTGAGTAATGGGAGCTAACATGGCATCCACTTGGTTTTGCAGTGGTCAAAGTGGTAGGTCGACTTTTGAAGGCTATAACTTTCTCATATGGAGTCCATTATCAATATATGATAGCTCGTTTAGAAGCTTTTGATGTGTACTACCCCTAGGGGCCATCCACTACTCCGATGCTGCTTTTTTTTTGACCCCAAAGGGTGCTTTTTTGGTGCCCAAACTAGGAGTTTTATTTTTGGTCTTGCTTAATGGGCTTCAAGGTTGATCTTGAAAATGCCCCTTGAGAAGTCCACAACTCTAATTCTTCACCCCAAAAGTTACCAAGAAAGTTGACAAATTCTGTAGTGATCCATTTTAGATCATACCTGCCCATTGTGGGAGGCAACTTTCACTGAAGGAGACTAGGTAACATTTTCTCAATTTTTTTTCTAGAGTACCACTTGGCCTTGACTACAAGTTGCCCTTTTAACCCAACTTGCTAATCCAGGTTGTTTTGGTGTTCTTTTGCTAAATTACTTGAGCATCTATACTACGAAGCCTTTTATGGAAGGTAAGACTTGCCCTTTGTTTTCCTCATCAAGCATGGTTGGCTCATAAAGTTTTAGATTCTCCTCATTCACCACTGAGTAAATGCATATATACGGAGGTAAACTGAGTCTATAAGCATTGTGGCCTACTTGTTCCAACACTTTGAAAGGTTCTCAGAGACTTGATTTTGTTACTAGGCCCTTGCAACCTCTCCTGATTCTAATGCAGCTAGAGTCAATCTCCTACCTTGAATGTGTTCTTAATCTTGTGTTGATCATGCCTAGCCTTGTACTTTTCCCGTGAGTGCCTTGTACTTTTCCCGTGAGTTTTTTATTGTCTCTTGTACTTGCAAATGGAATTGTCATATCTTATTTATGAATCTTTTGGACTTTAGTGCTTCTCTTGTGGCGTCTTCCTTCTCTCCTTCATGTTGTCCATTCACAACATCTAGAGGTAAAGGTGGCAAATATCCAAAACAAATTTTAAAAGGGGATTCATTGATGGAAGAATGGATTGCTTTGTTACAAGAGTGCTAAATGTAGATCAAATTCTCACCCCAGGTCTTTGGATGCTTTTATTTGTAACCCCTTAGAAGTGGGACCAATGTCCCGTTCACCACTTTTGTTTGTCCATTTGTTTAGGGATGAAAAGATGTAGATACTTTAGTTTGGTATCCATCTTCCCCCAAAGTGTAGTTCAAAAGGTACTAAGAATTTTCCTGTTTCTATCATAAATGATGCTCCTTGGTATCTCAAAGTGCACCCAGATCCTCTAAAATAACACGTTTTCTACATCTTGCCCCTTGATGGTCTTCTTACAAGGCATTAGGATGCACATCTGACTAAATCCATCACCACAAAGAGATGGTCAAATCTTATCTAGGTTCTTAGCAAACCACCCACAAAGTCCATGGAGATACTCTTCCATGGTCTAGTATGTACAAGTAAGGGCATCATATACCTTGCTTTCTATTTCTAGGTTTATTGGTACAATAAAGTATGCATCCTCTAATGAATTGAGTTACATGTTCTTGCATTTTGGGCCAGTAAACATTCCTTTGCAAGTTGGCTATGGTTTTTTTGACACCATAATGACCTGTAACTTTGGAGTTATGAGCATCTCTTATAGGTTGTGTTCTCCCCCCCTTAGGCAGATAGAGCTTATCCAACTTGTAAAAGAAACTCATCTTGGAGATGTTTGTTAAGCTTGTTGTCACCATCCTATTCATGAACTTGGCCTTGCAGTTGTTGAAATATCTCTCTAAAGTCCTCATCTTTTGTGTATTCCTTTTTGTATGCATCATGGGTGAAAAGGATCCATGTGCATAAGAGTACCCAAAGCTATAATTATTGAATTTAAAGCAGCTGCAAGAGCCATTCTCCAGGAGGATGGCAAAGACCCTAGCCGAGATCTAGGGCCCCCAGTGCACTCCTGGGGTTCTTGGTCTGGGACCAAACAGTCAGAGCCATGGCAAAAGACCCTTGTAAGGGCCCCCAATAGATGTCTGGGGTTCTTGGTCTAGGACCAAGCAGTGAAGACCCTTGTGAGGGCCCCTAGTAGACGATTGGGGTTCTTGGTCTGGGACCAAGCAGTTAAAGTCCCTAGATATGTCTAGGGCCTCTGGACATGTTCCAGGGTACACATGTCTGGGGCATGGGTTGATCCTTGGTCTTGTACCTTGGTGGATAAGACCCCAGATATGTTCTGGGGCAACCTGGTCCTTGATCAGGCAGTTGTTGGTGTATGACCCTCTTTGAAGGCGGGCATGACCACATGAGGGATGTTACATCTACCATCCTCCTCTACCATCTCATTTGGTACATCTTCTTGTAGGTGCCTCCTCCATGATATGCCACTAGGTCTCCACCTTCTACTCATCCATGGTGTCAATCCCATCTAATGAAATAGCCTTTATGTCAGATGTTCTCTCAAGCTGCTTCACCCATAGCTCGATATTGTATTAGATGTAGACCATGTCATTAAGGCATTGGGGTTATAACCTCACAAAGGTCATAAAAATGATGAGCCTTGAGGAATAAGAAATATCAGAGGTTGATGGGTCATAAAATTTATAATAAATCTAAAATTTAATTTGAAAATTCTAACTTGTTATGCTTTTGGGTTTGTATTTTTTCACATAAACTCCAGTTACACTTACAACTTAAAGAGCTACAAGTTTTGTGAAACACTTGAATGGCAAGCCTTTGTAAATTTGGTACTCTTTTGCCATAGGTTGTGCACCAAGCATAGACAACGAATAAGAGAAAACAAAGAAACGACTTTAAATTATGCTACCATACAACACCAAATAGAAAAGAAAGAAAAGACACTAAAATTTGAAACAAAATGATGCTTACCCGATAGTTTAGTCTTCCTATCTTGAACAACCCTGTCAAAGCTAAATGTTCTAGTGCCCATCCAATAAATCTCCATTTCTTTTGAAACCTCGTAGTGTTCATTCGAATTTGCTACCATCCTTTGAACACATGGGAGGAATTCATTCATAACCTCAACATCAAACCTAAAATCACATGAATAAGAGAATGTGGGATTGAGGTAGATCCCTAATGCCATATCAATATTGTTTTCCTAATCTCCCTCCTCGTTGTCCTCATAATAGGTACGTATAACTTCCTTGGGCCTATGCACGACCTCATACAAGTAGCCTATTGAAATTAATGCAGCTGCAAGAGCCATTCTCCGGAGGATGGAAAAGACCCTAGCTGTGGACTAGGGCCCCCAACACACTCCTGGGGTTTCTTGGTATGAGACCAAGCAGTGAGAGCCATGGCAAAAGGCCTCCCAGTAGATGACTGGGGTTCTTGGTCTTGGACCAAGTAGTAAGTCCCTAGATGTGTCTAGGGCCCCTGGATGTAGTCCAGGGAATCCTTGCCCGATGCTTGGATTGATCCTTGGATATGTTCCTTGGTGGTTGATATAAGTCCCTAGATGTGTCTATGGCCCCTGGCTGTGTTCTAGGGAATCCTTGCCCGGTGCTTGGATTGATCCTTGGATATGTTCCTTGGTGGTTGATATAAGTCCCTAGATGTGTCTAGGGCCCCTGGCTGTGTTCTAGGGAATCCTTGCTCAGTGCCTGGATTGATCCTTGGATGTGTTCCTTGGTGGTTGGTTTAAGTCCCTAGATGTGTCTAGGGCCCCTGTATGTGTTCCAGGGAACCCTTGCTTAATGCATGGGTTGATCCTTGGTCTTGTACCTTGGTGGATAAGACCCTAGATGTGTTCTAGGGCCCCTAGATGTGTTCTAGGGCAACCTGGTCTTTGACCAGGTAGATCTTGGTGTAATACCAAGATGTGTTTATGTGTGATCCTCTTCCTCTCTCCTGGGATGGTCCATGAGACCTAGGAGTGTCTATGAAGATGGACATGACCACATTGTTGATGTACCCCCTTATGCAGTGATGATAAAGTTTATAGGTCACTATGAGACTCATGTGGACATGTTTTTCCATTATGGAACCCCCCTTGATTTTATCTTAACAGGTACCCCCTTGTTGTTTTGCTTTCCCTCTTGGTTTATGTGATTGGGTTTTATTTTATGTGACTGGGGTTTATTTTATGTGATTGGGGTTTATTTTATGTGATTGGGGTTTTTATGTAATTAGGGTTTTAATTAAATATTAATTGACATATTAATTAATATTTATATTAATTAAATGTCAATAATTAAATATAATCCTAATTACCCTGACCCCTATCCCTAACTATAAATTAGACCCTACCCTATTGCATTTGACACACTCTCACTCTCTCCTCTCCCTACTTGCCGCGGCTACCTCAGTGACACTTCTCCCTCTTTTGGTGCAACCTCTTGTTGTTTATCGGTTTCAGTATTCTGTGTTGGCTGGAAGTTCCCCTTTAGGGGTCTGCTGATGGTTGATGGCTGGAGCTGCCTCTTCTGAACTGTGAGGTGCCTTCTAGGGCTGCCTAGCTTACCTTCTAGAGCTGCTGGACCTGTTCCTGTGGGTGCCAGATCTGCTTCTAAGGCCACGGACCTGTGTACAGGAGCCATGGCCTCCATCAGGGCTCTCTCCTCTGCTGTTTGGATTTTATGGATCCCTTCTAGGACTGCCGCGTGGTGTGCTGAGTTCACTTTGGAGGGTTTTCACCTTGCTGTCCAAGTTTTTTGTTTTGGGTTTTACAGTATGCTAAGTGAAGGGTTTGCCAAACTATTCAGATCTCATTCTTGTGCCTAATCACTGTTTATTGGAGGGTTTTTCTGCTGGGGGTATTGCTGTTAAGTCTGAGGCTTTTATTGCTGTTTTCTTTGAGGGTTTCCTTCCATGGAAAAACTGTCCCACAGGCCTCTTTGACAGAGATCAAACCCTAGAGGTTTGATCCATGAACCTAAACTAAAGTCTGAGCATATTCACAGATGCTTACATTCACACATGTGACAGGTACATCTATCTTTGAATCAGGAGGTAAGCTAAAAGTTAATATTTCTTACTCAGAAATTTTATTTGCTTCCAGATCTGTTTATATGTTTTCTTCTTTATGCTGATCTAGTCAATAGAAAAATTTAAAGCATTTTGTTTCTGAATTTTTCCCTATTTCTAACATAGCCTATTTTGGGCACTTTTACCAAAGGTTCACTAATGGCACACACCTCCTTGAATCCTACCCAAAAAGTCACATGGTACACTAGCTTGGCTATGGCCTACTGGTCCACTTTATGGTTATGTGAACTAGCATGCAACTCATTTGAAATAAACATTCTCTTCACCTCCAACATACAAGTGCGAAGAGACTAAAGAAAAATGAAGTTAGTGGCGAAACTTGTGACTGTAGGAGGCACCAACTCTCTGTTTCCTATGGATTTTCTCATCATGCTAGAACATATGCATGAACTAGCATGCGTGAATGTGGTCCACTTTATGGCTATATGAACTAGCATGCCACTCATATGAAATAAACATTCTCTTCACCTCCAACATACAAGTGTGGAGAGATTGAAGAGAAATGAAGCTAGTGGTGAAATGTGTGATTGCAGGGGGGGCACCAACTCTTTGTTTCCTATGGATTTTCTCATTAGGCTAGAACATATGCATGATTATATATAAATGTTGTGATGCTCCTAGCCAATTCAATGATATAATAAATTTTGCCCATATCCCCTAAAATCGAATCAATGCAATGGGTAGCACAAGGAGTCCAAAAAAGGTCGAATACCACTCCACAAACAACCTGCCAACAATTGCATAATTAGCAACATTATCCATTATGATTTGGAAAACATGCTGCAGACCTATCTTTTGGATGAATCCATCCAACGACTCACATAATAATTTCACATATTTTAATTTAACATATGTGGACACATCAACAAATTTAATAAACATTGCCCACTTGGGACAATTAACCAAGAAATAAAAAATGGCCTTTGCCCTTCCCATTCGTCCAACCATTTCACATCACAATGCATTAGGTGACTTTCATGATTCCCTAAGCTTCTCCAATCCATGAAAGTAATCGAGCTTTTCATTTTGAAGGACATGGTCTCTCAACTCCTCATACGTCGGTGCCTTGTACCATGGGCAAACAGTAGCAACATCATTGAGCATTAATTGGTAGAACATGTTTTTCATAGAAACGATGAAAGGAATGTCACCCCATAGAAAGCATCTATCCAAAATCTTGTATGCGTCTTGCTTGTCCTTTATTTAGCTATTCACCTAATAGAAGGTTGTGCCCCAATAGTAGTTCTCAGAACAAAGAAAAGTGAGCTTGCTAAGGGCGTTGTGGAAGGTGAGGTTGGGGAGGGGCTCTCACTTCCTGACATCCCTGATAAGTTTGTGGTTGCCGAGGTTCTTACAACTCCATTAGTTGCAAGTTCAAGTCTCAAAGCTTCCCTCTCTTCTCTCTTCCTACCCATGTCATTAAGTGATTGATTGGCAATATGAACAATTTCTAGGGTTGATTTTTCATATATTCCCACTTTATGCTCTAGAATATTTGCAAGGTGGCATTTCAAGCGGTTTATTCTACCATTCATTTCCTTCCTACACAACTTGCAAACCAACCTTTTCCAATTACGAGGGTTAGGCGGTTCACCATATCTCAATAACAGGTCCAAGCCTTCAACATTTTCGTAGGGCAGTGATTAAACCTAGGGCACAAAAAGAAATGGAAGTCAACACAAAAGATTGCTGCAAATAAAAATTCAAGACCTACATAAATGCTAAATCTCTTATTAAATACTCAAAAAACAACTAAAATATAAGCTTAAATTGTTGGATTTTTTTTTTTGTAACAAGGCAGTTACTTCCACGTTGGGTGTGTCTAGCAATACGTGAAGTGCCTAAGTTGTTTTCCTAGACAAAGTTATAAGGTGGTCTTTATAGCACCTAAGTGACTAGTATGAATCTGCCCATGGTTAAGTGACCCATGGTATTTGGTCCCATGGTATTTTGATGTATTTTGTGTTATAAAGTAAGATGCCTTTGTCATTGTTGACAGTGACGAGTTAGTCTCACTCTGAGTCATAGAGAGAGAAAGGTGGTGGAGTGCCAAGCTAGGGCTCAAGTGTGTTCTAAGGGTTTGCAAGAAGGATTGGAGTCTAGTCAGAAGGTAGAAGTATTCGTCCAATTGAAGAGCTCAAGCTAGGGTCTTTGGAGTTGAAGAGCAAGTTGCTCAGGAAAGTTGTACAAGTGGTATAGCTGAGCTAGTTGGCTTTTTCAGTGATTCATATGGAGTCTCGGGTGGACCAATCATACTGCTGTAACTGATTATCTGATCCTGCAATAAAAGAAAGAACACAAAGCATTGCTGGTTTTCCCCAGAGGTAGTGGGGTTTCTAGGGTAAAATACTTGTCTTAGTATGTGGCAGCTGGCTGTTATTTATCTTTCGTTGTGCATATTTGATCTTGAATGTGTGTTATTAATGTATGAATGATCAGATCTGAGAATGTCTGAAGAACACATTCATGAGAACTTAATAATCTAAGATTTCAAGTTAAAAATTTTAAACATAAATTATTACACATACCAGGGAATATGGAAATGGTAGACGGGAATCAATCCCCACTCCATAATAAATTTGCTAATGGCGATGGAAACACTTGATTTCCCTTTCTTAGTTAGATGGAAAATGATGAATAACTCCTTTTCTCTCAATCTCTTGCTTCTGCTTTTCAAAATGAGGGAAAATAAACCAAATATCAAACTTTATAACCTCCACTGTCCCTCTTTTTGTCCATAGTAGTGCCAAAGAATCCTTTTGTCGTCTTCATATCCAATAGGGTAAAACTGGGAGTTCACAACTTTAAACACCTCTCACTTAGTTATTAGTGGATCACTCTCTAGTATAAGTGTCTCCATTAAGGCCAGGTTTGGGTGTGACCCTCCAGCGCTAGTTGGGAAAATGATATTTTCTGCTTCTTTCGTAGGTTGTACACATTGAATTAGA
>ML791922.1:8712-22335 GCA_009831015.1 Picea engelmannii
TTGGATCATTTCTTGGTGAAATTTTGGCAAATCTAGGGTTTTTGTGATTGATTATTCTTGGTGAAGTAAGTAAATCTGCAATTTTCATTTCATGATAAATGTCTATGGTATGTTTACTTGTTCATATGTAAGATTATGAAATTGCTTGCTTGAAACCCTATGAGTAAGAAACATAAGGTGCTTCTTTCTTGCTCTTTATTTTGCTAGTTTTGCTTAAGAAGATCTTGTCTAGACAAACTTCTAGAGCCCTAAAGTGCTAACACTTTAGAAGCTTTGTCTAGTTATTATTGCATTAAATATTTTTCAAGAGTTTAAGGATAGGAGAAATCACTAGGGCCTAGAAGTGCCTACACCCTAGTTGAATCTTCTCTTTGAGGCTTGGTGCTTGAGAACTTAAGGTACTACTTCTCAAGCTTCCACCTTGTTATCTTTTAGACAAGTATAATCATTGTTGTCTCTCCAAGTTAATGTGTTGATATAATTGACTCCATAAACCCTAAAGGCACTAGTCTCTTGTCTCTCTTTTGTTTTAAGTTTGATCAAACACCCAAACACTATTCTCTTAAGCTATTACTAATTAAATTTAACATTAATTTAGTCTAGATCACTAACTTTCTTGTTGTTGTTATAAATGTTTTCTACAGCCATCTAGCTCCAGCAAATTTTCTGCATAATTGACTTTGAATGCTATCTAAACACTTCAGAAGTTGCTTATGACATTTGATTATCATTCTTCTTAGTAAATGTTATATTTTCACTGTCTTTTCAAGCAATTCTGAAGATATTTTATTGCAGTTGTTACAATTTATTAATTGTTATTATAAACTTATTAACTGCTGCAATTTTATATCAAGTAGCACTTATTTTCATTTTCCATTGTCTATTGAGGTGTTATTATCATATTTGTACTTGGAATTATTGTATATGCATGCTATATTGTCTTGTTTCGAGAAGGTACATAAAGCACTTCATTAACCTCATCTTTTAGACATAGATTTAGTGACTTTGGTAACCAGTGAGAGGGGGGAATATATCTTGACCATAACCCTAATTTTCTATCCCTTTAGGTTACCAGGGACGCCTCCCCTAGGGTATACCATGCCTATCTCTAAAAAGTGGGGATTTCCTATTAAGGTGACAATGATAGGATATCATGTTTGTTACACCAATCTCCCTTACTTTCCTTTGGATTTGGGAAACTATAGATTGCACGGTAACATGTCTTCTTTCCCAATCTTTATCTGGTGGTATTATGAGAATCCATCTATAAAAGAGTAATCCTCTTGACCCCCTACATTCTATAATACTTCATTTGTAAAAGGTGTAGGAAAAGGGTCGTGTAAACATGCATCGTTCAACTTTCTCAGATGTACACATATCTTAATTCCTCACGTCTTCTTGTCTTGGAATACCATTGGGTTGATCCATTTTGATTCTTCAAGAGTTTCTATAATTCCATCCTTGAACATTCTATATATCTCTACTTTTACCTTATGCTTATATTTCAGGTTCATTCTATAGGGTCTCTACTTCACAGTTTTGGCATCTGGCTTCAGCGAAATCTTCATTTCTCCTAACTCTCCAACAATTCCTTTCATCTATGAAAACGTAGTAGGAAACAAATCTTGGTATTCACGCAACAAGTTGGTGATCTTCTCAACTGTCTCATTACTCCAGTAGTCTCCTATGTTGGAAAACTTCGGCTTATGTTCTGTACCTATGTTCACTTTGTGCCTTCGTAAGGGCTTGGAATATATAGTTGATTCAAGCTCCAGTCCTTCTACTATGCGCTCCCCTTCAGTTTCAGATATTTGCAAATTTATTGGGTCTTCCTCCTCTTGGTTTTCTTCAACAACATTATAGCAACACAATACCTCTTCAATTGTCGTAGTAACCCTAGGTGTACTATTCATCGAGTCTTCTATCGCAAAAATCTTATTCTTGATCACCTGCAAGGCTGAGTCAATCAATGGATTATTATTTTCAAAACTAAATGTTACCTTGAATTTCCTCATCAACTCTTTCCAATCTCATGTCCCTCTGCACACTTCTAGTGTTATGTACCAATTCTTCAGAGTAGTGTCCAGAGTATGCACAAATAAATGCATCAATTTTTGCTGAGGTATTGATCTCCACTACGCAGTACACTTCATAACATGATCTGATGGATAACTCAATCCATTATACTTCAGCTTGACACTTTCATTCTTTGTCTCGAATCTAACTTGTAATGACCTTTTTCACTACTTCCAACTTCTTATTCTATCCTTGTGCGTGGCCCACCATCGCGTAGGGGTTGCTTTCAACACAATATCCAAAGCTAGTAGTATTTGTGGATTTGATATTTGCAAATCAAACTCTTTTATAAAATATACTGCATTAGTTAATCCATCATACCTTGGAGGTTTGACTATTGTGGTTCCAATCCATCTCAATGCACGGGTGATTCGAGCAGACTTCCTTGTCGACACTTCATGCAGTCTTTGTTTCCAATTCTCCAGAGCCTCTTATGATTCTGACACACATGAGCTAATACTCCTCCAACTAATCTCCCAAGTTTGTCTCAGGATAACATTTACATCGGACCCCGGATCCATAATTAGATTGTCCATTTCGTAAGATCCTATCTGAGCATTGAGCCCGAACTCCCTATTTATTTGCTTCTTACTATGCACCTGGTTAATTTCTCTATGTGCGAGAGGTTTCTCCTTCTCTTGGGAAAAATGGTCAATCATTCTGCGTAGACTACTTAAATCATATTCATCTTTCATTAATTCTAAACAACTTCTTAAGAAAATTTGGAAAGTGCTTACCTTTTTAGCTTTCTTCTCTGAATGGTCATAGACTAGAGGCATATCAAACATGGGTAGTCTATCATACAAGGGTGGTGCAGTCTAAGTTGATGCAATCCAATCTGCTCCCATAAATTCTTCTCTTTCTTACTGGTAGGTCTCTTTCTCTTTCCTTGGATCAAATAATGGTAATGGCTCGATTTCTTTTCTTACCCACTCATGAATTTTATTCCCTTGTTCTGTTACATCCGTTATGGTTCTTGTTCCTCCACGCATAAATTTTGTAATTCTGGGTTGATCATCATGTTTTTTTGCTGCTATCATCTATATGTGTTGGTTTTGTTTATGGTTTTGGTTCTGGTTCCCTCTTGCCTACCATTTTGTTATCAGTTGAGGACAATCCTCCGTCGCATGGTCCTATGCTCTATAGTACGTGCATGTCGTGCATAGATTCAGGAATTCGCGCACTAAATGTCTGGGTTGATTACAATTGTAACATATGATAGGTCCTCTTCCTCGTCCAAAGACTCAGTGTCCTCGAACTCTTAAGCCTCCTCTGCCTCCTTGATTATGACCTCCTCTGGGAGTATTAAACTATGGGGATCATCCTTTTGCTTCTTCACCTTGGACTTTATAAGCATATTCAGTGTGTTGTTTGATCGGGTCCAATGTGCGACAATCCTTCTCGTCATGGCTGATGGAATTACAAAAGTTGAAAAACAATTTCCTCATGGTGCTCTAGTGTTTCTGCATCAATGGACAATTATGGGGGTGGTGACCCACTGTCTTGCAAATTTCACACCATAACCCTAACGGATTTGGGGCTCCTGTATTCAAGTATTGTTGGAATTCTAGACACTCATATTTATGATGGCCTTTTGTTTTATAGGTGATACACCAGAATCCCTCACAATTTTCTTTTCCTTTCATAACTTCCTCCAACTAAATAGTTAGTGCAGCCAGTTGTGACTGGACTTGAGCCATCCCTGCATTATTCTCTCCTAGAGGGGACACTTCCAATTTCATCATAATTTCCAGAGCTTCTGACTGCGTCACAATCTTCTTTTGTGTCAAAGGGCAACGCATATGTGGCAATAAACCATTCTCTGTGTTGTCCATCTGAAATCTAGAATTTTAGCGAGTCTTTCAATATCTTAAACCTTTGATCATAGTCCCATATTGATTCATTTACTATCTATTTTATCTCCTTTAACTCAGTAATGCACTGCAATTGTGACTTAGGCTTCTAGAATTCTTTCAACAAGGTTTGTCTTACCTTTTCCAATGTTCTTGTATAGGCCGCAGGTGTAGTATTTTGATATTTCATATACCATAATAGTGCACGATCTCTGAAGGTTGTTGCCAACTGCACAATATTCACATCATCATCCTGGATGTTCTTCACAATCCATATCGTGTCACATATGAACAAATGTTGTTCATGGTATTTTGACTCGACCCCTTCAAATAGAGGCATCCTTAAGGTGGGATCTACCCACGCCATCGTATTCTGCGTGGTATTCTTTCCTGACAATACTAACTGATTCTGACTCGACGTACTACTTCCACTACTAACTACAATTGACAAAACTTCATATCTTACCTCAGTTCTTAGTGACACACACAAGATCATGGGTTTGATGCATAGTCTGATCTGAGTAGGATCTTCTTCTACTAGACTGAGCTGAAAGATATTTTATTATGTGTGTGGAATCCCTTTGATATGGAATATTACACCATTTTTTATTTTCTCGATCTCACTGTGCTACCCTTCTCTATTAGCAACAATCCTCTTCTTATTCGGTATAAATCTCTTACCGTTGTGCAATATTCTAATCTCTTCATTCTTCGCACACTCTTCTTCACTCGACATCCTTGGTCCATCCGTTACTCATTCCTTATTTTCATCATTTTCTATGCTCAGATCATTCCCTGGTCATCCCCCAGTTCCCCTATGTGCACGAAGGCACTTAACAATCAGATTTCATTGTCATAACGCTTTTTTCACACAACACCATCTTAATCCACGTAGATATTGACTTCATGTATCTTCTGCATGGTCCTTTAAATAATTCCCTCTCTGCAATGCTATACGACTGAGTGAAATCTATAGAAAATTCAGTAACGTAACCTCCCAACACACTATCCAACCAGTAGTCAACTGTGAATGTCTTATTTGTTACTGCATTAACTTTTCGACTCAATTCATGAGTCCAATTCCTCATAACTGTAGTCTGATATATTTCAGTCTGTTCAATAAATATCTAGATCCACTCTGATAACACATTCGGGAATTCAAGGAAGAAAATTTCATGCAAATTTGTAAAAACATACCTTTGTAACCGTTAGTCTCTACTTTTGTCTTGGTTTAAGTAACAAACCCTTGTCCTAAACCCTCCTTACCCATCCCTCATTTTCCGCTTTCAACTGTTTTCGTTTTTTAGATTTTTGATATTTCATGGTTTGCATTAAAATTTTTGATGATTTATTTGAGTTTTGATTATGAAAAACATTGTTTAAACTAGAAGTGTCTCCTTTATGCCGTTGGAATTTTCAAATTTCAAGTTGTCAAACGCGCTACGGGAATAAGCCTATTCCCGCAGCGCCAAATAATCATGCCATAATGTGCGCCTGCTATCCCGATTTAGTTATGATAACAAGATCATGAGTTAAGAGTCTGTGTGTTCCCACGAGAATTTGGTAATCATTTCTAAATCCAACAAGTTCAGAACATAATCGATATACACGCGCACAGGGTTCATTTCATAATCCCCTGTTATTTAATGATTATTATGTGATCGATTCGAGTTGTTTTAAGTTCAACCTTGTAGGGAGAAATACAAGTATACATTCAAAGCAACATGTATATATCAACAATTGCAGGAAGGGAATTTGGAACCCGAGGGCGTTAGTTGCAGATTTGAGTTTAATGGCGCCAAAGCGGAGTAGACAAGTTGCTAGAATCGAACTAGAAGGTGTCGAACTCCTTGAAGCCTACCCTCAGATGGCTCAAAGATTCAGAGACGCCAGGTGGTTTGAGTTCCTCACCACATTTCAAGGATATGACGAACAGGTTTCCATGGAATTTGCTTTGAACTTCGATGGTCATGAGGTCGAAATCGAAAAGATGTTGATGCTGGTGACAGAGCAGACTATAGCCAAGGCTTGCAGGCTCGTGGTTGGAGGGGAAATATGGTGGAAGAAGGAACACATGGTCACTAAGTTTGTGAATCAATTCCTCCTTCTAGATAAGCAGAATCCGGATTGGAGAAGGGGAATTCCTCGCAGCTGGGTTCGACCCGAATGACACACTGCCCTAGTGGTGATTCACAGATACATCACCTATGAAGGGAGGTTTTATTTGATCTACATATACCATATCAAAATACTGATGCATATAAATGGTGACTATCCTTTAAACCTTCCTTATTTCCTGCTTAAAAGTTTGACAAAAATGTCCAAGAAGGTGCAGTCGATTTCCACTAATGCCAAAGGCAGTTTGTTCCATCAAGTCCTGATTAAAACCCTAGTCATGTCTACCCTGAATGAACTATAGAAGCCCTGGAATTGGCTCACAGAATCCTTAAAACCTATTACTCAATCCAATAAACTAAAAAAGGGAAGAGGGAGGAAAACTGTTAAACAGAGTTGAGATATTGTTGATGAAAACCCTATAAAAGACGAATCTTCTGATATCAAGGTAACTAAGAAGAGCAGGAGTAAGAGACCTAGATGGGAGCTTGAACATGAAGTGCTTCCTGAGGAAGATGTCAAAGAAGAGACATTGTCAGATAATGATCTCATTACTCAAACTGTAGTCAAGTCTGAAATTCCATCCACCAGCAAAAAGAATGTTGAAGTCAAAGGAAAAAGGAAAAAAGGTGCGTGTGTATCACAAAAACCTCGGAGAAATTCAACCAAGGATACTAATAAGTATAGGCTAAACTCAAAAGCAATGTTCAATCCTGCCATTAAAGAAGAAAACACCATAATCATAGATGATGATTCTAAGGATGTTGAAACAAGCACCAGGAAAAGAGCAAAGAAGACTCATTTTCCCAAAAAATCTGTCAACAAAGGGAAGGGAAAACTTACACCACCTACAGGCTCTGTAACGAGAGCTTCAACTAGATTAGCTAAGGTTAAAGAGATGGCTAAAGGCATCAGTGAATTCCCTGAAGAAAAACATGATTACTTGGAAGATTCAGATTACTTACCAGATGTACCTGGAGCTATGGATTCATCAAGTTCTGAAGAAGAACATAGCTCATAATTGATTTCAAAATATCAGGTTAAAGCCAAAGAACCCAGTGTTACTTTAAATCTGAATGAAACTGCACCCTCTGAAGATTGTTCAGGATTCAGGGTTGAGATAAGAACTGATAAGGAAAATATTAAAGAATTTCAGAAAACCATAAAACAATTAAAGAAGGAAAAGATGCAGATAGAACAGTGGAATGCTTGCCAGCAGGAAATAATTCAAAGTCTTAAAAAGAAGAAGAAGGAGCAAAGGGCGTTGCTTAAGGAACTCAAGGAAATCAATTTCAGACTTTACTGGCACAATGTTGTGTTAACCACAAAGCTCAAGCAGAAAAATGCCAAAGCCTCTGCTGCGATTTTATCTTAAAGGTAACATGAAGATTGGTTACAATTTTGTTTAAAGGTGCTCCAAGAGATATGGCAAATAATTACTCGTTTTGATCAAGGAAATGCTAAGACTTCGATCTGCTTTACAGAGTCAAACGAAATCCCTATTTTGTAGAATCAAAGGTATTGCTGGCAATGTTTGTTATATCAAGCTGTTGAGCTGTGGACTATTTTGGAAATAGTAGCTCATTTTTGAGTGACATAATTTAGGATTTGGATACTCTTTGATTCTAGTCATTTAAAGTTGTCCTAGATAATAGGATTTGGTAGTTTCATAGCTGTTTTAAATAGACAGAAGACAGACCTTATGGAGGTCGAAAATTTGGAGATCTATAGAGACTTTTTGTGAATATTATTGTAAAGGCATGTATGTTCAATTGACACTTAATAGCAAAGGCATATGGATGGTTAGACCTTCTTTTTTATACTCTGTTATTTCATTTTTCATGCTTGAATTTATTATTCAAATTGCAATGCTTTTGGTTCTTGAATGTTAATTTATACGGTGAAGATTTTGCTGTAGAGATAATTTTCAAGTAATGATTTCAAGCTGATACCCCTGTTTCTTTATAATATATTGAAACTAAACTTTGTGAAATTGACAAATTGAAGATTTCACTTTCTTTTTCTTGAATTGGTTTACTCCATCTATGTATCTACCTATTATTCAGCCAATGGGATATGCAATGTTTTAATCTTGATTTTCATGCCATGTTGTAAGCTTGACCCAGTTTTCAACCATTATACCAAAACCAAATCATAAAACCCTAAAAAATACTTTGCAATAAAATCAATGATGCCCTAGCTTGCCCTTACCAGTTGAGTGCAACTTTAGGGACTAACAGTAACCATTCTTCCATGTTGATCCTTGGATTCTAATTTTTGTCTACTGCAAACTTGATATCCTTAGTATTCCACCACTCTCTGATTTCCTCCTTAGTAGGCCTCCACATCCCTCTCATTCGCAGATCCTGGTTTTGACAACATAACCAATTATTGGCACGTAGTCGGAAGACCTGGGTTAATCATTAATAAACCAAAAAAACCCTTAGACACCAGCCCTTTAGGCATCACCTGCAAGCAAGTGAAGTCTCACCCTAGGCATGTAGAGGGGCTGCAGGAACCAAGTTTCTGCAGTGATGAGGGGAAGTGAGACATTCAACATGACCATACTATGCATTGTCCATTCATCTACTGTGTGCGTTGTTTCCATTACTTAACCTTTAATTATCATATAATATACTATGTGCGTGACATTACTCCACTTAACATTCATTCATTCAATCATCATTAACTTAAATGTGCAGGATCATAACAACATATATCTGTAACATATTTAGAATATTAAACATTCACCATCATTGCGTAGTAGCCACAAACAATAAACAGATCTATACTAACCATCCATCACATGCGTCGAAAACATAACACACATAAGAAAAACAACAATACACAAGGTTTTAATGCGGTTCACGCCAAACTGGGATACGTCCACAATGGTTGGCTTCTTATTCATTCATTAATAATCTCCATTACATTCATTTGCATTGCGCTCATACATAGATATTCAGTTACAACCCAAACATGTCCAAGTCCTTCTATGTTGCAGTGTGCACATACTTCTTTATTGATCTTCACCTCAGCTCACTATTCATTTCTCGACATTCATAACTCATCATTATTCACTCTCGCTTCTCACTCACAACTACTTTCTACCCAAAAAATCCATACATATTTATAGTATTCTATTACGGATAATCTCATTACAACATGGTTACAAAGTGGACAAAATGTCCCAAAACTCCTAACTAACTTCCTCCTTTTGTGCACTAACTCCTTAAAATGCGCTAACTGCTTTCTGCGTGTGCTGCTCTTTTACCAAAATGTCGCGCGATTCGCTTTTGCGCTATTCCCAAAACTTACCCAAAAAATGTGTGCTCCAATAGTCACCCTTTTTAGTTGTACTTAACCATGGTAAAACATTTTTGTCCATAGTCAAGGATAATCAAATGTGCAACCATGGTTAACAATAGTCATACATAATCAACCATGGACAAGCCATCGTTAACCATAGTCAACCTGTTAAACATGGTTAGTCATAGCCAATCATTTTCAAGAGTAGTCAACCATGACCAACTGAAGTCAACCAAACTCAATGAGACATAACCCTTGATGAGCGTCACAATGCAATGTAGCCATTAATGAACATCGCAATATAAGAAATATAGACTATGATGCACAAATGATAAACACAATGAAGTATGAATGCGGGGAACTCAAAGAAGATATTCAATATTAGTTTTAGATCATCAATACAATAGTGTTTGTCTCTTTTATAGAGATTTCAAATGGTTATAATTATAAGATATAACTACTTATTTGAGAAAAAGTGGTTGAGTAATTATCTCAACCATCATCTAAGAGTAACTTAATGCCTAACAATGTGACATTACTACATTAGTAAGCCTTATAATCTAACACACCCTCTTAAGGTTTACATGACTGAAAACAAAACTCACTCTTCATCTTTGAAAACAATTATTGGACCAATAAGACTCCTTCAAGATGCTCCCTATTCCACCAAAAGGTATATATTCCTACTTGTGATCCAAGTTTCCCAACATCATTGGATGTCATTAGCACTTGAAATGTTTGGTAACCCTTGTAAAGGTATGATACCGAACTTATAGATCCCATATCTCCCCTAAACTATTAGACAAAAATCCCCACATGCATGTCTCATAACCCTAATGGGGTATAGTTTGTATGATCTATAGGCATCCTAGACTATTGAACAATTATTTGTCTTCCATTACATCCCTCCATGTCTTCAAACTATGGGCCTTCTTAAAACATGAATTCTTCAGCAAATTCTTCTCCATTGTTTGTATTTGGTGGATATTTAGTAAGAGTTATATTCATTGATTCTTTAAGCTTCCCTTTGAGAAGATCGGTGGCATGGATTTTATAATTAATTGTTGTATGACTCATTTTTCCATAGTAGTAACATTTTATCACCCTCTTGTCTTTAGTTGATCTGTTATGATTGTTTATCAAGTAGAATGTCATCTCAGGTTGAGTATCACCTTCTGTATCTCCTACAATGGCTCTCTTTTCTTCAACTAAGAGTGAAACAATCATATCTTCTAGAGTTTGAGAAGGCAACTTAGAGTAAAAATAACATTGTTGTGTTTAGATAGTAGATTATTTAACAAAATGACTTTCATGTCCTCTTCATCTGCCGCAACTTTGACATCTACTAGTTGTTTGAGAATAGATCTCAAATTGTTTATGTGGCTAGACATGGTGAATTTAGCTGACATCTTAAAAACTAAATAATTGTAGATTTAGAGAAAAAATTGCATTCACTCGCTCTGCTCCAAAAAATGCATTTAGTGTATCCGAGATTTTCTTGGATGATTTCTCCATATCTACATGATGTAACTCTGAATCTATGAGAACAAGGACAATGATGAATTTGTCTTTATCATCTCTACTATACCATTCCAAAAATCTATTTGGATCTCTTGATGCTTGCTAAATGCATTTTACTATTCCCCACAAGGTTTTGTTCATCAACTTCATTTGAATTTTTACTTTCAAAGTGTGAAAATCGAAATTAGAGTATTTGTCTAATGAAATTTCCATTATCAATGTTAAAAAACAAATTGTTGTGGAAGTGTAAACATTGAAGACAAATGAGTAGATGTAAACCCAAATATGTGTCCCCTCTTAAATGAGAAATAGGGTTTTGTATGCTTGATTTGCTCAAAAACACTAATAAGAGACTTGCACGTGGTCATTGAGAAGAGAAAAAATGGCGACTCCTTCCTCACCTTGAGACAGAAGGGCTCTTAAATATACATGTATGGCGTTCTTAAAAAAATACTTTAAAGGGAATTCCAGGAGCAAATAAAACAATGAATTCCAAGTGAAGCATCAACCAACTAATGAATAACAGAAGAACCATGCATACTTAAACAACTTCAAGATATGAATTGCAAAACTTTTGAACAGAAAGACATAAAATTACCACATGAATTTTTCATTCATGTATTGTTGGCAGTGTTTGCATGATGTGCTGCGTGCTCCAACACTGAGCCCCTCGCCTGGCCGGTAAGAAACAAGTAATGGTTGTATCAATCGGCTCTTTGGCTTATCTCAACTCGGTATTCCTTCTTTTACAGTAGTTAAGACCAATGATAGAATCATTATTAAATCCCCACAACACTGAAGTTCCTTACCTTACTATATAGAATCAAAATTATTATATTATGGAATCACATATTATTATATTAAAATAATAATAAATAATACAACTATAATCCATGATGTATTAATATAATTAGTACATTACCAATAAAAACATTTATTATTATTATTATGTTAATATTAAAATTTATATTATAATGATAATAATATAATTAGTACATCACCAATAAAAACATATATATTATTATTATTATTAATATGATGTTAATATTAAACTTTGTATTATAATGATAATAATGCCATTTATGAACAATATAAACTACATCAACATGATTTTATATAATTATATATAAAATCAAAATCACTAAAATATTAAAAAATAATATAATCATAATCTTATGTTTTAATATAATTAATACATGATCCATAATACATATGTACTAATAATATATAATAATCAATATTAATATGATATTAAGCAATTATATTTAAGTATGTTTTTTTTTTTTTTTTTCCTTCTTCTGTAATAGCATTTCACTTAATATACTAGTTTTTAAAGCTTGCCAACAATGAGAGCTATGATCTATGGAAAAAGGAAGTGCATTAATCATGTAAGGGTATTTCTAGATGACATCAAGGTTTCCATTAGCATGATCGATGTTCAAGTACATGATCATTGCCAAGAGTGATTGAGCTAGCTTTATGAAGTGTGGTAATGGATTTTTTTTCTATAGAAGCTTATTAGAAAAACCAATGAAAGTTAGGAACCTGGAGCTTGCACATACAGTGCATGACATCTCGTAAGCATTAGGACCCCAGGATGACAATTTAATGATAATCTCTTAGATTATTCTTGTTACAAACAATGAGGTAATTAAATATCCTGGAAATTATCCCCTACCTTGAGCTATATAACAATGTTTTTCATCCACCATTTATCTTCCTCACATGTTAGAAGGTTGTTCCTATTGAATTTTCTAACGGTGACTCAAGCACATGTAGTTTCTTTTCAATTTAGCGTGAACTTGAACCATAAACAATGCAACAATATAATAGTTGCAATAACCAATATCGCAAGAAGAATAACCATGCACAAGACACAAGAATTTATCCTGGGAAAACCCTTCTCAAACAAGGGAAAAACCCAACAATCCTTTGCTATAGAGTCAAGAGAAGATCACCCTCACACCATAAACCCTAGCGCACACAAGAGGGTGCTCTATGACCAAGAAAGTTAGTGCATAGAAGAAGTGCGCACTAAATTTCAGATCTCCAAGTATGTGTTGTGAGAATGAGATATGATCCTCAATGGGGATGTATGTCTATAATATATACATGACCTAAATCATCAAATAGATGTGTCTATTGGCACAATAGGGCCGACTTGTACAACTAAATAATACAATTAATCTTTTACACAATATTAATTATCTTTACACAGTAGGGCCGACTTGTACCCTTCACAATACAAAATAGGTTTTTACAATAATATTACTCTTAGACAATATAGAAAGGGATCCCACAAACATCCTCTAGTGCTTTTCCACTAGGGACAAGTCCACATGTGCTCAACCACAGGGGACGTCACTCTCAAACATATCAACTCAACTAAATCCATAGGAGTACGAACTGGAGAGCCATCTCAAGTTGACTCAACTAAGTCCATAGGAGTCCGACAAGAGACCATATCAATTAATCTCAACTCAGTCCAGAGGAGCACGACAAGAGACCAACACATGTCACCTCAACTCAGTCCAGAGGAGTATGACTCACTTATCACATAAGTGTTCTCACATATCATCTCAAATCAGTCCAGAGGAGTATGATTAATCCAGGTGGATATCGGTGGCCACCCACCTTCTCCAACTAGCCCAAAACATGTTTCTGGCAATTTTGGTAATTTACTATTTTTAGCAGTTTTAACTTCCGGGGCCATTTTGAGGCCCTAAACGATGTTTTTTGGGAAAACGGT
>ML791922.1:22435-63669 GCA_009831015.1 Picea engelmannii
TAGAAATCGTGTATTACTGTATCTCTGTGTTTATGGTTGCATCTCTGATACATTTCTGTTATATTATCGAATATCTGCAATATTTCTGTGCAATTCTTTATTATATCTCCGCTCTCATTTCGTGCCGAAAATAATCCGGATCAATGATCTAGAGAATGTCTCATGAAGCTGCAATCATCAACACTCCCTCTCAGCTAGGGAGACATTCTCCACCAGGCCAAGTCTTTCACATAAGTACTCAAACTTCGTCCTGCAAAGTGGTTTGGTGACAACGGATCTGCAACTTTCTTGTGTGTAGAAAGGTACTGCACATGTACTACTTTCCTCTGCACCATATCTCTGATGTAATGGTATTTGATCTCAATGTGTTTTGATTTATCATGAAACACAAGATTCTATGAGATATTCACACAACTATGTTTATCGCAATGGATAATGGTGGAATCCATCTCATGTCCAAATAAGTCTGCAAGGATCTTGAGAAGACACACTGCTTCACGGACTGCCACACATAATGCAATGTACTATGCTTATGCGGTACTTAAAGACATAGAAGTTTGTTTCATGTTGCACCAGGAAACCATGGCAGATCCCAAAGTAAAACAAAAGTCGGAGGTGCTCTTCCGGTCCACTGCGCTCTCTGCCCAATTTGCATCGGCATATCCCTCCAATCCCATGTCTACATCAGACGTATATCTCAGTCCATAACCAACTGTGCCTTGTAAATATCTCAACACATGCTTCGCTGCTATCCAGTGTGACTGTCTCGTCTGACTCATAAACTGTCTGAGTACACTCACTGCATATCATATATCAGGTCTGGTGTTAACCAGATACATCAATGATGCAATCAGTTGTTTGTAAAGGTGTGGATCAATCTCGCCTAAATTGGAAGAAGTCTCGCTCAGTTTCTTTAGATTCATCACCATCGGTGTAGCCATGGGCTTGTGGTTTGCCATCCCGAATTTTTTCAATATCCCAACTGTGTATTTCCCCTAACTTAGGAAAATATGCTCAGTCCTCAGCCACACTTCTAGTCCCAAGAAGTAGTGCATTATACCAAGGTCCTTCATCTCGAATTCAAAATCCAATGTACGCTTTGATCCGTATGTACGCAAACCTGAGGTTCCCACCTCTAATGCTACACGAGCTCCAACTCACAATTAGAATACTCAGAAGTCAAAAGGGTTCATTACAACGACCATCCAGCAATAGGGAAAAATTGTGATCTCTCTCTTGTCCCAAGATTTCTTTTATAACTCCCCCTCATGCTCATGAAATTATCAATTTAAAATATAAAATAAATTATTTCCCTCATCCATTTTCTTACTTTCCTAAAGTTACTCCTGGATGCTTCTTAGCTTTTACTCAAGATTCCCCAACTTTTCTGGACTCCTAGCTTTTCTCCTAGATGTTTCCCAGTTTTTCTTGTCTCTTATATTTTTCTCTAGATCTTTCTCTTCTTTTCTTGTCTCTTATATTTTCCTCTAGATGTTTCCTTGATTTTCTTGACTCTTAGATTTTCTCCTAAATGTTTCCCAACTTTTCTTGTTTCTTATATTTTTTCCTCCATTTTTCTTTGTTAGAGTTCTCTTGTATTTGAATTTCCCCATTAATTAAATTTCTAAATAAAAGCATGCATAATTTGAACTCAAGCTCATTTTCTAAATGTATTAAATTTTTAATTTCACTTTCATCCATGTTATTAAGGATTTACATCTTGACTCTTTTAATAAATCTTGACTCTTTTTCTAAGGCATAATTGTAATTTAGTATTTTACTAAATGTTAATCACCAAGGCCTTTTACCTGTACCCTTCCCTTAGATAAATTCACTTTTACTTAATCATCTCAGTTTTTATAAGAATGCTAAGAGTGTCATGCACGCCCTGCCCTTCAGGATGTACTTGCCTACTCCAAGGGTTCCAAACATCATGCCCTTCAACCATTTGACTTTGAGCATTGGGAAAGTGGTGCAACATGTAGAGACCCCATTAACTTTGTCATTGTCCCTAATTGTGAGACTATTGGACACTGAGGAATAAGGCCTCCACCTTATTGTGTGCCCCTTAGTTTACCTCGTGAGTGACCGAGTCCGCGACCTACCCTCACGATATCATGCAACCACTCAAGCAAAAGTGCCCCACACTTTTCAACTTTGGCCACGGTGGGAGTGCTAGTAGATGGAATCAAGGACATTGTTCCACCTCTCCTTATAGTATTGGTCTAGCTCTATACAACCCTATTACTCCTTTGTGAGTTGGATCGACAAGCATGCTCTTTGTGCCTACATCCATTAACACGTTTCCTTATGAGTAATGACATAAATCATTCCAATTATATAAACCAATTCATTAAATAAGAACTACTCCCTGACTCAGTATGGAGTCATGAAGTCATGTTGACGATACCCATGTCAACGCATCATTAAGTTTTCCGTCACTAAGGAAACCTGTTAGCAACATCCACAATTAATCATCATCAATCTCATGTACATTTATTCATCAATATCATGTAATTAATACAACTATTTCCATGTGTTAACTTAAGCAATCAAATGAAATAGAGTCTGAATGTTGTCATAGTATTTATTAATTGGTTCGTTTGTGAGCAAACACCCTCAAAGAATAAGTTTGTTTTTGTAAAAGTAGTCAGATAAAATGGGGCACTACAGTAATGAATAAGAATGTCATGGTTGACACTAATACAAAGAGAGCAAAAGATAGGTACCATATGTGGTAATGTTTTACAAGAAGAAAGTTGTAAAAAGTCCTAATTGAATACTTGCATCAATCATCAAGACTTGTACCTTTTATTTGATGAAGTTCACCTTGATCTCGTCTATGGTCTTAGTCACCATGATCTTTCCCTAATATCCATTGATATCTCCCAATTTCCACTGATTTCCCCATTCTCCATCATCCTCCACTGATCTCACCTCAATCTCCATCGATCTCACCCTGATCTCAACTAATTTCACCCTAATCTCACTAATCTCCATCAATCTCACCGACCTCCATCAATATCATCGATATCCATTGATCTCACCCTAATCTCCACTGAACTCACCCTCATCTCCACCAATATCCCCTTAATCTCTTTGATCTCCATCGATATCCCCCTAATCTCATTGATCTCCAATGATATCACTAATCTCTAATGATCTTACCCTAATTTCTATCGATCTCTCCCTAATCTCATTGATCTATGTTGATATCACCCTAATATCCACCAACCTCCCCTTAATCTTGTTGATATCTACCAATCTCACTATGATATCAACAATCTCTGTAGATCTCACCCCTGATCTCCATCAATCTTGCCTTGATTTCTAAGTCACTATAATAGAAGGGTAAAATCACCAAGGGAGTGCATCTATCAATCCTCAAAGAATAACTTGGTAGTGTTAAGGGAGAGATTACTAAAAAAGGAAATCATTGTACTTATGTAGATAATATATTGGGAAAATTACCTCACTTTAGTGTAAGATTAACCATGTAGTGTAGTGATCAAGCATGGGAGAGGAAATTTATAAATGAATAATTGACCATTTGTATCGCTAGATGGGTAGCTAAAGAGGTAGATTGCTTGACTTTGGATATAGATCACTAAATAGGTGAAGTGATTTGAAAAATATAGGTACATGGCTTGACTTAGATTTGAAAATTGTTAGAGAAGTGGTGTACATTAGCTTGTGGGAGTAGATCACCTTAGTAACTCTCCTAGGATGTCAAGTGAAAGAAAAATGCATGTTGGTGAATTTCATTGAGCACATTTGGCCTATCATCCCATTCCATTGTCTTTTTTCTTTAAATAGAATCTATCATTTTATATCATTGAGAAATTATCATGCCATTCAAGTTAGCTCGTTGAATGGAAGATCATGCTAATCCTAATCTTGGGAAAGGGTCAATTGACCCTTCCCAATGCTCTCCCTTGACTAGAATACTAATCTTGAGGAAGGGTTGATTGAAATTTCCATGGACTATCCCTTGATGAGAGTATTAATTTAGAAGAAGGTTCAATCAATCCTTCTTCAAGATCACCCTTGATAAAAATATTAATCCAGAGGAAAGGTAAAATGACCCTTCCTTGGGATCCCCCTCTACAACAATACTAAGCTTCAAGAAGGGTAGGACAATCCTCATTGGCTTCTCCCTCAAAGAGAATACTAATCTTGAAGAAGGGTTGACCAACCCTTCTTCAATATCCCCTTCATCTTAAGAGAGCAGAAGTGTCCTCAGACAGACAAATTTTATTAAAGAAGGAAAAGAATTACACAATAAATGTGAAAGCTTACAATCTCCAACATTACACTTGCATGAGAAAATTAGAGCTTTAACAAGTTCATCAAAACTAATTATAAGCTAAATTTTTGTATGGACATCTTATCACTTAATCATGTGAGTATGAAAAGTGTCCATTTACATTAAATAAAAATTCTAACAACTTGATATTTAGTTGCTTCTAAGAAGCATCTCTTTTCTAGACTCATTATCTAAACTAACAAAATACATTCTAGAAAAGCCTAAGTATAATAAAATAATATTTTACTAAGTACTTTAGGATCATCATATCTAGCATTCCCCCTTTTGATCCAAAATTACATTTGAACAAATACCAAGTTCTCCTCTAAACTTAGTAAATTTAATCATGCCAAGTGGTATTGTGAAAATGTCTGAGATCTAATCTTTTGAAGGACAATACTCTGGTTTGATGATGCCCTTTGCAATGAGTGTCCTGGTGTAATGATATGTTGTGTCGACATGCTTTGTTTTGTGATAAAAAACTGGATTTTCAACAATTTTAATGGTTGACTGACTATCAATTAGCAATGAAGTCGTTTTTGTTTGAGAAATTCCCAAATCCTGTAAGACTCTGTGTAACCAAATTATTTCACATGTGGCTTCCCATGCTGATATATATTATGCTTCTACAGAATATTTTGCTATAGTTTTGTGCTTCTTACAACTCCAAGAAATTTCCATTCATCCCATATTCATCAAGTAACTTGATGTTGATTCCCTATTATCAACACTTCTAGCAAAATCTGCATTCGAATATCCAACAAGAACAAATTTTATATTCTTCTTGTATATAAGACCATAATCCTGTATACCTTGAATATATCTAGGAACTTGCTTTGTTGCATTCTAGTGGATTTCCCTTGGTTCCTACATGAATCTTGAGAGAATATTGACTGCATATGATAATTCTGGACGAGTGGTTGTCAAATAAATCAAGCTACCAATCAACTACATGTAACTTGTACCGTTTACCAATTCCCTCCCTTCAAGTTTTTAATTTTTTTAATTTTGCTCCATCGAGAAGAGAACGGATCTGCAATCGGTCAAGCCAAATATTTTCAATAGCTCAGATGCATACTTGCTTTGAGTAATGAAAATTTTGTTTGAATGTTGGAATACTTCAACTCCAAGATAGTAGTGAAGTAATCCTAAGTCTATCGTTTTGAATCCAGTATGTAATTCCTTCTTTACTTGAAAAATATGATCATCATTGTTTCCAGTAATTATCAAGTCATCAACATACATTACTAAAATTACCATATTTTTCCATTGTAGGCGCACATATAGGGTATCATCAGATTCACTTTGTTGAAATCCAATTTTGTGAAGATACTCATCCATTTTGGCATACCAAGCTCTGGGAGCTTGTTTCAATCCATATAACGCCTTGATTAACTTACAATTTTTTTGTTCCTGTCCTTCGAGATCAAAACTGGGAAGTTAAGGAATATATACTTCTTCCTGCAAATCTCCATTGAGGAAGGCACTTTTGACATCCATCTGATGTAGTTTCCATCCTTTTTAAGTTGATAATGCAAGTACCATTCAGATTGTGTTCCGCTTTGTTGTTGGTGCAAAAGTTTCTTCATAATCAATCCCTTCTTGTTGTGCAAAACCCTTGGTTGCAAGTCTTTCCTTATACTTGTCTATTGTTCCTTATGGATTATACTTGATTCGGTAAACCCATTTGCATCCAATGGGTTTAACATCCGGAGGACAATCAATAATTTTCCAAGTCCCATTTTCTAACATTGCTTTATACTCGTCCACCATGCCTTTTTGCCATTCTTCATGTTTTACTGCCTCTTTGAAAGTTGAGGGCTTAGTAAAATCATGTGATACTAAGAAAAAAAATTCTTCATTCTTGTTTGAACTTCTTGTACCTATTTTATTTCATTCATCGGGCCTCACATCTTTCAAAAGTTGAACAACCCACTTAGGGAGTTGATGTTGACTTGTTTGGGGATTTGAATTTTCACCATTATTAAAAATAGGATTAATAAAGAGAGAATCTCTTCTTTCCTCTGAAGTATTCGGAGGTGGAGTGTCATCATCTGATGAACTAGAGGATGAATATTCAGATGAACTTTGTGGTGAAGAAGAAGGTAAACTTGATGAAGATTTTTTATGTTCTGAAGAAGTCAAATCAATTTCAAACCAACGTTGTTGACTTGGTTGATTGTGCATCGTGATTTTCTCTTTATCAACTTATTTGTCCAATATTTCAAGAAGGATTTCCATTTCTGCAACACTCTGGCTTTTTGTTTCATCAAATATAACATCTCGACTGAGAATGAATTTTCCACCAGATAAAAGGCGATATCCCTTCTTCTCATTGAAATATCCAAGCAAGATACATTCCACACTTCGTGAATCTTACTTAGTTTGTTTTTCCTTAGGAACTATTGCATAACATACTGAACCAAAAACTCGAAGATGTTTGATTTGAGGCTTGAATCCATACCATGCTTCATATGGTGTGATCCCTTCCAAATAAGCAGTGGGAGATCGATTCCTTAAGTAAACAACAATATGAACTGCTTATGCCCAATATGAGGGACTTAAATTTTTTAAGGTTAACATGGATCTAGCCATGCCTAATGAAGTGTGATTCATCCTTTCAGTTACTCCATTATGTTGAGGAGTGTATACATTTTTCAATTTCCTTATGATTCCATTTTCACTGCAGAGATTTTGAAATTCATTGGAAGTGAATTCCCCTCCATTATTAGTCTATAATGCCCCAATATTTTCCTTAGCTTCATTTTCAACTAGACGTCGAAAAACCTTGAACCTTTCAAAGGTTTTTGACTTTGACTTTAAAAAATGAACCCAAGTCATTCTACTATAAACATCAATGAAGAGTAGAAAATATTTATAGCCACCTAGAAAAGTCTTTAGGGGTCCACAAAGATCACTATGAAAAAGCTGCAAACATATGTTTGCTCGCCAGGAACCTATTGGAAATGTCTCTATATTCTATTTCCCGTAAATGCAAGCTTGACATCTTGCATTTTCCTTCTTAAAATTAGGAAGTCCTCATACCATTCCCTGTTTTTTAAGTTGAGAGATACTTTCAAAATTCAAATGTCCATATCAGACTTGCCATAACCTTATTGGTGAAGTCGTTGAATCCACAACTCCCGCAAAATCTTGCTTCCGAGGAATGAATTTGTCTTTCATCCTAAGAAGCTTTCCATCTTCATATCCCATCATTACTATCAAAAGTTTGTTTGGTGGAGTTGGTTTTCACCCACCCATCTCCCATAATGATTTGATGTACTGCTTGGCAAATAATTACCAAGAATAACAAATTCTTCTTGAATGTTGGTACATACCAAACATTCGATATCGTTTTCTCTCTGATTCCAAGAAGAGAAACTTTAACTGAACCTTTTCCATAAGGTATGTGTGTCGTATCATCATCCAAGAATATCGAATTTAGTTGACATTCTTAAAATATCCAAAAGAAGTCGCGTCGGAAATTCATATGTTGAGTAGCTCCAGTATCTAAGATCCAAGCATCTTCATAGCCACTCTTAAGAGAATAATGGAAAACTTCTAAAGGTGTTGATTCTAAATTTTGAAGTGTAGTAAAAACATATTCTGAAGCATCATCCTCTTGATCATTAGCATACTTTGTCAATTGTGATTGTTACTTAAACTTTGGTATTTTCTCGATTGGAGTGTGACAATCCTCTACATAATGACCAATTTTTTTGCATCTGTCTGCATACAATTTGACTGAAATCTTTGTCTCTGCCATACCGATTATTGCGACTTTGAGGTCTTTCTTATTGAATTCTCATGAAGTTGTTTGATCCTCGTTGAAAAATTGTGTTTCCTCTTCCTTGATTGTTTCCCCGATCTTCCTTGATCATTGCCTCTTCCTCTTCTTTGACTTTGTCCTCGAACTTGTCCTCTATAAGTTGATTGATCTTGATTACCACATCCTTTGTTACTAAATTAAGCTCCTCTTCCTCTTGAGATTTGATTTGAAGGCTTACTAGTACTGTCTTCTGTAAGAAAGACATCTTCACTGACTTATTTCTTCTTCCAAATTTTTTTATAAGGTTGAGCTAACAATTCACTCAACTGATAAAAATCGATCTTATCCAACTTTCCAATCAACTACAAAGTTTCCAAGAAACTTTTATAGTATGATGGCAATGTTGATTATTTGGGTTGGTTGTCATTGATATCAACCCTTGAAGAAAGTCCAGTAGCAAATTTTGGTAGCACAAAGGTTTCGATAATGGACCAAAGTTTGTTTGATGTATAATGGTATGATTTTTAATACATTTGAAGGTAGGACTATTCTAAATGGATAATACATGTCATTCCATTTCCGGTGGTATGTGGAATGTCACATAACTCCTCATGGTTAGAGAGTTATGGCCATGTGAAGTTAGAGAACCCTCATGAGTCATCTAGAAGCCCCAAAAGGTCAAAGTAGTCAAAGTGGTTACAAAGAAGAAATTATTTAAATAATAAAGTGAAGTGATGAGTGTACTATAAGTCAAAGTGGATACAAAATAAATTATTTAAATAATAAAGTTAATGGAGAAATTTACTAAGTGGGCAAGTGGTTAGAAGTGGGTTAGCCCTAAAATAAGGAAAGTGGTTTAAGATGGTTAGAAGGTAACCCCTTGAGGAAGTTACATAAAAGTATAAATAAGAGGCAAGGGTCTCTCATTTTAATTACACTTGAGCATATTGAATATATATAAGTAACTAAGGTAACCAAAGGATATCTAAGGCGAATTTCGGAGGGAAGGTGAACTAAAGAAGGCCGAAATTCAAAGGAGGATAAATTATTTTGATGATGCTTTCTAAGGTATGTTATTTACAGGTCATCCCACCATTTTCGTAATAATTTTTTTTCTAGAATGATTCAGACTGTGAAATCTGGAGACCATTGAGGGAACATATCCAAGTAGTTATGATAAACATTTCAATTTGTGGGTCATTTTTATTTTTGGAGTTACACTACGTGGAAAGAAGGGTTTGTGGCTAGTCCTGAAACTAGTCTAAAACAAATGTTTTGGGTAAAAATGTCATAACTTATTCATAACATATCCAAATTTAGTAATACTAAATGTATTGGTTCGATTACATTCTGTAGTATTTTGTGTACCATTTTCAGATCCATACAATAGATATTTTTTGCAGGGCACGCCCTACAATTTCACTCTCTAGAATAAGACAAAATTCAACAAGGTATGCCATTTTTGCTATAACCCCTTTTCTGAGAGGTTCCAAGCAGTGAAACCTGGAGGAATTGCATAAAAGAAACTGAAGAAAATTGTGTACTATTTTCATATCTTTATTCATTACAGGTACATAGTTATGATTATTTCAAGTTAGGGTTGTTGACTAATCCAAAATTAGTCATGTGAGACTAAAGTAAAGTTTGATGAAAATGTTAGTCTCTTGTTGTTAAAGTTAAGGAAGGTATGCAGGTATGTGATCATATACACCAGGTCTATTACATAGTTACAAATCAGATTTGGATGATGAAATTGATGAGGGATTTTGGTTGAGGTACATGTTGGGTACATGGTTGAGACAAGTAGTTGATGGGTTGGCACATACACGAGGTGTATAGTTGATGATGTTAGTACATATTGATGAGTCATAGTTTATGTGTATTTGATGCATGATTGATACATATTTGGTGCATGGTTGATGCACTCATTGATGATACAAATTGTGGTACAGGTTGGTGCATGGTTGATGCCCTTGTTTATGGTACAGATTGATTATAGGTTGTTACAGGTTGTTTGGTGCAGGTTGATTGGTACATGTTTACAACAATATATCTCATAGTGATAGTGTGACAGTGATTCCATCATTCTACTTCTACGACAGAGCGGTTGGACTGGGCGAGGACAGGTGGTTGTAGCCACCTTCTAGTTGTAGCCGGATAACATAGGGGGTTGTAGCCTCCTTCTGGTTGTAGTCAAAGAATTGGGGAGTTGGAGCTTACCTCAAGTTGTAGCCTGAGAAACTAGGGGGTTGGAGCCTCCTTCCAGTTGCAGCTAGAAAACAAGGGAAGTTGGTGCTTCCAATGAGTGTAATTCTTAAAGACATATAAGAAAAAACATTCAGTGGTTTTCTCCCGTTTTGGGTTTCCATGTAAAAATACTAGTGTACTGTGTATGTGTATGATTGTTCATTTGTTCATTGTTTATTTACTCTAAAACTATTGGATGATAATGTTACATTGATATAACACTTGCATTTTATGGTTGAAAGGGATTAAATTGCTCTATTATTGATTCACCCCCCCTCTCAGTAATCCAACAATTGGTATCAGAGTTGGTTCCTTCGGGAAACAATTTAACCACTGGAAGGAGATCATGGATTATTTTGATAATGGAGTACCATTGTTTAATGGTCAGAAAGGGTTAAAGTATGAGATATGGAGAAGAAGAATAAAAGTATTTTTACAGGCATAGGAGCATTATATTTGGCTATTAGTTGTTACAGGATATGATAGTTCAAAAAGGGCAAAGACTGCAACCAAGAAGGAATTGAAGAAGAATAAAAAAATAGCAATGGTTTTCATCTAGGAAGGATTACCTAATCTGGTAAGATAAAAAGTTGGTAAATGTTCATCCACCAAAGAACTTTAGGATAAGTTACATGACATATATTCTTCACCCGTCGCAGATTCAGAAAATGCCAAAGAAGATGTAGGTACATATCAAGAAGAAATATATTCACCATGTTAAACAGATTCAGAAGATGAAGAGTACATAATCAACATAGATATGTTGTTTTGTTTTAATTGTGAAAAACACAAACATCTTAAAATAGAATGCCATGAAGGAAATGAGACAAAAAAATTAATTGAAAAAGAAGACAATTATGAAGTAGAATTGATTAGTGCTTTAGATGAACTAAGAAAAAAAAGAGAAGAAAAGAAGTCAGTCAAGAAAGAATTGATGAAACAAAAGGAAAGTGTTCACATTTTTGAAGAATCCCAACAGGTCATCGAGAACTTAAGAACTCAACTAGAAGAAGCCAGAAAGATCGACAAAAATATTGAATATCAAAAGAAGTATTTGGAAGCTAACATAGCAGCACAGAAGGAAGAAGCAAAAATGAGAGAGAAGATATTGACAGATCATCTTAATAAAAGAACTAACGATCTAAACCATCTTAAGGTAGAGTTTGGTCAAGAAGAGAAAGGACTTGAAGAAGAAATAATCACATTAAAAATACAGCTTGAAGAAGTGAAAAGAACAGAAGAAGTCATAAAGTCTCAAATAATGAAGAAAGAAGAAGAGGTTGAGAATCTTGAAGAAGAACTTATCACATTGAGAAGAAAAATCATTAAGCTCAACAAGAACGTTGAAGAGACAGAAACATCCACATTAGTTATAGAGAATGAAGAGAAGCACTCTAGGTTACTAAAAAAGAAGAATGAAGAAAATAGAAAGAGTTATGCAGAATTACTGAAAGGAAGGAATCATGGTCAATCAGAATCTAAGAAAACTATTAAAGATACATCTTCAAGAAGAACATCCATTTTCAAGCCACAAAGAAGCTTCAATCATGATCATGATCAGTCAAGGCAGAAATTCAGAAAGACTACACCACAAAGAAGATCATTCACTCTCAGGTATGCAAATTTATTTCATGGTCATTGTTTTTATTGTACTCATTTTGGACATAAGGTTGCAGATTGCAAGGATTATAAAAGAAATGTTCAAGAAATAAATGTCTATGTGGCCCCACGTAACATTGAATGTTACAAATGGCATAACTATTGACACGTAGCTAGTGATTGTAGAAGCATGATCGATACTTCCATGAAAGAGAACACTGATATCAAATATAAGAAAGTATGGATAAGAAAACATGAAGAACGGGTGAACACAGACCAAGTCTCAGAGATCTCAATATTGACAAAAAAAAAAGATGAAGAAAATTCTACAGAGAAAAAGAAAGATGTCAGATACATAAAGGTTTGGAAAATAACTGAAAGAAAAGAAGGGCAGGTACTAAGGAATAGGTTCAAGAGATTGTACTTTCAGGCATTGTATTGAAAGATGAATCCACAGACAGAAAGAAAGAAGTCAGAGATCAGAGAGATGATGAATCTACCAGTGAAGATGATGATGAATACACATCAGAGCAGGAATTGTTCTGAGCCATCTGGCTTAGAGACTCCCAAGTAATATGAATATTAGACAGGGGGAGTCTATGCGATAGTTGTGACAGGCCAAATAACCATCCTTTGAGCATCTTGTAGAGTCTGAGAAGACAGATCTAGAGCAGTCGGTTAGCAAGTATAGTTTGATAGATTAATCAAGACTTCATGATAGTATAGTGATAAATGGGTTGACATTATGGACAGTTGTGCAGTAGATTCTTGGATAGTAAGGATAGAGATGGATTCGTAAGAAAAATTAGCAGGTTTGGATAGATATATGACAATGGACGAGAGCATGGATTTATAGATTGGTTTAGAGACAAAGGAACATTATCATAATGGATGTTAATTACACAGAAAATGGCTCGAACAATGTTAATGGATTCCAAATTGACAGATATCATTTGGACACATGAAGTGCATATAGCAGTTCACATTCAAAATGGAGCAATGTTCAGAAACTACAATGAAAAAAATCCCTACGAGATTTGAAAAGGAAGACCAACAAATGTGAAACACTTCATAGTATTTGGAAGCAAATGCTACATCAAAAGAGAAGAAGGAAGAATGGGAAAGTTTGACTCTCGTGTGGACAAAGGAGTACTTGTTGGTTACTCAAGTACAAGGAAAGCATACAAGTGTTACAATCTAAGGTTGAACAAATTTGTGGAAAACATCAATATAACAATTGATGAAACAGGTGGACAGGAATTAAAATAAGAATAAAATGAGTCAGTGGAACATTTTTACGAAGAAGAAGCAAAAGATGAAGAAGAAGTAGAAGGGGAAGATGAAGAAGATTAGACAAAAGTAGAAGAGGAAGATCAACAAGTGCCTCCAAAGACACCTAGCAAACAAGTACAAAAGAATCATCCTCCAGATCAGATTATCATAAACAAGGATGCATAAGTTGAGACTAGAAGAAGAATCTGTTCACTAGAACAAATGTACCTAGCACTCTTATCTACGATTGAACCAAACAATTTTGAAGAGGCTCACAAGGATGAATTCTGGAATAAGGCCATGGATGAAGAATTGGATCAAATAGAGAAGAATGACACTTGGGAATTGGTTCCAAGACCAAAGAATAAGAATGTGATTGGGACAAAGTGGGTTTTCATAAATAAATTGAATGAAGATGAACATGTTACAATGAATAAAGCTAGTTTGGTATGTAAAGGATACGCACAGGTTGAAGGAATCAACTTTGAAGAGACATTTTTCCCAATTGCCAGAATGGAAGCAAACTGATTTGTTTTAGCTTCTGCATGCTCCAAGAATATTAAAGTGTATCAAATGGACGTGAAATCAACTTTTCTGAACCGGGAACTTGAAGAAGAATTCTACATTGAACAACCAGAAGGATTTCAATTGTCAAAAAACGTAGATTACGTGTGTAAATTGAAGAAGGTCTTGTATGGTCTAAAACAAGCTCCTAGAGCATGGTACTCTAGACTGGATAAATATCTACAACAAGCAGGGTTCAGAAAAGAAGTGCAGACAACAACCTCTATATCAAGGTAACTCAAGATAGTATTTTATTAATTGAAGTTTATGTTGATGATATTATTTTTGGAAGTATTGATGGCAGGTTAAGCCATAAATTTGCAAAGAATATGCAGAATAAATTTGAAATATCATTACTTGGAGAACTATCCTTCTTTCTATATCTTCAGATACGTCAAAGAAATCAAGTAATTTTTATTTCTCAAACTAAGTGCATCAAATAAATGTTAAAGAGGTTTGCAAACCAATTACCACTCCTATGCAAACCAGTTGCAAGTTGAGCAAAGATGATGATTCAAAGTCTACAAACCAGAGGCAATACAGGTCAATGATTGGTAGCTTACTATATGTGACAACATATAGACCAGTTGTAATGCAGGCAGTTGGACATGTGGCACTATTTCAAGCAGCACCAAAGGAATCACATGTCTTAGCAGTGAAAAGGATTTTCAGATATCTCAAAGGAACAAAAGAAATTGGATTATGGTATCCAAAAGGAAAGGATCTATCACTTATTGCCTTCACAGATGAAGATTGGACAGGTTGCATTGATGACTGACGAATCACCAGTGGAGCAACATTCTACTTGAGTGAGTGTTTAGTATCTTGGCTAAGCAAGAAACAATCATCGGTATCCTTATCTACAGTCAAAGCAGAATATATTGTAGCCGTAAGATGTTGTACATAGGTTCTATGGATGAAACAAACTTTGACATATATACACATTGAGTATGATGAGTCCATTCCAATCTATTGTGGTAATACAAGCACCATCAGTATCTCAAAGAACCAGGTGATGCACTCCAAGACGAAGCACATTCCAATCAAGTATCACTTTCTATGGGAACAAGTTGTAGAAAAGAACATCAGAGTTGAATATGTGGGCATAAAAGAACAAGTGGAAGACATATTTACAAAACTGCTTCAAAGGGAAACCTTTTGTTATCTTCACCAAAGACTCGAAGTAATTTCTACTCCAAAATGAATTCTTTTGAATTCTTATCTTATATGTCTTAGGTTTACACGAGGAAGCACCATAAAGAGGACAGATCAGGTTGGGAGATCAGTTTTAGGAAGAGTTTAGTCAGGGGGAGCAACCCTGGATGGAAAGATACCTTTGCCATTGATGACAAAGGGGGAGAGATTTATCAGATACAAAGTTAAATTCTTGGAGAAAGAGCATAGAGGCATGGTTCCAGGGAGAGCAATGGTCACAGGGTGAGCATGAGTGATATGAATTCAATATTGCATCAAAGTTTTGCCATCAATGCCAAAGGGGGAGATTGTTGATTATTTGGGTTGGTTGTCATTGATGTCAACCCTTTAAGAAAGTCTGGTAGTGAATTTCGATAGCACAAAGGTTTGGGTAATGGACCCAAGTTTGTTTGATGTATAATGGTATGAGTTTTAATATATGTTAAGGTAAGACTATTCTAGATGGATAGTACATGTCATTTCATTTCTGTTGGTATGTGGAACATCACATAACTCCTCACAGTTAGAGAGCTATGGACATGTGAAGTTGGAGAACCCTCATGAGTCATCTAGAAGCCCCAAAAGGTCAAAGTAGTCAAAGTGGTTGCAAAAAATAAATTATTTAAATAATAAAGTGAAGTGATGAGTGTACTATAAGTCAAAGTGGATACAAAAGAAATTATTTAAATAATAAAGTGAATGGATAAATTACTAAGTGGACAAGTGGTTAGAAGTGGGTTAACCCTAAAATAAGGAAAGTGGTTTAAGATGGTTAGAAGGTAACCCCTTGAGGAAGCTACATAAAAGTATAAATAAGAGGCAAGGGTCTCTCATTTTAAGTACACTTGAGCATATTGAATATCTATAAGTAACTGAGGTAACCAAGGGATATCTAAGGAAAATTTTAGAAGGAAGGTGAAGTAAAGAAGGTCAAAATTCAAGGGAGGATAAATTATTTTGATGATGCTTTCTAAGGTATGTTATTTATAGGTCATCTCACTATTTTCGCAATAAATTTTTTCTATAATGATTTAGACTGCGAAATCTGGAGGTCGTTGAGGAACATATCCAAGTAGATGTGATAAAAAAATTATCTTGTGGGTCGTTGTATTTTTGGATTTACACTCCGTGGAAAATAAGGTTTGTGGATAGTCCTGAAACTAGTCTAAAATTGGTGTTTCGGGTAAAAACGTCATAACTTCTTCATAACAGATCCAAATTCAGTAAGACCAAATGTATTGGTTAGATTATAGTGTAGTATTTTATGTACCATTTTCAGATCCATACAACAAATATTCAGTGCGGGGAAAGTTCTACAAGTTCTCTCTCTAGAATAAGCCAGAATTCAACAAGGTATGCCATTTTTGCTATAACTCATTTTCTGAGAGGCTCCAAGCAGTGAAACCCGGAGGAATTGCATGAAAGAAAATAAAGAACATTGTGTACTATTTTCAGATCTTTATTCATTACAGGTACATAGTTATGATCATTTCAAGTTAGGGTTGTTGACTAATCCAAAATTAGTCATGTGAGACTAAAGTAAATTTTGATGAAAATGTTAGTCTCTTATTGTTAAAGTTAAGGACGGTTTGTAGGTATGTGATCATATACACCAGATCTATTACAAAGTTACAAATTAGATTTAGTTGATGAAATTGATGAGGGATTTTGGTTGAGGTACATGTTGGGTACATGGTTGAGACAAATAGTTGATGAGTTGGCACATACATGAGGCGTATAGTTGATGATGTTGGTACATATTGATGAGTCATAGTTTATGTGTATTTGATGCATGATTGGTACATATTTGGTGCATGGTTGATGCACTCGTTGATGGTACAGGTTGAGGTACAGATTGGTGCATGGTTGATGCAGTTGTTTATGGTACAGGTTGATTACGAGTTGTTTGGTACATGGTGTTACCGATTGTTTGATGTAGTTTGATTGGTACAAGTTTATAGCATTATATCTCACAGTGATAGTGTGACAGTGGTTCCATCATTCTACTTCTATGACAGGACGGTTGGACGGGGTAAGGACAGGTGATTGTAGCCACCTTCTGGTTGTAGTCGGAGAACATAGGGGGTTGTAGCCTCCTTCTGGTTGTAGTCATTGAATTGGGGAGTTGGAGTTTCCTTCAGGTTATAGATTGAAAAACTAAGGGTTTGGAGCCTCCTTTTAGTTGTAGCTAGAAAACAAAGGAAGTTGGTGCTTCCAATGAATGCAATTCTTAAAAATATATAAGAAAAAACATTATGTGGTTTTCTCCCGCTTTGGGTTTCCACGTAAAAACATTGGTGTACAATGTATGTGTATGATTGTTCATTTGTTCATTGTTTATTTACTCTGAAACTACTAGATGATAATGCTACAATGATATAACACTTGCATTTTATGGTTAAAAAGGATTAAATTGCTCTATTACCGATCCACCCCCCATCTCAGTAATCCAACAATGAATCAAGATAATTGTCATCAAAATGTCATCAATAGTAAAAATATGGCCTTAGATATATCTTTTTTGATGTTCTTTAGTCGGGAAATGTACTCAAGTACATCTCCACCTTCGCTTAATTTTTTTTGAAGCAGTTTCAATTGAAGGTCAACCATTTTTGTTTCGAGTTGAATGCCAAACATATCTTTAAATGTTTTCCATGCAGACCATGCATCAGAGGAATTTTCAATGTGAACATACATTTCTTCATTTACAGATGACTTAACTAATGAAAATGTTTTTTCATATTTTAGCTCCCATTTAGCTAGTGATGTTGCATCAGTGGGTTTAGTTGGTTTTACATCACCATTACATATGTCTTTCCATAGCTCATTATAAATCAACGTACTTTCCCTATGATGTTTCCATGCTTTTTAGTTCTTGGAGCCTTCGAGTTTATTAGACCCAAGAAACAAATTTATCAATTTGGACATTGTGAATGCTTGTTGAAAAAAAAAGAATATACGTCAGAAATCATGCACCACAAAAGAAGATGAGAATAACACCACACACTCCGCCACAAAAAGAAGGTGAACTATTGGGGCTTGGCCTTGATCCTCGTATAGTCACATGAAAAAAAAAGTGATTGAGCTTTGTACTTGGCTATAATCAACTCTTTTATAAATGTATTACGATTAAAGAGAGCATAAGTGTCTTCAGACACACAAATTTTATTAAAGAAAAAAAAGAATTACACAATAAATACGAGAGCTTTCAATATCCATCATTACAATTAAAATTTCCAAAATTTGAACTTCAATCCCCTTTCTTCGTGAATACCAAATAAATAAATTTACAATTTGTGTGTACTATCCCCCTTCTAAGTAAAATAGTTACTTCAAAATTTTACAATCCAAACTAAAATTCACTTATCACTCCACAAAAGTGTTATCACTCCATTTTTCATAAAAAGAAAAATAATTTTATTATAACATAAAGTTTTAATTTTAAATCCTTTAAAATTTCTTTAGCTCATTCTTATGTCACTTTTTAAAAGTAAAAAAGGGGATTTTGTTTTAAAAAAAATTGCACATGTTGAGCTTTATCTTTAAGATTTAAGTGAATATGTCATATCTTCTCTTTGTTAATCCGTTCAACCATACACGCGCAAAAAAAATGGAATGAAGAATATGCTAGCCTTCACAATTTTTGAGACCATTTACAAAGGCATCGTTGACTTTGGAGAGAGATGGCACGTAATATGTGATTACAACGAAGTTTTTTATGCTACAAAATCAAATCGCTGCAAACCTGGTTACATCTCAAAGAAAAAGGGGTTGTAGATGGAAGGTACTCAAAGTTCAACCAAATGTCCTTTCGCTTGATAGATTAGCTCGCACACAACTAGGAATTGGATAATCTTCTTACATACAAATTGAAGAGAGCAGAAGTGTCTTCAAACACACAAATTTTATTAAAGAATGAAAATGATTACACAATAAATGCGAGAGTTTACAATCTTCAACATTATACTCACATGAAAAAATGAGAGCTTTAATAAGCTCATCAAAACTAATTCTAAGCTAAATTTTGGTATGGACGCCTTATCACATAATCATGTGAGTATGACAAGTGTCCATTTACATTAAATAAAGATTCTAACAATTTGCTATTTAGTTGCTTCTAAGAAACGACTATTTTCTAGACTCATTATCTAAACTAACAAAATACATTCTAGAAAAGCCTAAGTATAATAAAATAATATTATACTTAGTACTTTATGATCATAATATCTAACATCAGCGTTAATAATAATATAGAAGAAGGGTCAACTGACCCTTCCTTGGGATCCCCTTAGACAATAATATTAACCTAGAGGAAGGGTTGGATTACCCTTCCCAAGGATTTACCTTGATGAGAAATCTACAAGCTTGAATAAGAGTCATTCGACCCTTTCCCGGGCTCTGAATTATGATAATACCAATCTTGAAAAGGGTTAGTTGACCATTGTTCATGATCCCCATAGATGAGAATGATAATATAGATGAAGGGTTAGTTGGCCCTTTCTTGAGATCCCCCTCAACTAGAATACTAATTTAGAGGAAGGATCATTATCAGTCGACCCTTCCTTAGGATCCCCTTGGATAAGAAACCTTTGATTTTAAAGAAGGGTCAGCTAACCCTTTCCTAGACTCTCCCTTGATGAGAGTGCTAAGCATGAATAAGGGTCATTAGCCCTTCTTCAAGCTCCCCTTAATGAGAATAGTAATATAGAGGAAGGGTCAGTTGACCCTTCCCCGTGATCCCCCTCGATGAATTTTTTAAAATGGAAAAAATGTGAGTTTACCCTTCCTTGGGACATCAATATAGAGAAGGGTTAGCATATCCTTCCCATGGATTTCTCTTTATGAGAAACCTATGATCTTGAAGAAGTGTTAGTCGAACATTCTTGGGTTCCCCCTCGACAAGAATATTATGCTTGACCCTTATTTAAGCTCCTAATAATAGAGAATATTGGTTTAGAAGAAGTGTTTGTCAACCTTTCCTTGGGAATTCCCTCGAAGAGTAACATGCAATCTTGAAGAAGGGGTAGCCAACCCTTTCCCAGGATCCCCATCGAAAAGAATACTAATCTTGGAGAAGTGTTGATTGACCCTTCCTCAAGCTCTCACTTGATGAGAATATTAACCTAGAGGAAGGGTTGATTGACCCTTACCTGGGACCCTCTAAATGAGAAATATATGTGCTTAAATAAGTGTTGATCAATCATTTCCTAGGATCTCCCTTGTAAGGCCTTCCATACAGAGCCTCGAAAATAAATAAATATCTACTAACCTTCCACTAAAATAAGTTAAATTTAGTTCAAGGTTTTCCTTTCATGATTTTCTTTATACCAGGAAGTACAACAACAACATCATAATAATCAATAGCAACATAATAACAACAGCATAATAACATAATAACAACATAATATGTACCTCAACCTGTAGATTAATAGATTTAGCCCCTTTTTTTTGTTGTCCTTGCTTTGCCCCAAACTGAATATTAACCTCCCAGCCAACTAGGAATAGCCTCTATGACTTCCTAGCTCCAAGAATCATTGTGATTTCCTGGCCCTCGAGCCCAAAGTTCCTACCAACATCAGTGCCCTGTGAGAGTTTCCAAAACCATCTGTCTTCCCCAATTTTTCTCCTCCTCTTTCACCTCTTGCAGAAATTTCCCATACAAAAAAAATGAGGGCCTCTCCAAGTCCCCTCCTCTCTTCCTTATCCTCCCCTCTCCTTCAATTCCTCAACTACCTTATCCCCCTCATTAATTCCCCAACAACCTTATCCCTTCATTGATTACTTCACCTACCATTTAATAATACAATAATAAAAAGACTTATTTATTTTAATAAATAAAACTAAAAATTTTAAATTCAAATTAACAACTATGAAAATTAAATAATCAATTTGGGTTGTTACATACACCCACCCTTCAAGAATTTTTGTCCCGAAGTTAGAGTAATTTGCAATACAAGAATAATGACATAAGATTCATACATCCACATCAAATAAACAACATTGTCAATTTAAAACACTTATACATACTAGTGTACATGTGCAAGGCATGCATGTGTAGCTAGCACACACAGGAATCAAACATGCACTAATGAAAATACTTATCACTCATAAAGTAATTCTTGTATGCATCTAATCCAATCAACAAGACCATTCATTTCATAAAAGATAGTAGACCATTTAAAATATTTGTGAAATACCTCAATTATAATAATTTATCACAAGCAACATTCACTTAGATAATTGTAGTTCAGTTAAGCAAATATAAACATACATATATACATATTTCTCAAAACGAGGAAATCAAGAAATTCTACCATAAGGCGAAAGCCCCACACACTCTCAACTACGTCTAGTCATTCTTCCTCCCTAACCTACTTCCATCTTCCATCCCTATCCTTCCTCTGTTGGACTATCTTGGAGCGTCAACTATATTGACCTAACTTCAGATAGAACCCGTAAGCGGAAGTGTCAACTCTCTTGACCAATCTTCCCCAACAGGAATCTGGAAGTCATCATCACACATCTAGGGGAGTGTGAGCTTGTTGGATCATGTTGTCATTGATGTCAATGGTTTGATTGATTGATGTCAATGGATTGATTGATTGATGTCAAAGGATTGATTGATTGATTGATGATTGATGAACAATGTATATGCATAGTCCTTGATGAGAATGTATCAAAGTGGAAACCAATTGATAAATATGGATCATTGATATGATGCATAGATGAAGATGGATTAATGAGTTGTCATCGATACATGATGATGCATAGTTTGTTTGATGATAAGATGACTCATTATTGTCTTATCATGATTGATAAGGTGCACAAATGGATGAACTCCAAAGTGATCCCCTTATGGTGAAATCCCTCATGGGAAGACACTTTGCGGATTGAGTTATCCTAGAAGAATGGTTAGAGGACCCATGCTTGTATGTGGAATAATGAGATGAAGATCAATGAAGTTGTTGGTAAAACTATCCTAGATGGATAGTGCTTGTCATGCCATTTCCGGTGGTATGTGGAATGTCACATAACTCCTCATGGTTTGAGAGTTATGGCCTTATGAAGTTGAAAGACCCCCATTTGAAGGCTTGAAGCCCCCAAGGTCAAAGAAATCAAAGTGACCTAAAAGAAGAAATCATTATTTTAAATGATAAAGTAAAGTGACAAGTCAAGGTTTATTAGTTAAATAATAAAGAGAAGTGACAAAATCAAGAAGGAATAAAGTATTGGAGAACTTTCTATTTATGGAAAGTGGTTAACCCCAAAATAAGAAAAATAGGTTAAATGACCTAGAAATGGGTTAAGTGACCTAGAGGATTAAAGTATAAATAAGATAGAAATGGTCTCTTGTAGACCATCATTTTTGGTGGATCAGTGAAGAACTTCTTGTGAGATTATCTTGTGGAGTATTGATGGAGAGATTCTTGTGAGAGAATCTTTGGTGTGGATCTCTTGAACATGATTAAAGATCTATTCTGAGGAAGAAAGCGAGAGGAGGATCTCATGGAAGCATCAAAGTTTCGGCAATGTTAGAGATCTTGACGGCAAAAGTCTTGGAGCTTCAAAAACCCTAGTTTCTGAGGTATACGTGGGTTGTAATGGACCAGGGCGCGTACACACGCATGTTGTATGAGGACAAGGCATGTACAATGGATGGAATGATGAAGACTAGTGTTTGAGCTGGTGCCAAGCTCTTGGATGATGAGGTAGGTTCCAGATATGTATTCTATGGGCTCAGATCTATCACTGAGACATTGGTATGGTTACATTATTGTCTTGATGGATACTATTGTTTGATGTGTTGTGAATGCTTAGGGAATTCTTGATATGGCTTCTATGATGTGGTTCAGTTTGGTTGATGGAGTGAGCAGTACTCCTATGATTCAATGGTGACATGATTGCTATGGTATACTAGTTGTTCATACATGTTTGAGATAACATTCATATTGATTTATTGTGGAGCATGAGCAAGCTATTGGAGAGCTTGGAGATGTTGTGACTGGCTGGTGGTTAGATTGGACAGTCAGAGACAGAAGAGAATGATATATTGATTGCAGAGAATCTGAGTTGATCTTGAAGGACAAACCCTAACATCTCAGAAGTTATACACAGGTTGTTGTATACACTAGCCGCGAGCATACACGAGTTGTAGTGAGTCAGGGCGTGTACACATGCTAGCTGCACTACTGACAGGTCGCGTACCTGTTGTAGATTGATATCTATTGAGGATTGTTGCCTCATCTCAGTTGGTGCTGAGGGTGTAAGTTGAGTCTTGCATTATAGATTTGGTGCTCTTGTAGAGTTGTACTCTATTCAGTTGTTGCTGGAAAACCCCCAGATTGTTGTCCATAATAAAAAGAAAAATTGTACATACATCTTGTGTTCTTTGTGTTCCTTATGGTGATGACTTGTTGATGATACATTGTTGATATATGTTGTTGATATGTGTTCACATGTAACTGGTTATAAATGATATCAATGAGTAATGAGTAAAAGTTGAATGTTAACTAATAAGTTTTGTGTAAAAGGGAAGTTTTGGGAAAAAGAGCCCCACACTCATTCACCCCCCCTCTAAGTGTGGTAGGTGTGTCCAACAATTGGTTTCAGAGTCGACCTTCACTACAAGCCTTAACAAGCCTGAAGGAGATCCATAGACACACAAATGGATGATGAATTTCCAATCCTTGATGAGGAAAACTATTCTACTTGGAGAATAGAGATGCGATTATATTTGAAGACAATGGGAGCAGCTATTTGGAAGGCAGCCATTGGTGGATCGGTTCCCTTGAAGAACAAGTCAAAGTTTGTAGCTCAAAGGGAAGGAAAGAAGAATGATGCATTGTCTCTCAAGACCATTCTTAGTGGACTCTAAAGCCCTATCAAAGAGAGCATGGGACAATGCACTTCCACCAAGGATCTATGGCTAAAGCTAGAGGAGACATATCAAAGCAAGAAGGAGAAGGAATATATTGAACATCACTCCATCAACATCATTAAAGGTAAAGAATCTCCAAAAACCCTTAATTGTATTATTTCTAAATGCGATCTTGAAAACATTTCAAGTGAAGGTAAAGAATCAAGTGATGATAGCACAAAAGAAGATCTTGAAGAGATTTCAAATGAAGGAAAAGAACTATGTGTTGATGTTGGCAAAAAGGAAGATCATGAAGATATTTCAAATGAAGGTAAAGAACCCTCAAAAACCCTTGATTGCAATGATGATGATGAATTTTTCTCTACAAGTGAAGAAGAAGATGTAGAAACAGTTTGTGTAAAGTTTGATGGTAATTACCCCACGAAAAGAATAGAATAAAATATATTAAAACTTCAAAAGGAAGTTGAAGAGGGTTTATATAGATATACAAGTGATCATTATTATATAGACTATAACTATCTTTCGGATAACCGTAAGAAGATTCTTAGGAGAATTCTAAGGTGCATCTTGAAACTAAAGGAAATGATCAAGGAACAAGAAGAGAGCAATAATACCAAATTAGAATAAAAGGAAGAAGAGATCACAAGACTAAAGAATGGAAAAGAAGATATGAATGTAAATGATGAGATTAGCAAAAGTTTTGAAACGATTGTCCATCTCAAGACCCAAATTGAAGAAGCCAAAAGAATAGAGGAACTATTGAAGAATCAAATAAATGAAAAGGAAGAGTCATGTTGTAAGTTAGAAGCTGAAATTGTTGACCTTAGAAAGAAGGTGGAAAAGTCAAACAAATTCTTGAATAGCTCACGAATCTTGGATGAGATCTTGGAAAGTCAAAGATCATCATGTTATAAATAAGGTCTTGGATACAAAGGAGAATATACACATGATGAAGCAAGCACCTCAAAGAAGCATGAGGTAAGTCCATCAAAGAAGGAAGACAATGTTGCAAAACAACCATCTACACAAGGCAAAGAAAATTTCAAAATAACAAAGCAAGGAAAACATCAAGAAGCTATTCTTGGGACACCAAAGCAAAGGTATGAAAGTATTTTTCATGGGCATTGTCATTCATGTAATGGATATGATCACAAATATTTTGTGTGTAGATATTTTGAAAGGAGATATAATGGAAGATTTTATAACACCATGAGGTGTTGGAGATGTGATCAAGTAGGACACATTGTTGTTCACTGTAACACTGTGAGATGCTACAACTGTAGTGGATTTGGCCACAAATCCCAGGAGTGTTGGAACACAAGAAGAAAGTCCATGATGAGGACTTCACATATCATGGCTAGAATAAGGAATGAAGTAAGAAAGGGAGACATCTTTGAAAAGATGGATGCTTAGAGCTCAAGTTTTGAGAAGCAGGAACCTCTACAGAAGTGGGTGAAGAAGACATAACAACCAAAACGGGATGAAAGACTTAAGGGAATTTCAAAAGTGTCATCTACAGAAGTGGGTGAAGAAGACATAACAACCAAAACGGGATGAAAGACTTAAGGGAATTTCAAAAGACAGGTGACAGTGGTGACATTTGCGTACATATGCAGGCTGACCTTGAATAGGTTGCGTACATACGTGATATGGTGTGCAACAGACCACGTATATGTGGTAAAGCCTTGGGGAAAAGGCAATGCATATGGATTGCAGCTTTATATGTTGGTGTTACAAGGTCTGACATTGTTTATTGCAGGTTCTCACACTGTTTGTTGAAGGCTTTTGTGGTTCTAATTGTTAGATCATGTAAGGTGATGATGCAAAATAAATCGTGGGTGCATGGCACTAACCCATGAGTATGGATTGATGTTTATCTGTTGGGGTACATGGCTGGTACATATTTGAGTTTCATTGATATATCTTATGATGTATTATTGGAAGCATATGTTGGATATCATGGTGCATGCATTTTTGCATGTGGTTGGGCTACATATTGAGACATGAAGTTGGTGAGTTGAGTTGATAGTCATGTTGTACATCATTGGGGAGTCATAGCTTGTTGATGCCTGGTTGATATACTTTCTTGGTGCAAGTGATGATGCATGATGGTGTACATGTTTTGGTACACTCATAGATGGTATTTGTTTGGCATATTGATAGATGCACATGGTTGGCATATTTGTAGATGCACATGTTGGCATAAGGTGGATACATTCCATGGATGATATCTATTGACGTACATACACATGGATGTTTTGCATGATGTACTTGGTTGATATCTTGTTCATGATTCTCTATTTCATTGATGACATATATTTTTTTTCATGATGTATGGTATGGCACAAGTTTGATGCATGGACAGGTCCAAGGATCGTCATTGAAAGAGAAGTTGATCTATGATCCAGTTGAGCATTAGAAATTTCATGATGATCATATTGCAGAGGAGATAGGGGGAGTCATTCTTCTTCCCATGATTCTAGGAGGAGATATTTATCATATGCATACCTAGAAAAGAGCCCTATATCTAAAGAAAGAGCACAGAGGCATAATTCCAGGAGGAGCGATGATCATAGGGAAGTATGTTTGATGTATTACATCAGAGTGATATCCCTTGTTCAAAAGGGGAGAGATTATTCAGAGTAATATCAAAGGCACTCAGACAGGGGGAGCAACCCCAAGGAAAGTTCAAGCAGGGGGAGCAACACCAAGAGGAGAATGGCCCTTTGCCATTGATGTCAAAGGGGGAGAGTTAATCACATTGATGTGATTGATGTTTATTGATAGGGAGAGATAGTCACATTGACTATTGATGTAGAGCATGCCTTATCTACATGTTGACATCACTAATTGGTAATTGGTGTTGACATCAATGTTAGTATTGCCATCAATGCCAAAGGGGGAGATTGTTGGATCATGTTGTCATTGATGCCAATGGTTTGATTGATTGATGTCAATGGATTGATTGATTGATGTCAAGTGATTGATTGATGTCAACAGATTGATTAATTGATGATTGATGAACAATGTATATGCATGGTCCTTGATGAGAATGATATATGTCAAAGTGGAAACTAATTGATAAAGATGCATCATTGATATGATGCATAGATGAAGATGGATCAATGAGTTTTCATCGATACATGATGATGCATAGTTTGTTTGATGATAATATGACTCATTATTGTCTTATCATGATTGATAAGGTGCACAAATGGATGAACTCCAAAGTGGTCCCCTTATGGTGAAAGCCCTCACGAGAAGACGCTTTGCAGATTGAGTTATCCTAGAAGAATGGTTGGAGGACCCATGCTTGTATGTGGAATAATGAGATGAATATCAATGAAGTTGTTGGTGAAACTATCCTAGATGGATAGTGCTTGTCGTGCCATTTTTGGTGGTATGTGGAATGTCACATAACTCCTCACGGTTTGAGAGTTATGGCCTTATGAAGTTGAAGGACCCCCATATGAAGGCTTGAAGCCCCCAAGATCAAAGAATTCAAAGTGACCTAAAAGAAGAAATCATTATTTTAAATGATAAAGTAAACTGACAAATCAAGGTTTATTATTTAAATAATAAAGAGAAATGACAAAATCAAGAAGGAATAAAGTATTGGAGAACTTTCTATTTATGGAAAGTGGTTAACCCCAAAATAAGGAAAATTGGTTAAATGACCTAGAAATGGGTTAAGTGACCTAGAGGATGAAAGTATAAATAAGATAGCAATGGTCTCTTGTATATCATTGTTGGCACAGGGGCAGACCCGGGGTTCAACGCTACAACGCACCAACAAAACCCTAACTACCAGCCCTTTCGGCAACACCTCTGAAGCAGATGAAGTCTCACCCGAGGTAGAGGCAGGGGTGGTTGAAAGACTCAGGTGTTTGCAACCTTAGTTGGGACACAGATCTGTGATTCTAACACTTAATAAAGCACTTAGCACTGTTGTTTCTTTAATATGCAATCAATATCCACTACGTTGATAACACAGGGCTTCGCACCATTCACAGTCATCTAACATATTCAAGCACTTAGCATCGTTAAAATACATCAGACCTAACAAATCAGGCACTAAGCCTATTCATGTGTATCAGATCTAACATCCTACATATCATTAGCACTTTAAGCATAAGAAGATCTATTCAGTCATCTCATAGCACTTAGCAAAATAGGAACATAAACACATTGAGACAAGCACAAAGAAACACAACACAGTATTTACGTGGTTCACCCCCACCCTGGGGCTGCGTCCACAAATTCTTCTTCTTTATTAGCGTCTTCAATCGGTTACAAGCACAGAGCCATCAAAACCCTACTGCGCACATGACAAAAGATCTGCACAACTCGCTAGATCCTTCTTCCTTGCATTACAACACAAAGCCTTTTCCAACTTCCTACAATGACTTGCACTTAGCCCTACAAGTCTCATATAGGCACAAAGCACTTACAGAACTTACTTGCACTTAGCATACATCACATAGATGTCGATCTATCCTCTAGCTCACTAGCTTACTATTTATACATACAAAATAGGCCTAAGCATGGGTAAAACCCATGGGCTAATATCCCAATCCCGTTACATATTCCCAAAAACCCAAAATGGACCCAAAAGTGGGTCGAGATCCCGTGATCTCCGCTCTGTCTTGTGCTCCTCTTTCGAAAGCTATCGAAGTCCCAAAATAGGTTAATATGACCAAGAAAATCCCAAAACTTGGTCAAGGGCCAACATGCCCCCAACACTCACCTGTGACTTGTCCTGAGTCACTCTGGTCTGAGCAATTCTGCCTCGAATTCTTTGAGCTTGGCTTGAGTTTCTTCAACCTGCTGCAGTGCTAAAAAATCTTTCTCGGTGAACTCCTGGATCACTGTGTCGTTCATTGGCCCTTCTAAGCGTTGTTTTGCGATGATGACGATCTGTTCCAGTTCATCTCCTTGGCTTTCAACTTCAGCGAACAATTGGCATGCCTTTTCTTGCACTGGTTGAAGTTGTTGAGTGACTTTCATTACTTTACTCTGAATCATATGGATATTTTGTTGAGCGGTGTGTTGTTCTTGAGACCGCTTCATTCTTTCCACTGGTGACAAGGCCTTCAGTTGCGCCTGTAACGTATCAGCGTGTTGCTTTTCTTCTTGGAGTTGTGACTCCAATGCCTGTAACTCTAGATTCTCCATGAGGTTCTCATAAGTCTGGGCACTCCGGTTACTCAGTTTCTTTCATTCCAAGGTCTATTGCACTATGGGCAGTTGCTTCCCTTAGGTCTCTTACCTCCTGTGGAGTTTTGGGTACAACGCGGAGCTCTAGATCTGTGATCTGTTGTTGTAGCTTTTGGATCACATCTTTGAGTTGTGCCACCTCTTATGGGATTCTTTCTTCAGTCTGTACCTCAATGACTGTCACAGAGCGAAGTTCTTTGTTGACCGCTTCCTTTACCTCCAGTTGCTCCGCCAACAACTGTTCCTTTCCTTATTGTAGTTGTGCTTTCTCATCATTCCATTTTTCTTGGAGAGCACTCTTTTCTTGTTCTGCAGCACTACGTTGTTCTACAGATACTCCCTGTACTTGTGTGAAAGCCTGGATGACTTGCTCTACTTCATCTTGTGCTTTTTGAAGTCGAGCCTCGACTGAATCCACGATTTGGTGGAGTTGAGCTGGCTCATCTCCTTCTTCTGGTGTTTCGACTAACAGGGGTGCAGTGGAGACTATGCGCCTCGACTGAAGTAACTGCTACACTCCTTGGAGCTCTATCTCAATCCGACTGTACATCACCTCCTGCCTAGCTTCCTGCTTCTCTGCAATCTCTAGCAAAGCGTCGTTCAATGTAGCGATGATGAATTTAAAGTCATCCGGGGTGAGGACAGTCTCAGACTTGGTCTTGGTTGCTTTTGTTTTCTTTCTGGATGAAGGCTTCTGGAGGGACACCTTTATTTTCTTTGAGGGGTTCTCCTCATCCTTATGCGATGTCTCCTCACCGATCTCTTCGCCAACACCTCCTTGCTCTGGTGGCATAGACGCAATCTTCATGGATGTGTTGTCTACATCTTTAACTTCTTCAGGCTTCTTTTTTTTACTAGGTCTGGGTGTATCCTGCACAACTTCTTGACTATCTACATCGGACAACTCTGCAGGGTTGGCTGGGATAAGGAGGTCCATCGACCATTACTTGGTGATTTCCTCTAAATCTTCCTCTGTAAGCTTGTAATAGGACTGCAATTGTTGCTTATGGCCATCTACGCGTGCTATTATATAAATGAAGTGGAAGTCTGCGCTGAACTTCATTAGGGGTCGAAACCTGTGGAGGGTATTTGGGGTCATACGAGGCTCAGACTGGATGGCTACTTTCAACTAGTTGTAGTAAGTGTGGAAGACGACATTTGACTACCATTTATTGTTCATATCATTCGAGTACCACAAGGTACTGAACTTCGCAGCCAATGGTTCAAAGGGCTCAATGTCTGAGAAGGCCGCACCTTCTGACATCTCCCATGCAATGAATGCGATCAATATGAGAAGCCAACTGAAGTGGAACTCATATCCTTGGTCTTGTGCTTCCCTGCAATCCAATTCCAACTGGTTTACCAGTTACTGCACCCAATTCATCTGAAGTCCTTCTGCACACTTCCCTGCAAGTTCAATGACGAATCCAGTCACTTGGGTGGGCCGGTTCTTGCGAACTAGTTTGCCTGCGATTAGCTGACATGCAAGGCACACTGCACCGCTCTAGATAAAGGCTACCTTGTAGCCTCGCGTGCCCTTCTCGACATCGCCATAAGTCTCTTTGATCCTCTGCACTAATTCTCGGTCTAAGGTCTTTCTAGGGTAAAGTTCCCGTGGGTTGGGGCCTTGCATGCTAAGCCCGATGATCCGATTGATCAAGGTCAGATCCAAAATGATGTGGCGGTTCAACCATAAGTGTCCTTTGTGGTAACTTGACAACAACAATTTGACATAGGCGTTCACTTCCTGGTGCCTGCCAAAGTGTAGGATCTTCATCACATTGAGCAGTGTGGACTGCATGAGGTTTTGGGTCCATGATTGCGGGATAATATTGGAGTTCTTGCCTTTAGTCCTGGTCAAATACTTATGCGGGGCGAGCATGCTGTAAGAATTTCTGTCGCTGAGGTTGAAGTCGCTAAACTTCAATGCTGCGAGCTTATCCTGGTCGGCATGAACTGTGTGCACCCCATTCGAGAGGTACGTCGTGACCAAATCATACTCAAAATCCCTGGGCACATTGTCTCTATTCAATGCGCTGCTCAGAGGAGGTATATACGCAGGAAAGATGCTCAGAATCAACTGGGCATTCATGAGATCGTCTCTATGCTTCGTTCTCATCTTTGTCATGATTCTGGAAGTTCCTTCTCAGCGAGCAGTCGATGGAGAAGCATGGACTCCTCCTGTCGATGATTCTTGCACACCTGCAGACATCCTTCTTTTCGACAAGACTTTCTCGGTCATGAGATCAACGAGTACTTCCTTCGCAGATTCTTCAAGTGCGCTAAGCTCCTTAGACATACGTGCTCGAGGTTAATAATATTGGGTTCACGAAGTAATGTAGACATGACAATAAGATGGAAATCAAGAGCATAATGATCACTAGACAATCTTAATCAAGGTTGTGAGCTCAAATTCTCAATTTGGCAAAATTGTTCTTCATGCATGGCGCGACGAGCTAAATAGGTGAGTCGATAACAGTTGGCTCACAATGGTCATGACCCTCCATTAACTCATGTTCAATCCGTTATGGCGTAGCCCAATGGTCTGATGATGCCTCTTTATTGCTTTTCTGCTCGTTCGGAGCGAAAGTCGAATGAATATATTGGTCCAACGACTATATTGCTTCGTCATGGTGAAGTACTTTATGTCGTTGTTCTGATATCTCGACAAAGCTCCAATTCTGCAATTTTTCTTTCTGCTAGGTCTCTTATAGAACCTCATGTAACCTTTCAGTATTAGCCCTTTTCTTTTTTAACTTTCTATCCTTCTTTCCAGTGAGATTCGTCTTGGCAATTCTTTTATCATTCTGAGTCTTTTCTCCTTTGGTCTTAGTTACTTCGCACTGTTGAAATTTTTTCTTAGGGTTCCTGTGTAATACTTCTTCCTTATTTGGGATACATAATTCAATCTTCTGAGGATCCTCTAGTGTTATCTTAGCCTCGACATCCAAGTTGCTAGTATTAAATATCTGTGATCTGCTCTTTTGTTCCTTAATCAAGTGTGTGATCCTTTTGGTCATAAGGAATTTTAACTCTTTCTTCTTCTGTTCCAAAACTTCTTCTTCCTCCTTTCATCTGGCTTGATCTCTATCAATCCAAGGTTTTCCTATTAGCATGGTAAATGGGGCTCTGTCTTCAACAAATTTAATAATCTCAAAGTCCTCTTTTGTCGAATCTCCATTGACAATCATAGGTATTCGGGCGAGCCTTCCACATAGGTTTACTAGCTTTCCTCTGAATAAACTTATTCCTCCTAGGGAAGGGATCATAGCAGGCCTTCCTATAGATTCCCAGGTTCTTTCTGGCATAAAATTCATATGTGTTTCTTCATCCAGGACACAGTTAATGTCAAAGTCCCCTATTCTTTCTTCGATGCATTCCTTCTCTTTGAAGATCTCTGATAAACTGACATGTCGTTGGTCATTCATGGTCTCTTTCACTTGTATCAATACCTTCTCTGATTCTTGTTGGGGTTCTGCCTTTTCTGGATATGCCTTAGGGTTTCCTTGATTCAGATTCATTCCTTCAAGCTTAGCGATCATTCTAGGGCAATCCAACACTTCATGGTCCATGGATTTGCAATAGAGACAACTAGATCTTCTTCCAGGGCATTCCTTAGCAAGATGTCCTGGTATTCTGAAACTGTAATAGAGGGTTAATCCTCGCTTTCTGTTAAATGATCCCTAGCCTTTTCTATACTGCGCATTAGGATCATGGTAGCGAACCTGCAACAAATTCTTTCTAGGATCCTACATCCATTTATTAGTCCAAACATTCTTTCTATGCATAGGTATAACATATCTTTCATTATTCTTATCGGATCTATTCATATCACATATTCTTTCATATATAAACACCCTAGCTTTCAAACTAGGAAAAAACCTATTAGATATACCTAGATCCATACTCTAGAAACAAAAAATTCCACCTTTCTTACTTTTACAAAGCACAAATCTTTCAGATCTAATAAATTTTAACCATTCTTACCTTTAACAGAGCACAAAGCTTACAGATCTTACCTCTTCCAATCAAAACTTCTCGCTTTTACCTTTCTTGGAGTACAAAGCTTTCAGATCCTACTTCTTTTCTACAGATCCAACCTCCTTTCTTTTAGATCTGGCCTTCTCTCTTCATATCGGGCTTCTTTCTCTTAGATCTAACCTTCTTTCTTTAGTACAAATATATATAGATAAAGTAGAATAATACGCACTAGGGCATAGATCTACGCACAAAGCTTTCACAGTTTCAAGATGAATCTTTGCACGGAGCTTCCTCTTTCTCAGTTCCCAACAATCACAGTTTCATCTCTCGGCAACGGAACCATTTTTTGGCATAGGGTCAAACTCGGGGTTCAACGCTACAATGCACCAACAAAACCCTAACTACCGACCCTTTTGGCAACACCTACGAAGCAGATGAAGTCTCACCCGAGGTAGAGGCAGGGGTGGTTGCAAGACTAAGGTGTTTGCAACCTTAGCTGGGACACAGATCTGTGATTCTAACACTTAATAAAGCACTTAGCATTGTTGGTTCTTTAATATGCAATCAATATCCACTTTGCTGATAACATAGGGCTTCGCACCATTCACTGTCATCTAACATATTCAAGCACTTAGCATCGGTAAAATACATCAGATCTAACAGATCAGGCACTAAGCCTATCCATGTGTATCAGATCTAACATCCTACATATCATTAGTACTTTAAGCATAAGCAGATATATTCAATCATCTCATAGCACTTAGCAAAATGGGAACATAAACACATTGAGACAAGCAAAAGCAACACAACACAGTATTGACGTGGTTCACCCCCACCCTGCAGCTACATCCACCAATTCTTCTTCTTTATTAGCATCTTCAATCGGTTACAAGCACAAAGCCATCAAAACCCTACTGCGCACAGGACAGAAGATCTGCACAACTCGCTAGATCCTTCTTCCTTGCGTTACTGCACAAAGCCTTTTACAACTTCCTACAATGACTTGCACTTGGCCCTGCAAGTCTCATATAGGCACAAAGCACTTACAGACCTTACTTGCACTTAGCATACATCACATATATGCCAATCTATCCTCTAGCTCACTAACTTACTATTTATACATACAAAATAGGCCTAAGCATGGGTAAAACCCATGGGCCAATATCCCAATCCTGTTACATATTCCCAAAAACCCAAAATGGACCCAAAAGTGGGTCGAGATCCCATGATCTCTGCTCCCTCTTGTGCTCCTCGTTTGACAGCTATCAAAGTCCCAAAATAGGTTAATATGACCAAGAAACTCCCAAAACTTGGTCAAGGGCCAACAATCATCCTTTTTGGTGGATCAATGGAGAACTTCTTGTGAAATTATCTTGTGGAGTATTGATGGAGAGATTCTTGTGAGAGAATCTTTGGTGTGGATATCTTGAGCATGATTGAAGATCTATTCTGAGGAAGAAAGCAAAAGGAGGATCTCATGGACGCATCAAAGTTTCGGAAATGTCGGAGATCTTGACGACAAAAGTCTCGGAGCTTCAGAAACCCTAGTTTCTGAGGTATGCGCGGGCTGTAATGGACCAGGGCATGTACACACGCGGGTTGTATGAGGACAGGGCATGTACAGTGGATGGAATGATGAACACTTGTGTTTGAGTTGGTGCCAATCTCTTGGATGATGTGTCAGGTTCCATATCTACATTCTATGGGCTCAGATCTATCACTGAGACACTAGTATGGTTACATTATTGTCTTGATGGATACTATTGTTTGATGTGTTGTGAATGCTTAGGGAATTCTTGATATGTCTTCTATGATGTGGTTCATTTTGGTTGATTTGGTTGTTGGAGTGAGCAGTACTCCTGTGATTCAATGGTGACGTGATGGCTATGGTATACTAGTTGTTCATACATGTTTGAGATAGAATTCATATTGATTTATTGTGGAGCATGAGCAAGCTATTGGAGAGCTTGGAGATGTTGTGATTGGTTGGTGGTTAGATTGGACAGTCAGAGACAGAAGAGAATGATATATTGATTGTAGAGAATATGAGTTGATCTTGAAGGACAAACTGTAACAACTTAGAAGGTATACACAGGTTGTTGTATACACTGGCCGCGTGCATACACCGGTTGTAGTGAGTCAGGGCGCGTACACACGTTGGTTGCACTACTGGAAGGTCATGTACCTATTGTAGATTGATATCTATTGAGGATTGTTGCCTCATCTCAGTTGGTGCTGAGGGTGTAAGTTGAGTCTTGCATTATAGAGCTGGTGCTCTTGTAGAGTTGTACTCTATTCAGTTGTTGCTAGAAAACCCCTGGATTGTTGTCCATAATAAAAAGAAAAATTGTACATACATCTTGTGCTCTTTGTGTTCCTTATGGTGATGACTTGTTGATATATGGTGTTGATATGTGTTCTCATCTAACTGGTTATAAATGACAAGAATGAGTAATTAGTAAAAGTTGAATGCTAACTAATAAGTTTTGTGTAAAAGGGGAGTTTTGGGAAAAAGAGCCCCACACTCATTCACCCCCCCTCTAAGTGTGGTAGGTGTTTCCAATAGAGCTAGCACCATCCTCCCATGACTCTAGGTTTCATAGGATACACGGTGGGAAATGCCTCCACCCCTCCTAATAGAACTAGGGTCAACACCCTAACATGGACCATAAAGTGGCATTGTATTGTTGGGAATTTTGTCATCGTATATTCATTTTCATGCAGTCTTGCTACCTGGAAAAAAAAAATGCACTTGTCCACATATCATAGTAACACATTTGAACCAACATAATTTCACATACAAAATTCATACCATATTGTTTCTTGGTCGATGTTCACGACATCAACCTTTTATCATCATTATTCTTTGGCTATTTCATAACCTATTGACCTGCAGATTAGTCTATAACACAAGCCCATACATATCCATGCATTATCATCATGTAAATGCATTTAGTCATAATCTCAATCCGGTATCCATGTACCAACAACTTTAAATGTCAAAAATTTCAAGTTAGAAATAGATTGCATAATATCCATCATAATTCAAATAACATTAAACATTCATAGAATTGACATCCACCTAGGTTCAAATGTCTTAAAATTTCAAGTGTATCATTAATAGTTTCACAGTGAATAGAAAATAAAGATGATCAGGTCTTAAGTAATTCTAGTTATCTAAGTCAAAAGGTGGCACTACATACACCGAACCTTTGGGAAAACATATTCCCGAGGTGGTCAAAAAGTGAGGGATGATCTCATTGTAAGGTCTATGCATCCTCCCAAGTAGCAGATCATGTGCTATACTTATTCCACTGAATGTTAACTTGGTCTACCAGACGATTCCTCAGTTGTCGGACCCTAATGTCCAATAACGGTTTGACCGTGAGGGTTCCCATGTTTGATACCTGTAATTCCTTCCAATTTAATTTGTGAGATTCGTCAGCAACATAATGATGTAGAACAGATACACGAAAAACATTATGAGTTTTATGCAAGTGGGGTGGCAGTACGAGACAATAGGCAACGAGTCCAATTTTCTCTTTGATTTTGAACGGTCCTATAAATTGAGGTGACAACTTTGTCCCCTTCTCGAACCGAATGGTACTGTTATTAGGCTTGATATGAATGAAAACTTGATCTCCCACTTTATAACTTCGGTCAGTCCTATGTGCATCAGCATAAGTTTTATGCCTATCCTGTGCTTCCTTTAGTCGCTGCCTAATTTGAATCACATGTTCCTCCATCTCGTGAATCAATTATGGCCCAATTGTAACTTGGTCTTCTAACCTCTCCCAACTCAATGGTGTCCTACATGGCCTTCCATACAGAGCTTCATAGGCTGGCATTCCAATGGAGCTATGAAAATTTTTATTGTAGGCGAACTCTACCAAAGGTAGGTACTTATCCTAATGGGTTTGATTATCCATAATATACATCCTAATCATGTCTTCCATAACCTGATTTACTCTCTCAGTTTGCCCATCTGTTTTGGGATGATAAGTTGTGCTTAAGTTCTCCCAACACTAACTACAAACTTGTCCAAAACCTAGATGTGAATCAAGAGTCCCTATCTGAAACGATCTTCTTGGGTAACCCATGCAAACAGATGACCTCACTTATAAACACACGTGCCACATCAGTGACATCATAAGTGTCTCTAACTAGAATAAAATGAGCACTCTTTATCAATTTATCAACTATCACAAGAATGGCATTGTGTCGGTGCGATGTGAGCGGCAATCCCACAACAAAATTTATAGAAATGACTTCCCACTTGGACATAGGAACATCATGCGGTTGTAGGAGACTTGTTGGGTGGTGGTGGTCAGCCTTCACTTGTTGACACTCTAGGCAATTGGCAACGAAATGGACTACATCACGCTTCATGCCTACCTAGAAGAAAATCTTCTTCATGTCTAAGTACATTTTATTCACACCCGGATGTGCACAATAAAGTGCTCTATGGGCGTCCTTAAGTATGATGCTTCAAATATCCCCACCTTCAGGAATGTACATCCTTCCCTGATATCTTCAATCCATCTGCTTCAATACTATATCCTTCATACCTGGGTTCTAACTGCCTCCCACTCTGGGGTGTTGAAGTAACCTTTAAATACCAACTATCTCCAAGTAGTTTCCCCAACACTCGCTCCCTCAAATTAACTTTTAAGGGTAACAAGGAGAAGACACATGGTCTCCTGTTCAGGGCGTCCGCGACCACATTTTCCTTTCCCTTGATGCACGAAATTCCAAAATCGTACTCACTCATAAAATCACTCCATCGCCTCTTCTTGGCATTGAGATCCCTTTGAGTGAAGAGATGTTTTAAGCTTTCATGATCTATTTTGAGCTCAAAGCTTCACCCCACTAGATAATGCCTCCAAAGTTTCAGAGCTAGCATTACAGCTGTCAACTCTAAATCATGAGTAGCATAAATTTCCTCATGTTGCTTCAACTTTATTGACGCATATGTTATCACTCCACCATCCTGCATTAGCACTGACCCCAATCCTTGCTTCGAGGCATCTATGAAAACTGTGAAGTCTTTTTCCATATCTGACACTCATAGAATTAGTGCACTAGTTAGTAACCTCTTCAGCTTGATGAATGCAATATCACATTCTTTTGTCCATTCATACCTGACCCCCTTGCACTGCAAGGTGGTGATGGGTTTCAATATTTTAGAGAACCCTTCCACAAACCTCCAATAATAACCATCTAGCCCCATGAAGCTTCTCACCTCATGAGCATTTTTCGCCATTGGCCATTCCATAATGGCCTTCACCTTTTCTGGGTCCACAAAGCTTCCTTCATCGGAAATGATATGACCTAAATAGTGAATCTATTTTTGGAAGAAAGAACACTTCAACAACTTGCCATACAATTTGTTCTCTCTAAGGCATGACAACACCACTCGCAAGTGTTCTTCATGTTTTCTTTCATTCTTGGAATAGATGAGGATATCATCCAAAAATACCTGTACAAAGCAGTCTAAGTACTTTCAAAATACACCATTCATGAGGCTCATGAATATTGTTGGCGCATTGGTCAAACCAAAAGGTACTACAATGAACTCATAATGCCCAAACCGAGTTCAAAAGGTCGTTTTAGGAATATCGCTTTCCTTAATCCTTAACTAGTGATACCCTGATCGTAGATCAATTTTTGAGAAAATTGTTTCTCCTTTCATCTGATCAAAGAGGTCATCTTGTAATTTTTAAACTTGCGAAGTAAAGCAATGCATATAGATTCTTAAGCAATACAAAAATTAATCAATTGCTCATACACAGAGTACACAGATATTTTATTGATATGAAAATAGAAGGCTGACTTGTTATGCTATGCAAGCACCCTCTACCTCATTAAAATAAACCTTAACAGGACCTTGCTTCATGTTTTAAAATATGCAAGATGGTTTATGTGTTGAGTTCTTGGTTCTTCTTGTCAATGTGCAAGTGTGAGGAAATGTTATTTTAAAGATTAAATATGTGCTATAAACCAAAACACAACAATGGAAAGTGCAGCAAATAACACAGCAAACTCACAACAATAGCAAGATGATAAAGGAGTTCACCCCTCTCTGGGCTACGTCTCCTTGAGCCTCCTTCAATGGACTTGGCTCTTTGGGATTAGTTTGTCAAATTCTCATTTACAAGCTTCTTCTCAACTCCAATGGATTTACAGACTGTTCCATTGGGTTCAGAATACATAAAAACCCCAAAATTGACTATTAGAACTCTACAAATGGATCTTGTCTCATCCAGAAATGACCTCTTCTACATGTGGCCTCCAAGCTTCTCTGAGCTTCAATGTGGCAAAAACACCTGTAAAAGTCCTCCAATGGATCTGAAACCTATCCCAATGTGTTCAGAGCATAATAAACAGTCAAGAATGACTATTCAGTCTCAGAAAATGGATATGTGCTCATCAGAGCAATGCCTCAAACAATGAGGGCTTCAAGCTTCCTGGAGCTTCCTCAAACTTCAATGGTTAAAAACCTGCAATAGAAGTCTCCAAATGCCTGTGAAAACATCACCAATGGACTCAAAATGTCCAAAAACCCCTAGCTGGGCTTTTTCGGCAACTCATTTGGCCAAAAACTCCAAAAGTTATGCCTTCTGCCATTTTTCCCCTTCAAGCTCTGTTACTGGTTCGCCATTCTGCACCTGTGTGAAAGTGCACCTGGCTTCTGCGTTTTCCCGTGCCTAAACTCATCACCCACGCACGTCCCGCAATTGGTGCCAATCTGTTGAACAGTTAATGGGAATCAAGCCCCCAAACTCGGAGGTGTTGGGCGCATGGGGCCATGTGGCCAAGTTCCCCGCGCATAAAAAGGGCTAAGTTGCTAGAATGAACCTGGACTTGACAAGTGTCCAGGCGCGTGGGTGTAAACCGTTTGCCAACGTTTAGAATTCCCGCGTGCATAAATATTGGCAAGGGTCATATGGCTTGAAGCCCGTAACCATGGGCTAACTCTGTTGTTTATTCCCACGCTAACGGTCGGGTGTTCAAACCAAACTTGAACCTGCGCGCATTACACCCATAAAATTATAACCGTGCATATATATATATGAAACCATATATAATATATCCCCACGCGCCATTTGAACGAGGGCTGGGTCACATATATAACCACCACACAACCCACGCGCATATACATTACAATACACGGTTTACATGTTTTAACACAAAGGTTCGGGGGCTATGGTTCAAATACCCCATGCAATAGATGTTAACACATTTACAGGGGCTACTTCGCGCGCATACCATGGTCACATGTATACCGTAATACAACCATGGCTATACAATTAACCCCCGCGCCATACGCCAACAGTTACAGTCATTTTTAATAGCATAAAACTGGGGTCTAATCCACCATACATCCCCCGCACGCAAATGCATGTGTAGTGTGGTCACATGGATACCACATAGAACTGGGGGTCGGGGCTAGCCCCGACCCGACCCCCCGCCGTTTACAACCAAACCCAAACTTAAATAAATTTTGAAACGTATAGTTGTTAAGAATCATGGCGCGACGTGCTGGTAGTATGGAACTTTGTAAAGATTTGGAATGGAGGAGGAGGTCCAGGGGTCGAACCCCGCGGCCTCCATACAATTTTAATAAACCAAATAGACAAACCCGGGGTGCCACGTGGCAACCCATGATTGGGCCACGTGGCACCCTTCCATTCGCCCAAGAAGATGCCACGTGTCGCAATGTGACTTGCCAACTGGCAACCCATCAAATACTGCCACGTCACCAGGCGCCACGTCGACTGTACGGTCGCCACGTCAGCTGTATGGCCTCTACCACATCAGCTGTACGGCCTGCCCAGTCAACATCCAAATTTTTTTTTTGCCTGTTTGGCTCGACGAACAGATTGCGATAACTTCTCCATACGGACTCCGTTTGCGAAAGTAAATATACCGCCGGAATCAGGAAGACGAGACAGACGCAATGGCACCATTTTCGTCACATTCCGAGCACTTTGAAATTTGAGCAAATTTTAGACCCCTGGTCCAGATTTTGATCATTTATACCGGAAACCCTCAACCAAGAAAACCTTTCTTATTTTCATTATATCGAATTTCACCATTCACAATACAATATATACAATGTTTTTAGGTATTCCATAGATACCAAAACCCTAATCCCTTAATCCAGGATTAATTTACAAATCCGCTAAAAATAGCAAAATCCGCTA
>ML791922.1:67015-94572 GCA_009831015.1 Picea engelmannii
CACCTCCTTCTTCAGTGGAGGTTTTCACCTCCGTGGAAGAGGTACTATCAAATCCCTTTGGTTTTTCAACCTTCTTAGACTTGCAATCTTTCTTATAATGCCCTGTTTTACCACACTTCCAACATTTCCTCAAAGATTTTCTTATAGACTTAGATCTACCTGTAGATTTAGATCTCCATCCCGAAGGCTTACCAGGGTTCCTGTCTTGGGTACGCCCTCTTACAAATAAAGCATCTGTGATGTGACCATCCATGCTTTTTTGCCTCATCTCTTCAGATAACAAGGATGCAACTACATCCTCATACTTCAATGTAGATTGAGTGGTACTACCTATTGCTACAACCAGATTATCCCAAGAGTTTGGCAAAGAACATAACAAAGTAATACACTTATCTTCTTCTGCAATTGTAATATTAATAGATCCAAGTTGACTTACCAGAGTATTAAAGGCATTTAGATGTTCTGTCATAGAATCTCCATCTTCCATCCTAAGAGGATACAACTTCTTTCGAAGAAACAACTTGTTTACCAGGGACTTTGATTGATACAAATTCCCTAACTTATCCTATAGTTCCTTGGCTGTAGATTCTCTTGAGACATTCAACAACACCGAATCTTCCGGGCAGAGTCGAATAGTACTCCTTGCTCTTTTGTCCAACTTGTCCCAATCTTCCTTCGACATACCAGTAACTGGTGTACTAGTAGTTTGTGTACTGGTAGGTTGTGTACTAGTAGTTTGTGTTCTTGTAGATGGTGTACCAGTAGGCTATGTACTAGGATCCATTGTTCTTTGTCTACAAAAAGGTCCTCCATCTTTAGCTTCCATAGCTCAAATTTTTTACCGTTGAACTTCTCTATCCCGATTCTAGATAAGCTCGCCATTCCTCTTTCTTTACTCGAATCTCCACTGCAAAAGCTCCCACTAAAACCAGGTTTTTCATAGACCCAAGATAAACTTGATCTATCAAGACCGAGCCAAACCCTCAACAACAAAGGTGTCCCTCTGAAGCCAAAAACGAGCTCTGATACCACATGTAAGTTTTAAACCTGCAAAGTAAAGCAATGCATATAGATTCTTAAGCAATACATAAATTAATCAATCACTCATACACAGAGTACACAGAGATTTTATACCGGAAACCCTCAACCGAGAAAACCTTTCTTATTTTCATTATATCGAATTTCACCATTCACCATACAATATATACAATTTTTTTAGGTATTTCGTAGATACCAAAACCCTAATCCCTTAATCCAGGATTAATTTACAAATCCGCTAAAAATAGCAAAAATCCAGGATTGTCAGACGCAGTTGTCGTATCTAATGCACCCACACACACACACATGCAAAGAATATAAAACATACCCAACACATCTATCCATGGCATTGGGTACCTATTTTTCATTGTAGCATGGTTCAAGTCCATGTAATATATACACAGTCGTAAGGAACCATCTTTCTTCTTGACAAAAATTACTAGTGCACCCTAAGGTGAGATACTAGGCCTTATTATCCCTAAGTCAAGTAGTTCCTTCAACTGCATCTGCAACTCACAAAGTTTTTGTGCCATCATCCTATACGGTGTCTTGGAAATTGGCTCTGCACCAGGTTTTAGCTCGATGGTAAAATCAAGCTCCCTCTCGGGAGGTAACCCTGACAACTCTTTCGGAAAAACATCCTTAAACTCCGACAATACTGGATATTGATCCAAGGAGGGTCCTTTCCCTTCATTCAGTGCTTCCACTACATACAATTGACAACCTTGCCTCATGCAATGTTTAACCTTCATGGTTGAGATAAAGCATAGAGACACTTTCCTTCGTACACCGTGGATCTCTATTGACCTTCCTTCATCATCAACACTTTCGCTAAACAATCTACCATAACTCGATGGGATTCTAACCAGTCCATTCCAATGATTAGGTCATACATCCCTAGAGCAGTGACGTACACCTTCAACTTAGTAGTACACACTTACAGGTCTACTAGACAGTTATCAACAATAGGTCCTACCGTTTTTTTTTCCCCTGAAGCCATATCGACTTGTTTAAATTCATCATGCTCGTAGGCTACCAACCCACACTTTTCTAATGCACAAGGTGAAATGAAACTATCTATAGCACCAGAATCAAATAAAATGTTAACATTGACATGATTTAGCATACCTAATGACTCCACCACAGTGGATTGATGCCCTACCTGGTGGTTATTAACTGCTACATAAATATGGTGGCTACTAATTGATCTTCCCATCGAGGCCTTTCCTTCTCTATGCACAAATTTTGTTTATAACTCTGGACAATCACACTGGTAATGAGGTCCTCCACACTCCCAACAAGTAACCCAAGGTGGAACCTACACACTACCCTGTGAAGGTCTCTGAAATGAATTCCTTCCCCTGGAACCCCTGCCCCTACTTGTTTCCCCCTTAGAAGGTCGTGGACCTGCCTGCATCGTTGGTGATGAGTGGGATGTTTCACTCACTACCATTGAAACACCTAATGTAACTGCTCTAGGAGTGACTCTATTGCCATAAGAAGGTGGCCTAGAGCTTCCTCCCATGGAGAAGGTCCTAGTGGCCTTCCCCACGAATCCAGGATGTTGTGGAATGGTTGATCTCATACATTTTTTTAAGCTCGAGTGCTCTTCCACGTAACGAGCATTTTCAACTGCTTGAGCTACTGACGATGGTTTCCACATCCGTACCATGGCCCTTATCTTAGGGTTTAACCCGTACAAAATTTTTTATGCTTATCATTATTTGGTATCCATGTACAAGACATATTTTACTAACTCCATGAAACTGATCTTGTACTCTTTCATGGTCATGTTTCCCTTAACTAGAGCATGAAATGCTCCTACCTGTTATTCCTCATAGTAGACAGGAAAATATTTCCTTTGGAACCTTTCCTCAAAAATCTCCCATGAGACGGTGTTTGGGGTAAGGTGAAACTTCCTCTCCAGGTTACCCCACTAGTTCAGAGCACTGTCCCTCAACTAAAATATTGTTATATTCGCCTTAGATGTGGAAGCATAGTCTCTTAAAGCAAAGCATCATGTCATTCCTTCCAACCATGTCTTTGCGCGTTCACTTACACGACCACCAACAAACTCTGGGAGTTTTATCTTCTGTAGTTATCTGGTGATGTCCCCTAGTGGAGGCCCTCCCTATGAGTCCCTTGATGCTTTAGGGTTACCCACTATAGATGGTGGGGGTTCTACTTCGACATCTACTGACTGACATCCCTTTAATGTCTCATTAATAGCCTCCAAAGAGCACAAAATGAGAGATAATTCAGGTGATGGTGGTGGCAGTGTCGGCATTGGCGGTCCTTGCGACAATGCCCCTCAGCCTCGATTTCCCTGAGTCCTAACCATTTTTAATAATTGAATCTGCATCAAATCAATGCTTATTAGGGAAGAGTTTAAGGAATTCCACATTCGCTCAAACTTATACTTGCAAACATAGGGTTAGGCATAAGTTTTTTTTTACTTGTATGTAAGCAAACATTACTCTCTTTAGGGTAAGTGGCTAAAGGTCAGAGTCGAAAGCCTCTAAGCTTGGTAACTTGTTTGGGTAAGTTGCTAACTCCCTTACCTTGCCAGTTATGTTAGCAATGCAAGGTACCTACCAATTATTGTTACTTACCTCCTTAAGTCCTTAGAAACTTGGAAACTAAAAGTGTTTTAAACACAATGTAAATTAATTATTAAAACCCCAAACAACCCAATTTGATTGAAATGTTGTGCACATAATGCTCCATTGTGGGCTCTCTTTCCATGATATACGATGTTTGTACTTGACACTTGGGCTTGGGGCGTAAGTGATGACTAGGGTGTTTGATAGTATGTGATGTCACTAGCTTGGAGTAGTGAACTCGATGACCAAACACATAATTTTAACATTTGGTGAACTCGATGACCAAACTCAGAAGCTCGGGCTAAGTGACTTGTGACCAAACTTGAGGCAAGTGGCATTGAGCTAAGTGACTTGTGACATTATCCCCATAACATCAGGCCCATCTATATGTACACTTTCATCTTTGTAATTCATTACTATATGGTCCTAATTTAACAAAGCCTAAAAAAAAATTGTAAATTTAAACAGTTTAGATTATTTTGACGTATAAGCAATAAGAAATTTCATTATTTAGCATATAAGTAGCAGAATTTAAATTTACGAACAACATGCTAATAAATTTAAATAACCATCACATATTCATGAGAATGAATAAATAAAAATACCTCTGTCTGATGCTAAATTCTCGACCTCTGGTTGTCCTCTCTGCTGCTCTGCCCAGACTCTACCCAAAATCGAATCTTCCTCCCTGCCAGCTAGGAACAAAGCCTGTTCAGCTCCCTAGCTCCAGGATTCTGTGAGGATTCCTGGCCCCCGAGCCCAAAACTCCCAGCAACCTAGTGCCCCCTGCAACAGTTCACCCAATCTCCAAACCGAAAAATATCCTCTGCAGAAAATACAATCCCCCCTCTCCAATGCTCTCCTCTCCCCAAATTCCCCCAAAAGTCCTCTTTCCAAATGCCTCTCCCCTTCATATCCTTCCCCATTCACCGCCTCCTCCTTCATTTAATTCCACCCACCTTATCCCTCCATTTACTACCCTATCCCTCCATTCAATGCCCTTTCCTTTCATACGTAAAGTTTTATAATAAATAAATTAAAGTTATTAATCCTTTAATTCTTTACCCAAACCTTAAGTGTGTTAATTAATTAATCAACATATATTAAACAATTAATAAATAATTTATTAATATTATTAATATATAATCGTTATTTAACTAATACACACTAGGACAGTTAATTATTTAATTAACTATACTTGATAAACCCTATACAACTATTTAACTAGGGTTGTTACATACACCCACCCTTCAGGAAACTTCGTCCTGAAGTTAAAGTATTTTATGATACCAGGGAAAAGACACATAGTTCACACATTCATAACAATTAACCGACATTATTAGTAAGTAAGCCAAAAAAACTCATGCATACTAGTGTACATGTACAAGAAATGCATGTGTAGCTAGTACATACAAGTCTCGTGCATGTACTAATAATCAATAACTATCACCCTTATAGTAATTCATGTGTGCATCCAATCCAATCAACAAGATTATTCTTTTATAGAAGACAATAAACCAATCAAATGTTTGTGAAATCCTTTAATTACAATTATCTAGTTCAACAATTTTATTTAGACAACTGTGGTTTGGTTACATAATTATGAATATTCATATATACACATTTTCTTTTCAGAAGGGAAAAACAATAAATTCCACCATAAGACAAATATCCATACTCTCTCAACTATTTCTACTCATCCTTCCTCCCTAACTTACTTCCATATTCATTCCTATCCTTCCTCTGCTGGACTATCTTGGAGCGTCAACTATATTGACCTAACTCCAAATAGAACCCGTAAGCAGAAGTGTCACTATCTCGACCAAGCTTCCCCAGCAGGCCACTGACAGTCATCATCACACGTCTAGGGGAGCGTGAGCTAACACCATCCTCCCATGACTTCAGGTTTCGGAGGATACACGGTGGAAAATGCCTCCACCCCTCCTAACAGGACTAGGGTCCACACCCTACAATGGAATATACAGTGGCACTATGTTGTTGGGAGTTTTATCATCGTTTATTCGGTTTTGGGCAGTCTCACCTCCTGAAATCCTGCATTGGTTCACATATCATAGCAATGTATCCAAACCAATATAATTTCACATACAAAGATTCATACCATATTGTTTCTCGGCCAGTGGTCATGTCATCCACTTTCATCATTATTATTCCTTGGCTATTTCATAGCCCATAACCTGTAGATTAGTCTGTAACACAAAATCATACATTTCTATGCATTATCATCATGTAATTGCATACAACCATAATTTCTATTCGGTATCCGCGTACCAACAACTTAACATCAAAGTTTTCAAGTTAGAAATAGATCTCATAATATCCCATAATTCAATTTCGACACCCATTCATAAAATTATCATTTACAAAATAGATTGCATCATATACAACATCATTCTAATAGCACTTAAACCTTCATAGGATTCTCATTCACACAATATGTCGCATCATATCCATCATCATCCATAACAATTAGACATTCAGAGAATTTACATTCACATAGTAGATCGCATCATATCCATCATCATCAATAATATTTAAACATTCATAAAATTTACATTCTCACAATATATCGCATCATATTCATCATTATCAATAATATTTAAACATTCATAAATTTACATTCTTACAATATATCGCATCATATCCATCATTATCCAAATATATTTAAACATTCATAAAATTTATACGTCTAAAAGTTCAAGTGTATCATTTAATAGTTTCACTTGTGAATAGAAAATAAAAGTGTGTAGACCTCAGGTAATCCTAGCTATCTAAGTCAAAAGGTGGTGTTACATACACCCCACCTTCGAGAAACATATTCTTGATGTGGTCAAAAAAGAGAGCGATAGTCTCGTCGTAGTGTCTCGGCGTCTTCCCAAGTAGCAGATCCTGGAATATACTTGTCCCATTGGACCTTAACTTGGTCTACTAGACGGTTCCTGAGCTGTCGGAATCTACGGTCCAATATGCGTAACGGTTCTACCGTGAGAGTTCCCACATTTGATACCTGCAATTCCTTCCAATTTAGTTTATGTGATTCATCAACAACATAATGACGTAAAACAGATACATGAAAAACGTTATGAGTTTTATGCAAGTGGGGTGGCAATACGAGACGATAGGGAACAGGTCCAATTTTCTCTTGGATTCTGAACAGTCCTATAAATCGAGGTGACAACTTTGTCCCCTTCCCGAACCGTATGGTACTCTTATTAGGCATGATACGAATGAAAACTTGGTCTCCCACTTCATAACTTCGGTCGGTCTTGTTTGCATCCGCATAACTTTTCTGCCTATCTTGTGCTTCCTTTAGTCTCTGCCTAATTTGAATCACCTGTTCCTCCATCTCTTGAATCAATTCTGGCCCAACTGTTACTCGATCTTCTAATCTTTCCCAACTCAATGATGTTCTGCATGGCCTTCCATACAGATCTTCGTAGGGTGGCATTCCGATGGAGCAATGAAAACTGTTATTGTAGGCAAACTCTACCAAAGGAAGTCCCACTGGATTTGATTATCCATGACATACATCCTAAGCATGTCTTCCATGACTTGATTTACCCTCTCGGTTTTCCCATTTGTTTCAGGATGATAAGTTGTGCTTAAGTTCAACTGAGTCCCCAATGTTGACTGCAAACTTGTCCAAAACCTAGAAGTGAATCTGGAGTCCCTATCTGAAATGATCTTCTTAGGTATCTCGTGCAAACACATAACCTCGCTTACAAACACACGTGCCACATCAGTGACATCGCAAGTGTCTCTAATCGGAATAAAATGAGCACTCTTGATTAACTTATAAACTATCACAAGAATTTCATTGTGTCTATGAGATGTGAGCGGCAACCCCACAACAAAATCCATAGAGATGACTTCCCACTTGGACACAGGAACATCATGTGGTTGTAGGAGGCCTGCACAGTGATGGTGGTCGGCTTTCACTTGTTGACACTCTAGGCACTTGGCGACAAAATGGACTACATCGCGCTTCATGCCTACCTAGAAGAAGAGCTTCCTCATGTCTGTGTACATCTTCTTCATACCCAGAAGCACACAATAAAGTGCTCTATGGGCTTCCTTCAATATGATGCTTCGAATATCCCCATTTTCAGGGATGTACATCCTTCCCCAATATATCAATAGTCCATCTATTTCCAGACTATATCCTTCATACTTTGGATCTAATTGCCTCCCACTCTAGAGGTTTGAAGTAACCTTTAAATATCAATTGTCTCCTTGGAGTTGCGTCAACACACGTTCCCTCAGATTGACCTTTAAGGGTACCAAGGAGAAGACACGTGGCCTCCTACTCAAGGCATCTGTAATCACATTTTCCTTTCCCTTGATGTACGAAATACCAAAATCGTACTCACTCATAAACTCACTCCATCGCCTTTGCCTGGCATTCAGATCCCTTTGAGTGAAGAGATGTTTTAAACTTTGATGGTCCTTTTTGAGCTCAAAGTTTCGCCCCACAAGATAGTGCCTCCAAAGTTTTAGAGCTAGCATTATAGCTGCCAACTCTAAATCATGAGTCATGTATAGCTCTTCGTGTTTCTTCAACTTCCTTGATGCATAAGCTATCACTCCTCCATCCTGCATTAGCACTGCCCCCAACCCTTGCTTCGAGGCATCAGTGCAGACTATGAAGTCCTTTTCCATATCCGACACTCGTAGAATTGGCGCACTAGTTAGTAACCTCTTAAGCTCAATGAATGCACTATCACATTCTTCTGTCAATTCATACCTGACCCCCTTGCATTGCAAAGTGGTGATGGGTTTCGCTATTTTTGAGAATCCTTCCACAAATCTCCGATAATAACCTGCTAGCCCCATGAAGCTTCTAACCTCATGGGCACTTTTCGGCACTGGCCATTCCATAATGGCCTTTACCTTTTCTAGGTCCATAGAGATTCCTTCACCGAAAATGATATGATGTAAATAGTGGATCTCTCTCTGGAAGAAGGAACACTTTGACAAATTCCCATACAACTTGTTCTCTCTAAGGCAGGACAACACCACTCGCAAGTGTTCCTTATGTTCTCTTTCATTCTTGGAATAGATGAGGATGTCATCTAGAAAGACTTGTACAAAATGGTCTAAGTACTTCCGGAATACGCCGTTCATGAGGCTCATGAATACTGTTGGTGCATTGGTCAATCTGAAAGGTACTACGACAAACTCGTAATGCCCAAACTGAGTTCGAAAGGTAGTTTTTGGGATATCACCCTCCTTAATCCTTAAATGATGATACCCTGATCGCAAATCGATCTTTGAGAATACCGTTGCTCCTTTCATCTGATCGAAGAGGTCATCTATTCGCGGCATTGGGTACCTATTTTTCACTATAGCACAGTTCAAGTCCATGTAATCTATACACAATCGTAAGGAACCATCCTTCTTCTTCACAAAAATTACTGGTGCGCCCCAAGGTGAGACACTTGGCCTTATTAGCCCTAAGTCTAATAACTCTTTCAACTGCATTTGCAACTCATAAAGTTTCGGCACTGTCATCCGATACAGAGTCTTGGAAATTGGTTCTGCACCAGGTTTTAGCTCAATAGTAAAATCAAGCTCCCTCTCAGGAGGTAACCCTGGTAACTCGTTCAGAAAAACAACCTTAAATTCTAACAATGTCGGGTACTGATCTAATGAGGTTCCCTTCCTTTCATTCACTGCTTCCACTACATATAGTTGACACCCTTGCCTCAAGAATCGCTTAACCTTCATAGTTGAGATAAAGTGTAATGACACCCTTCTCCGTACACCCTGGATCTCCACTGGCCTTCCTTCGTCGTCTATACAGAGCACCCTTTTTGCAAAACAATCTACCAAAGCTCGATGAGCTTCTAACCAATCCATTCCAATGATTAGGTCATATGCCCCGAGAGCAGTGATGTATACCTTCAACCTAGTAGTACACACTCCCAGGTATACTATACAATTATCAACACTAGGTCCTACCGCTTGTTTTTCCCCCGAAGCCATCTCGACTTGTTTAAATTCATTGTGCTCGTAGGCTGCCAACCCACTCTTTTCTAATGCAGATGGTGAAATGAAACTATCTGTAGCACCAGAATCAAATAAAATCTTTACATTGATATGATTTAGCGTACCTGATGACTCCACCACCGTGGATTGATGTTCGGCCTGGCGATTATTAACCGTTGTGTAAATCTAGTGGCTGCTACTTGCTCTTCCCATCAGGGCCTTTCCTTCTCTATGCACAAATCCTTATTGTAACTCTGGGAAGTCACGCTAGTAATGGGATCCTCCACATCCCCAACAGGTAACAAGAGATTGAACTTGCGCATTGTTCTATGACTGTCTCTGAAACAAGTTCCTTCCCCTGGAACCCCTGCCCCTACTAGCTGCTCCCTGAGATGGTCGTGGACCTACCTGCATCGTTGGTGATGAACGAGATGCTGCACTTGCTTCCATTGAAATCCCTGCGGCTACTGTCCTTGGTGCTACTTTGTTACCATATGGAGGTGGCCTTGAGCCCCCTCCCCTGTGAAATGTCCTAGGGGCCTTCCCTATGAATCTAGGACGATGCCGAAAGGTCGGTCTCGTACCTCTGTTTAAGTTCATGTGTTCCTCCGCATAACGCGCATTTTCCACAGCTTTCGCTACTGAAGACGGTTTCCACATCCACACCATAGCCCTTATCTTATGGTTCAACCCATAGACAAAGCGTTATGCCTGTCATTGGTCATTATCCATATGAAACATACTTGACCAATTCCATAAACATAATCTCATATTCCTCTATGGTCTTGTTTCCCTGTACTAGAGCATGAAATGCTCCTACCTGATGTTCCTCGTAGTGAGCTCGTAGATATTTCCTTCGGAACCTCTCCTCGAAAAGTTCCCAAGAAATGGTGTTCAGGGTAAGATGCAGTTGTCTTTCCAGGTTGCCCCACCAATTCAAGGCACCATCCCTCAACTGAAAAATCGATATCTTCACCTTTGAGGTGGACGCATAGTCCCTTAAGGCAAAACACCTTGTCATGCCTTCCAACCATGCTTCCACACGTTCACTGGCGCGACCCCCGGCAAACTCTGGAAGTTTGATCTTCTGTAGTTCTCTAGTGATGTCTTCGTGTGGAGGTCCTCCCCTTGAATCCCTTGATGCTTCTGGATTACCCATTCCATATGGTGGGGGTTCTACTTCGATCCCTGCTAGTTGTCGCCCCTTTAAAGTCTCATTTATGGCCTCCAAAGAGCGCAGTATGAGAGCTAGTTCGAGCGATGGTGGCGGCAGCGCTGGCGGTGTTGGTAGTGCTTGTGACGATGCTCCTCTACCTCGATTTCCTCAAGTCCCAACCATCCTATATTATTTAACCCGCATCAACCAAATTTGTCAGGGTGAGTTCAAGGATGTTTCACATTTGCGCTACTTAACTACAAAACAGGGTTAGGCGTAAGTTTTTTTTACTTGTCTGTAAACAGACATTACTCTCTTTAGGGGAGGTGGCTAGGTCAGGGTCAAAAGCCTCTAAGCTTGATGTTTTCGCCTGAGGAAACTATTGACTCCCTCGCCTGGTAGCTAAGCTAGCATTGTACCCCACTCGCTAATTCCTCTAACTTACCCTCCTAGTGCGCATGAAGCCCCCTCCCCCTGGGTCATGGTTTAAGTCCTTAAACTTTTTGTTTAAACTATTTAATGTGATTTTGAACATAGTTTGGGAGTGGTGGAGGAGGATGGGGAGGAGATGAAGCCCTAGGCGAGGCCTGCTCCCCCATGGCTCCGGAAATCGTAGCAGCAGAGTTGCAGAGCTATTCGATCAGAATATCGCTTCATGAGAACTCAGTACATCACAGTACTTGTTGTACTTTCTCCTTCGAATTTTGTGTTGTTACTCCACTTGTGGTTACTCATTATTACTCTGCTACAACTCGCTATAATTAATTAAATCACTCTAATTAATTAATCCCTAAAATCATTAGTTGAATTAATTAATTTTTTTAATTAATTGAATTAGTTGAATTAATTAATTATAATTTAAACTTTACACTAAAATAAAAATAATTAATTATTATTATATATATTTTTAAATAATTAATTAACTTTAATTTAGATTAACTTTACACTAAATTAAAGACAGTTAATTAAAACAATTAATTGAAGTAGTTGAATTAATTAATTATTTTTAAAACAGTTAACTATACTTTACACTAAAATAAAAATTTAAACGAACACTATATATATATATATATATATATATATATATAAATTTTAATAATAATAAAAAAATCAAAATAATTAAAAAAAAAAGTGCGAGCACACATGGATTCCACGTGTCTGCCTTGCTTCCTCCAGCGCCCCCCTATCTAAACACTAACCTTTATCGTCGTAACCCTAATTCCTCTTTTCCTCATCGTTTCTTCTTGTGAGATCTCTAGTTACACGGTCAGCCACCATGGCCTTCTCTCATGGCTTCTCCTCCTCGTGGTCTGGGCGTTTGGTTTCTGGCGTTGGTCCCTGGCGTGTTGAGCACATTATGCCCTTGTGAGTTCTTCCTCCTTGTGACTTGGTTTGGTGCTTGTGTGTTCGACACTTGTTCTCGACCTGTGTGTTGTAATGGTGTTTGGATGATAACCCGTGTTGTATGTTGATGGCAGGTGCTCGCGCTGAGCTTGGCTCTTGCGGCTTGGCGGGTGTGTTGGGCGATGGTTTGTTTGGTCCTGGCTTCCATTAAAGAAAAATTGTTTTATGTTTTAGTTTTTCTCCTGGACGCGCAAAGCACGTAATAGAATCCTCCTTGGTGGCTTGGGTAGAGCGTGTGGCTTCATGTTGAAAGTAAGTTGCCTGGGTCGCATTAATCCCCACTCAACCCTACTGTTGGATTTAGGCGAGGCATATTGATAGAGAGAGGGACATTACATTGGGCTAATGATGGAATCCACGTCGCCCTCGCCCTCGGAAGAGAGCGCAGGCAATCACAAGCGAGTGAGGTTCTTCGACGAGAAGATAAGGAATTTGTGTTGGTGATGACTAAACACCTCCTATGGGTTGACTAAAGTGTCGTCGTCTCAATATATTGAATGACACCATATGGAGAAACACACACAATTTACAGGAGTGAGAGAGGCAAATGAAAAATTGATAATGGGACGCACGCCTTGCTGTGTTGATCACAAAGGGTAGAAGAGAGGGCCCTGAACAGCCAAAGAGGACCAGATTCTCATCCATTATCTTCAATGCCATGGCCTTTCCAATTGGTGAACCCTTCCCCGACTTGCAATTTATCTCTTCTTTTGAACTCCATTATTAAACTTTTTTTTGAAATGGATAGGGCTTAGCAAATTTTCTGAGTGGTACCGACGACCTGATGAGAGATGTTTTGTGTGTATGCAGAAGGCAGATGTTGTGGCAGGTCATCATCCAGAACGATGGAGAAAAGACGGCGCCGACAACATTATCTGCAGAAGGTTTGGGCATTGTGAGGGTTGTCTCTGCTATGAGTATGACCACATCATTCCTTTCTCCAAAGGTAAACCTTGCTCACTCATTTCCTCGTCTTTCGTTCTACAAGTGCATTACATTACAGTCTCTCTATCCATACATACCTGATGGCACTCGTTTGATTCTTATGGGGTCACACTAATACCTACCTCTATTGCAGGATGAAGCCCTTTTATCACCTAGACTGATAAAATAAAGGCTCTTCAATGGGTAAATTAATGCACTCTGTTACACTCTGATGAGATATAGAATGTGAGCTAAGTGAATGTGGCCTGGTAAGTGAGATGCGCGAATGTTCAAGACCTGCATAGGCCAATATATTTATGTTCAATATATATATTATATAGGGTTAAATTGTCCTTACGTAAAGCATGATTTTTTTTTGGTCTGTGAATGATTCCAAGGTAGTTTCAGTGTAAATTTTTTTATTTATTTACTATTTATTTATTTTCGTTATTGTCTATATATAATCCTCTATATAAGGAAACTAGTATATATACTTTCATAATCTGTTGTTTATAATAAACTTATTATTGAATATAACTATTGTTTATATACCTTTCATAATTTTTGGTTTAAAATAAAATATTTCTGAAGCTAATTCTTGTTAATCCTTCCTTTGTGCAGGTGAGGATTAGTAGGATTAATAAAGGTGGTTGGAACATGGGAGTCTTCATAGGGTTTATGACCTATAAATAAAAGGTTTATGGGTTGTAGATTAGGAGTTGTTTTTAGGGAACAATTTGCACAATTATGTGGGTGGTCAAGCCCTAGGTTTCATTTTTGAAACCGGGCTCTAATACCATGTGTAGGGTCCTAATTTAACAAAGCCTAAATTTTTTTGTGTAAATTTAAACAGTTTAAATTATTTTTACGTATAAGCAATAAGAAATTTCATTATTCAACATATAAGCAGCATAATTTAAATTTATGAACAACATGCTAATAAATTTAAATAACCATCACATATTCATGAGAATGCATAAATAAAAATACCTCTGTCTGATGCTAAATTTTCGACCTCTGGTTGTCCTCTTTGCTGCTCTGCCCAGACTCTGCCCAAAACCGAATTTTCCTCCCTGCCAGCTAGGAACAGAGCCTGTCTGACTTCCTAGCTCCAGGATTCCGTGAGGATTCCTGACCCCCGAGCCCAAAACTCCCAGTAACTTGGTGCCCCCTGCAACAATTCACCCAATCTCCAAACCAGAAAATATCCTCTGCAGAAAATACAGCCCCCCCTCTCCAATGCTCTCCTCTCCCCAAATTCCCCCAAAAGTCCTCTTTCGAAATGCCTCTCCCCTTCATATCCTTCCCCATTCACTGCCTCCTCCTTCATTTAATGCCACCCACCTTATCCCTCCATTTATTACCTTATCCCTCCATTTACTACCCTATCCCTCCATTCAATGCCCTTTCCCTTCATACGTAAAGTTTTATAATAAATAAATTAAGTTATTAATCCTTTAGTTCTTTACCCAAACCTTAAGTGTGTTAATTAGTCAATTAATTAATTAATCAACATATATTAAACAATAAATAAATAAATAATATTATTAATTACGCCGAAAGGCGTATACCTATTGACAATGGGCAGATTTAATAGGGGTTTAGTGCTTAATAAGTTTTCTATGGACAGGATTAAATATGGCTGGAATATTCTTAGTAGTCACACAAAATAAATGGCTGTGATTTTAATCATTAACTTCCTAGCTATTATAAAGACATCTGCTTATGTGTTTACTTTTTTACATTTACCTAATCATATTTAAAAATTACTTTGATAGCTAACTGATTGCCACCTAAGTGATTAACAGAAATTAAAATATTAACACCAATAAATGAAGCTCAACCGTTTATTTGTTAATCAATAATAAAATTTAATATATTGTTTTAAGGATTATTTTCATCTTATCAATCTTTCGGCATTGATCAATCTTTCGACGTTGATCAGCCACACAATGCTAGTATATAATCGTTATTTAACTAATACACACTAGGACAGTTAATTATTTAATTAACTATACTTGATAAATCCTATGCAACTATTTAACTAGGGTTGTTACAATTACCCATGCTAACACTTCATCTTTTACAATGCAATTACACCACATTAACCTTACTAAGTCACACTACATGTGTAAATTAATCTCTATCCAAGAAGAAAAACAAATGGCCAAGGTCATGATTTAAACAAATCTCCTTGGACATATAAAAAAAATGAGAGAGTTGTCTTATGTCTTGCCATTAGTGTAGATATTAGCTCCAATTCCAGAGTAATGTCACTTAAGACATACATTGTAATATACTTGTATTGGCACTTGATATTACAACTTAGGGATTGGGTTCGAAGCCCAACATTTTTTTTTTTAACTTTTAAATATATATATAAATAATTTTAGATAATTTTAATTAATAATTTTTATTTTTTTTAATAAAATTTTAATAATTTTAAATGACCTTAATTAATTTTAAAATATATCATAAATAAAAAAATTCGAATAAGGTTGGGCATCCGCTCTCAAACCCTACCCCGTCCCTTCTCACTCACACAAACTAGGTTCAAAGGTGGAGGCTTTACGCTTTACCATCGGGCTGGGAATGAATCACAGTTTGTTCGATGGATTCTCAGTTGTGGATTTTATGAGAAATTTGGCGTCTGTGGCCGAAGGAGAAAACCTAGCCATAGTTCCCCAGCGCGATCGTAGCCATCTGCGAACAGATCGTAGCCATCTGCTCGGCCTCATTTGCGAACAGATTGCGTGCCTGCACACAGGGAGAAGCCTCGAAGAGAAAGCCGAGCTTGCAGCCTCGTTGGCGTCTCTGGTCCAGGACAAAAAGCACAATGGGAAACTGATTATGGAAGAAGGTGGAATTGGGCCTTTGTTGAAGCTCATAAAGGAAGCAAGCACCACAGAAGGGCAGGAAGTCGCTGCAAAAGCTATGGGGGAAACTGGGTAAGGATCCTCAACACGTTACACACATGATTCGGGAGGGTGTCTGCTCTGTTTCAATTGGATTAGATCGTAGAAGCTCAGGTCACAATTTTAAAGATAATGGTTTCCATATTGACAACAGAATGAATGGTCACGACCGCCTTGGTAGCCACGATATAGTTGTTCTGATCAGGAACGGTCTCGAAGGCCAAATTCCCAGCACGTGACCTGATGATGTCGCTCTGGGGAAAAAGGTCACGTGAGTCAAGGTCACTGACCTGATGATGTCGCTCTGGGGAAAAAGGTCACGTGAGTCAAGGTCACTGGAGAGCAGCTCAGACAAATCCCAAGCAACCATCGTCTGGGCCTTCAAGGAACTATTGTACTTCAAGACCTTAGCAAAAACAGAGCATAGATCTCAAACTGGGAGATGGATGTTTCATAAGGTTGACTAGTCTTGAAGAATTTCACCAGTTTGAGATCTTTGCTCTGTTTCCCAGAATACAAACTGGTGAAACTAATAGTGTACATGACATGCAAAATTTATTTACATGGTATATGTGGGAAACATGCTTTTGAAATTAAAAGATTCATGTTTTCTTTCTTTTTTGGGTCGATTTTCTTGGATGACTTCTTTTGCAATTATCGGATTTATTGCAATAATGCAATATATTTAATTTACATGATTAAATTATAGAGGCAATTCTGAAATTTGTGGAACATCTATCGAATAACAAATTATTCTTGTGGTCACTCAAGAGTCAAGACTAGTCCTGGTGATTTTATCTATGATATACTTTCATGTTTGTACCTCTGTACACGCCTTCTGGGAAATAGTTTGATGTTCGTGCCTATGCTCATGTCATTAGGGAACAATTATCCTCATTTTGTTAAAAAAATTACTTGAGTTATGCATGATACTCATCTAGTTAATATTTAGAGGTTGAAGAGCTCGTCAAGAGATATGAGGTCTTTAATAATAGTGTTACTTTTCTACTTATGTTGGGAACCAATATTGTTCTCTGAAGAAAGAGTTTAGTTTTGGATACCCTATTACCCCAAAACCCTGGTGTGCCATCTCATAGAGAATTTGTGTATGATGGTTATTTCCTCTTTTCTTATAACCATATTAAGAATTTATCATTTAGTTAGCTTATTTGTCAATTTATGTGGGTGGTCAAGCCTAGGTTTCAGTTTTGAAACTGAGCTCTGATACCATTTGTAAGGCCTTCCATACAGAGTCTCAAAAATAAATAAATATCTACTAACCTTCCACTGAAATAAGTTCAATTTAGTTCAAGGTTTTCCTTTCATGATTTTCTTTATACCAGGAAGTATAACAACAGTAGCATAATAATCAACAACAGCATAATACATACCTCAACTTGTAGATTAGTTGATTTAGCCCATTTTCTGGTTCTCCTTACTTTGCCCCAAACTGAATATTAACCTCCCAACCAAATAGGAATTGCCTCTTCAGCTCCCTAGCTCCAGGAATCCTTACGGTTTCCTAGCACCCGAGACCAAAGTTCCTAGCAACAACAGTGTCATGTGAGAGTTTCCAAAACCATTTGTTTTCCCCAATTTTCCTCCTCCTCTTTCACCTCTTGCATAAATTTCTCATCCAAAAAAAATGAGGGCCTCTCCAAGTCCCCTCCTCTATTCCTTATCCTCCCCTCTCCTTCAATTCCCCAACTAGCTTATCCCCCTCATTAATTCCCCAACAACTTTATCCCTTTATTAATTACTTCACCTACCATTTAATAATAAAATAATAAAAAGACTTATTTATTTTCATAAATAAAAATTAAAATTAAAAAATAAAATTAACAACTATGAAAATTAAATTATCAATTTGGGTTGTTATATCCCTGGAAGAGAATATTAATCTAGAGGAAGGCTCAGTCAATCCTTCCCTAAGATCCCTCTCGACGAGGATACTAAGACTCAAGAAGGGTTTTTCATCCCTTCTTCAGTATCTCTTTTGAAAGGAATATTAATCTAGAGGAAGGGTTAGTTGACCCTTCCCTAAGATCTCACTTAATGAGAATAATAATATAGAGGAATAGTATACTTAAGGAAGGATTGGTATACCCTTCCCCAAGGTCACCCTTAATGCAAATATTATTCTTGAGGAAGGGTCAATTGACCCTTTCCTAGGCTCAACCTTGATACAAATACTATGATTGAGAAAGGGTTGATCAACCCTTCTCTAGGATTGACCTCAACATAAATATTAAGATTGAGGAAGGGTCAGTTGACCCTTCCCTGGACTCCCCATCAACATGAATAGTAAGTTTTAGGAAGGGTCATTTGATCCTTCCTCAATATTCCCCTTGATGTGAAGACTAAGCTTAAGGAAGGGTAGGATGACCCTTCATCCCCCCCTGGCCTCAAAGTGAATCAGTAGCTTGAGTAAGGTTTATTCAATCCTTCATCAAACCCCCCCTTAACGTGAATATTTTTAAATAGCAATATTTATCTTCAGATGAAAAATAAGTGTAATATTGAGAATATTGTTTATTTATAAAATCATAATTTAAATGGAAAAGGGTTCCTATGATTTCCCTTGACAAGAAACCTATGATATTAAAGAAGGGTCAATCGACCCTTCTCTAGGATTCCCCTCTATAAGGATACTATTTTCGAGGAAGGTAGGATGACCCTTCAAATGGCTCCCCTAAGAGGAGAATACTACTCCTAAGAAATATTTGACCAACTCTTATTCAACATCCCTTTATTGAGAAAATTAATCTATTAGAAGGGTTGGCCAACACTTCCTTGAGCTATCACTTGATGAGAATACTAAGCTTGAATAAGGCTCATTTAACCCTTGTTTTATCTTCCCCTCGACAAGAATATTAATCTAGAGGAAGGGTCAGCCAACCTTCCTTAGGCTCCCCATTGGTGAGAATATTATGAAGGTCGATCAACCCTTATTCAAGATATACCTTAGTGAGAATGTTAATCTAGATGAAGGGTTGGATGACCCTTCCTTAGGAACTTGCTTGATGAGAATACTAATCTAGAGAAAGTGTTGGTCAACCCTTCCTCATGCTACCATTCGAGACGAATATTATGCTTGAAGAAGGGTCAATTGATGCTTCTTTAAGGATCCTTTCAATGACAATATTAATCTATAGGAAGGGTTCACTGACACTTCTCGAAGCTCCCCCTCTATGAGAATTTTAATCTAGAAGAAGGGTTGGTTAGCCCTTCCTGGATATCCCACTTAATGCAAATACAAATCTTAAACAAGTGTTGATTGATCCTTATTCAAACTCCCCCTTGATGAGAATATTAGTCTATAGGAAGGGTTGGTCAACCCATCTTCAATTTCCCCCTTGATGAGAATATTAACCTATAGAAATTTTTGTCCATCCCTTCTTCAAGTTCCCTCTCAAGAATAATATTAATCATGAGGAAGGGTCAAACCACCCTTTTGCAGGATCCTCCTTAACAAGAATATTATTTTTGAGGAAGGGTTAGCCAAGACTTTTCTGAGGTCCCCCTCAACATGAGTATAAAGCTTGAGAAAGGGTTAGTTTAACCTTCCTCAATCTCCCTCTCGATGTGAATACAAAGCTTAAAGAAAGATTGGTTGACCCTTGCTCAGGCTCCCACTTGACGAGAATATTATGCTTGAGAAAGGATCAATCAACCCTTCCATGCAGACCACGTTGACATGAATATTATGCTTGACAAAGGATTGACTGGGCCTTCTTCAAGTTCCCCCTCAATTTGAATACTATGGTTGAGGATGGGTCATCCAACCCGTCCTCAAGATCCCCCTTGACAAGAATACTAAGTTTGAGGAAGGGTGGGTTGACCTTTCCATGGATTCCCTCATGATGGGAATACTATGATTGAGGAAGGGTCAATTGACCCTTCCCAAGATCCCCTCTGATGAGAATACTAATCTTGTGAAATCATCATCCAACCCTTCCATGATATCATGCTCTACAAGAATCCTAAGCTTGAGGAAGGGTCAATTGACCCTTCCTCAAGCTCCCCCTCAATGAGAATAATATGTTTTCCATCCTCCCCCTCCATGTGAATGATATTCTTGAGAAAGGGTTGACCAACCCTTCCTCGGGCTCCCCCTTGATGAGAATATTAAGCTCGAAAAAGATTGGTCAACCTTGAACCAGACTCTCGTTCAATGATAATACTATATTTGATGAAAGGTCGACTGACCCTTCTTCGGGATATCACTTGATGCAAATAATAATCTTAAGTAATGATCAAGGTTAGTTAGTTGACCCTTCCCTAGGCTCCCCCTAGACAAGAAGACTGTGCCTGAGGAACAGTCGGTAGACCCTTCCCTAGGCTCCCCTTCAACGAGAGTACTAATCTTAAGGAAGTCTCAACCAACCCTTCTTCTGGCTCACTCTTAATGAGAATACTGAGGTTGAGTAAGGGTCATTTACCCTTCCCTAGGGTCCCCCTTGAAAATAATACTATGCTTGAGGAATGGTTGGCTAATCCTTCCCAATGCTCCAATATAAAAAATATATATATTCCAACAAAAAATTGAACCATATAACCCAACAAATTATTATTTGAGTTGGACATGAGCCCTTGGAGGTGCATGGGTGGGGTGGCAATGGCTCCACTTGAGTGTTAATACACTTCGTTGTCATGTTTCCTTTAATAAACTAGGAAGAGGCGGAATGAAGAGCCACTCCTTGTAGGTCATTGGTGGTTACTGTAGGATGCCTATGGAGCAACACGGAAGTGGCTAAGGAGTGGTGCAACACTCTATTATAACATATTATGGAGGGATTTTATCGCATGGGAGTGCTAGCCTAGTGGTTAACTACATGAACAATTGGTAGAGAAAGGTTGGAAGGTCGACATAAATGTGAGGAGAGGGGTGTTGTGGTCTTAGGGGATGGGGTGTTATGACATTAGGGATATGGGAAGGGGCTAATGGGTAGGTATAGGGGCTTATGAATAGAGTGTAAGGGATAGGGGATGGGTTTTAGGTGTCTTCAAGGGTAGGAATTTGGGTAGGGAAAGGGACAGTGTGCAATGGTTAGAAGGTTTAGGCAGGGGGTATGAAAGGAACAAGGTATTAAGGGGTAAAATGTAGGGGTTTAAGCAGGGGATTGGATCACAAGGAATGGGGATTAGGGAGATATAAAGGTAGGAAGGAGGGGAGGGAGATATTGAGGGGACAAATCTCTCACCCCTTCATATTATAAAAAAGAAATGGTATTTGAAAATTTGTGTAGTGTCCAACACTTATGCACACTATGAAATATGGAGAAAATATCAGTGTTTTGCACTCATAATGTAAGAAAATACAAAATCAGACATACTAATCCCTTCTTTACAATCACAACTAGCACCAACTCACATGCCAAGTCCATAAAAATAAAACCATGAACAAGAGATTCAACCCAACATTGTTGGACCGACACACCGACATGTGAATGTATGAAAATGGAGAATCAATACTTGGATAAAAAAACAATGTGAGAAAAAAAAAACCTTGGCCATGGAAGAAACCCATGCAGTATATATTTATCAAAACCTAGCACCATTTCACACTACGCCTCTACAAAATTATGAGAAAAAATGGAAATCAATTTGTACCTATGAAAAATTAATGGCTTGGTTTTTGGGGTGGATTTTCCCTATGTTCTCCTCCATCCATTAACATTCTAGCACCATGTTCCCTCCATACTCCAACAAGCAAACAAGTAATGGATTAGATAAACAAGCAATCGAGAGGGAAAGAGAAAGAAAATAAATACCCCTAAAAATTGAATCTGCATGGGAGAGGCCACATGGTGCCTTCATTAGGGGAATTTTGATGTGAAAAATAGGTCTCAAAACAAAAAATGTACTATCAAAGTCATCTTTAAAAGAACCAATAGGATTCAAGATGATCATGCCAACCATAAGGTTAAATTTTTTGGAGGGAAAGGAAGATAATTTCTTTTTTTAATCATATTTTGACTTATTTCCTTATAGGTTTACTCAAATTTCAAGTGTAGGCACTCATTGGATGCAGAATTAAATTTTGCCTCCAACAAGTACCCACTCTACAAACTTTTGATAAACACACAATGAGATAGACGTTTTTTTTTTATGTATTTCCAATTTATCTCACTATGTGTCTATCAAAAGTATGCAGAGTGGGTACTTGTTGGACACGGAATTTAATTTTGCATCCAAAGAGTGCCTACACTTGAAATTTTAAACCTATAAGAAGATAAGTCAAAAATATGATTTCCAAGAAAAAAGTCAAAAATATGATTAAAAAAATAGTTTTCTTTCATTCCCTTTGGAAATTTATAACTCATATTTTATTATTTTTCTTAGGAGGCCCATTTTGGACTTCAAATTTCCCCTAATGTACCTCTTATCTCGATTTCTGTGTAGGTAGATTTTGACCATATTTCCCTTCTTTTGGTTAACAACTAACTATCTAGGTACCTTGGCTAGGAAAAGGGTTTTAAGTCATTGGTGTTTCTAAGGTCGCACATTCAAAACTCCCAACCTCCAATATTTTTCTAAACTTTGTTTTTAAATTAATTCATTTTGCCTTGATTTGTGTGGTAAGCAAAAAATGCCTTTGAATTTTCCATGGAATTTGACCACAAGATCTCAAGCTCAGACCCAAACAAGACTAAGGTATAATGATACATTGATCACACCATCAAAAAGGTATCAATGATCCCTTCTCAAATACATGATTGACAATCTTATCTGATGCCACCTAGGCCCTCAATTTTAGCTAGGCATATCTGATACAAAAGGTTGGTCTCCTAGTGGGGCCCGAAAGGGACTTAATTTTGCATAGGTTGCCACTTAGTCATATAGTATCAGAATGAGATGAAGAAAGTACCTTTGGAAAGGTATTAATAATTACTTCGATGATGTCCAATCAAAAATTTGATTTGAGGTTTTGAAGTACTAATTTGACTACTTAGAAACACTTTTAGGAACAATGCCTAGACCACACCCTTGAAACTAGTTATGAGACTAGTGATAGCTTTAAGTGAGTCATATGAGATCATAATAGGATAAATGAGGTTTCTTTGGAAGGTTTCAAGGTAAAATACAATTTGAAAACTCTAAATTTATGTTCTGGTGGCCAATAACAAGAATTTTTAAATCATTAACCTCTACCACCAAATTGTTACCCTGAAACTAGTTATAAACTTGTGAAAGTTCATTCTCAACAACTAAGGGTTGAAGTCAGGAATACATATACCATTGAAAGGTCTCTAATATACCTACATCATCATTTGGTCTAATTTTCTCTCTTCATTTGATTCAGAATGGAATCTGATCAAGATGTCATAAATGTGGATTTTGGACACAGGGTCTTCACTTAGTGAACATGTGACATAGCACCTGCGTTCATGGGATATTAAAGAATACCCCTAATTTCACTAGATATTGATAAATACCTCCCAAAATACTTTTGTTGAACCCCCCTCCCAATACATATTTCCAATAAAATAAACCCCTATTTTTACTAGATACCCCTTTTTATACGCTCCAATACCTATAAACCCCCTGACCCCACATCCCCTCCCTCCTCCCCCGTCGAATACCTACAATATATTGACTCTATTTTTCACAATTGAAAAAACCCATTTATGAATGAATGTGATAAGATATTGGTCAACAAGGTGAAGCCCACGTGATTTTGGACACCTAGGAGATGTGCAACATGCACCCTTCTTAGACTAGGCATACAAACTTAGAATTGGGAAAATGAGGAATCATTGGAAAGATTATTCTAAACAATAGAGGTTATAGCCACTAGAGTTTTTTAAAATACAACAAAATTCCTTCTATACTTCGTACAAGATCCAATAGATGTTGAACTTGCCTAGTGAATAGTGAAAGGGATCAACATTGAAATTTTTGCAAACTATGCTTATATGTGACAAAATTTGAACTAAATATCCTTGACACATAATTTCATGATATGATATGGTTTTGTAACTCAAAAATAATCCAAGGATGGACTTACCAAAGTCCAAAGGATTGTGAGCCTAAAACAATCCAAACAAGATCATATTCAATCTGATTGTTTGTTGACAATATCTTGTTGGGTATTGTGCCCTTAATGATTACCATCAACATGTATGGAGGATTATATTAGGATAGGAATATTATTAATCTAAAAATCATTTATCCCTATGAATCCAAAATCGATGAGTGGGTACTAACTAATATGAAGCCCAAACATCGAAACCATCTTTGATTGAGGCCAAGTAAATTAACATTGATAATTGATACTCTTATAATGTCTAATAAGTCACCATGAGCTTGAAATAACCACTCAATACATCCCTCTAATACTCTTTAAAGGGGAAATATTCATACTAACAATGAATCCTACCATATTATTAAACTAAACTCGATGTTTGAAAGGATAGCCAAAGCAACCCAACTATTGTCTTGACGAGATAAACAATGTGAAACATCATATTGAGCCCAACGAATATTTTTGGATCAATACCTTCCTTGGGATCCTACTTGACATGAATATTATACTGGAGGAAGGGGAAATCGACCCCTCCCCGTTCTCCCCCTAATGTGAATACTAAGCTTGAGGGAGGGTTAGCTAACCCTTTCCAAACCCCCCCTTAACAAGAATATTATGCTTGAGGAAGGGTCAACCTACCCTTCCCCAAGCTCCCCCCTCACAGTTAATATTAATATTGAGGAAGGTCAGTTGACACTCCTTGAGATATCACTCCATGTGAATACTTATATTAAGGAAGGGTAGATCGACACTTCCCCTAGCTCTAACTCGACATGAATACTAACACTGAAGAAGGGTCAGTTGACCCTTCCCTAGCCTCCCCTTCAAAATGAAGTGAATAAGATTGAGAAAGAGTTGGTCAACCCTTCCCCTAGCTCCCCCATGATGGTAATATTAATATTGAGAAAGGGTCAGTTGAACCTTACCTAGGCTTCCCCTCCACGTGAATACTAATCTTAAGGAAGTGTCAATTGAACTTACTTCAATTTCCCCCTCGACAATAATACTAAGCTTAAGGAATGGTCGGCATACCCTTACCCAAGATCCCCCTCAATATGAATACTATGCTTGAGGAAAATCCATCCGATGCTTTCCTAGGCTCCCCCTTGATGTGAATATTAATCTTGAGGAAGGGTCAAGCAACCTTTCCCTGGGGTTCTACTCAACAAGATTAAAATCCTCAAGACAATAAAATATTTTTTTGTTTAGGTTTCTATAAATGTTATGAACCGACATTCTTTAGTGTTGATGTCACTACGACTTTGACCAACATCAGAATGGGTGCCATTAAATCAAATTACGATTCCTTTAGTCCTACTAAAAGGAACTAGGCCTAACATCCACTCAATGATTTTTTTTCATTTATTCTCTTCCACTATTTATAGTTTTACTACAATATTTTTTTCCTCTTGATGTTCTAATCTCAAATGCAAACCCAAGAATTAAAATGACAATGTAGATGCACAATTTCCCATTTAGAAAAATTGTTTAAAGGCTCTTCTAAAATCATATTCACCAAGGTTTTTATGATCATTTTCCCTATGTTATATGTTTCACTAGACTAATTGAAATTATTTATTAAAGTTGTAAAAGCATAGTCCTTATGTGGGGCCTTATCGTAGTATTTCCATTACCTTGTTTCTCTTTCAAGCTTGATAGTTTTATATTAGACTTTGTATTCTAAAAACCTTTTTATCTCACACCTAGACCTGAATATTAAAAGTTCGGTGGGGTTACATGAATCCCACAAGATTTCTAATGCTTCTTCACTTCCATGTCTTACTAAGAGCTTAGCTCAAATATTTTAGGATTGTGGCCATGTATTGGTGAATTCTGAGATAGATAGGAAAAGGAATTTGTCTTATATTTTGGACAATAATAAAATTGAGGATGTAGGTCATATATTTATTAAGCCAAAAATGCAACAACTCATTGATTTTAAAAGTAGAATAAACCATTAATGGATAACTCCGCAAGGTGGTCAATAAAAGGAAATCATTTATGAAGGACAATGAGAGACTTTGAGTATGAAAGAGACAAATCACTATAATTTTGAAGAAGTCGTGATTTCCATTCATAGTAAAACAATAATTTTCATAAACTAATTATAGTATTCACCTTGTTGCTTTGAAAACCTTTGAAAAGTTTCCAAATGGCTAACATATTAATTTTCCAGAATAACACATTTTATAAGATTACCATATCCACCATGCTAAGGTTATTATTCAAAGTTTTTCAAGTTAATGGCAATCCATACAACTATACATAAAAAGTTGTAACATTTAAACTCATACAACCACTCAACATATTAAAGTTGGCTCTTCATCCTTTGATAAAAGTGTCTAAATAATACAATTTTTTTTTTTTAATGTGTTTTTTAAAGTTGCAATTCAAAATTTTTAATGTAATAATAATTCATACAACTAGTCTTTGAGGTGTAGGACAGTCAGTGACGAAGTGTGTTTTTAAGGCACTCCATAATGTTAAAGTCATCAGTTCGAAACCTGTGGGAACAAAAAATCCAACCATATTAAGGGTTGTGTGGTTTAGGCCAAGTGTGATTCTCGAGTGGTTTTGACGACTTAGATACCCCTAAGTCATGATTTCTCAAGTCATAGGCTAATCCCACAAATCACAGACAAACTAGCAAACAAAAAAAAAACAACCCATACAACTATATAAAAAATACTTAAAATTTGTCAAAACATTTTCTACCTAAATGCTTTTTTATAAAAAATTATTACCAAACATTTTATAATTATTTCAAAGTGAAACAACTTTGACTAAACTCTATGAGCACTTTGGAATATACATGTCTCTTATGCCCTTGTGAGGCAACTCAAAACTATTTTTTAAAAGATAAAAGAATCACACTTCTAATCCATTGAACACTAGTTACATACGATACTTTATAAAAATAAAAACTTTTCATGGAGACACACCTGAGCTAGGGGAGACTTTTTGACCTAAAAATTGGTATTTCATAAATTGTCTTGCAAGTTTCTTCCATTTAGTTCGATGTGTATTAATGTCAAAACCAAGTTTATTAGCCAATCTTACACATTTAAAAATTCAAATCTCTCATTACTCGATGAGAGTTTGCTTAGGCTTATAACTTTGTAGTTCCATTTGTGACAATAAATATATTTGTTCAACCCATCATGGCTTTTGACTTGTGAATCATATGACAACCAAATATACCAAATGATTTTAAAAGAGAAAGGGTTTAAAACTTGATGATATATAATTCCTAGGAATTAAACCAAGAAAAAACCAAACCTACTTCACCATGTAATGATCAGCAGACATTCAAGAGAAACCAACAATTATGATGTGAAATAAAATAGAAATTTATATTTGCTATCCAAATCCATCTCTTTCTCATAATTTTTTTTAGAACGCTCATCATTTATCATTTACTTATGCAAGAGTGAAACGCCACAATAAACAAAAGGTCTCTATGATTAATCAAAACTTTAAAA
>ML791922.1:97409-139404 GCA_009831015.1 Picea engelmannii
ACTTCTTTTGGGAAATTCATGATAGGGATTATAAACCCTACCATTTGCATATTTAATTACTATTTGTACTAGGAGATTATTATTATTGGTTTGGTGTGATGAATAGTTTTTAGTTTCTTATTCTTGTGACTAATTGAGATCCTATCTTAGACTAAACTATTATTTTGTTTTGGTTGCTACTTATTAGGATGTAGGGAGTATTTCTCTCACAGTTTGTTGAGTTAGTTTTCTTCTTGTAAATCTATTTAAGATTCTCATTTGTTTAATAAAAATTAAATTTGAGTTTGTATAATTTCCTTTTCTATATGAACTTGGTTTATAAGTGGGATTTCCAACTTCATTTAAAAAATCCCACATTTTTGGTATTAGAGAATCCAACATTGAATTTGGGTATCATCTCTTTATTTTCTCCTTCCAATCCAAAGTCATGCTTAGTTCCACACAATGACCTGATCATGGTTCGTTTTCCTTCTTGGAAAATGCTCGACCATCTCTTTTCACCAAGATCATTGCACACTATAGTATTGAAAATAGTTATAGAAATTTGGAAACTCTCTTGTGATTACTAACTATGTGGTTCCAAGAGGTGATACAATTATTGTTTTCTTGGGAAGGATCAATCACAATGCAAGACAAATAAAAAATTCACCCATTTTCATTCTAGATCATTCCACTTGCTTTTCATGGAACACATTTGGCTATCAATTAATTATTGGTAGAAATATGTAGGCTACAAAGGTAGAGAGGATGTCTACTCCCTTAGTTGTAGTGCTCTCCATCTCATGTTAGTCTTCAACAGATATGTGGCACAAATCACTTCCTATTATGTGTGGCCTCAAAGCATAAGGTTTATATAAACACATATCCATATATGATCATGATCACATTTGTTTCATTGATCGGGCCTCCTCGCCACCGAGATTGACCTCTTAACAGACCGTGTGTAACCTTTCGTTGTTGTATATCATGGTACACCTCTTCTTCCCCCCATATCCACTCTATTTCCTCCCCACACCTAGGTCAAGTCCAGGCTCATATTCAGATCCACCTTCAACCTATTGGCCTCTTAGTATATATATATATATGTCCTTCATATCTATATTGGATATGCATTCCCTAGTGGTTGTTGATTCTCTATTCCAAACAATGTGAATCTAGTGAAAGGTGTTGACGACCATTTTGGTCAACGGTTATTAGCCGGCAAAGTTTCCAAGATCCCCCTCATTCCATAATACTTACATAAAGTACTTACACACTCTTGTTGAGCTACAATACTTGGCAGGATTAACGAAATACTTTTAGAGTTTTTAACGTTGCTCCATATTTTAAAAACCCAATTCTTCTAAGTGACTTTCTTACAAGATCCTATGATATTGAGGGCATGGTCAATGCCATGGATCTCAATAGTATTTTTATACTTATCACAACATTCTAATGGTGAGTGTTGGAAGCAAGTGAAAAGCATATTGTATAATGTTGGTGTTAATCATCATAAAATTCGCAGCGGAATACTCACATGTGAAGTAAATTAAATCAGTGTCATTGCGAATGTTTTGTTCTTATAAAATTGTTACCACCTTTGAAATTTGAATGCTTGAGATTCTTACATAAGTGAGGAACTCTATCAGGAGTCAACATCAAGAAATTGTAAATTCAATGCCATTCATTCATTAAAAAAACATAATTGATGCATGTCAAAATAGATCTGAACTTAAATTGATCGCAGATTTCATTCATCGAACGGGTATGGAGCAAAGTCAATGATTGATTAAATTTGACTTTGCTCCATTCTCGTTCGATGGACAAAATCTGCAATCGAGATCAGGATTGCATGTTAATCTACATTAGGAATATGAAGATGTAAGTTATCAAAGTGAAATGTATTGTTGAGAATGATTTTGGATCATAACTGTGTACCTAGTTTTGAAACGTCCAACGTTTCGAGTGGACACTCCACCCATCATCAGGGACAACATCAAACTCAAAAGTAGGAAGAAGAGTGTCGAGTCAAGTAGTAAAAAGGAGGAGGGAGGAAATGACTGTTGAAATATTGAGGAGGAGAAATTTACAAAAGAGACGTTGATGAGTAACTAAAGGAGGAGGAAGTGATAAAAATAAATAAAAATTATAATAATATTTAAAGATGGCGGTTAAGCTTAGTCAAGGGAACGAGTGTAACCAGGGTAGGTGTGAAGAGCCTAATGAATCGAGAGGTAATAGGATAATATGAGTTGAGAATGTACTATCCTAATATATCTGGTAAAGTATTATGATTTTATATTATGATGCAAAAATAAGAGGGAAAAGAAGAGATTAAAATCCCATCTTCATCTCATCCAAACATTTGTTTTGACCAAACATATCATATGTTTTCACCAGACCAAAATCATAGCTTCAATCCCTCACTACTCCTCTCACCTCATTCGGGAATCTCTGGAAATAGAAAAACATCCTAATAATTTCAACCGGAAAGATGGCTACAAACTGAGCCAGTCTTGGAAACCCACCATCCACCACCTGGATCACTAAGCAACCTTCATCTTTTTCCTCACGGTGTCCTCTTTCCTCCCCCAACTTCACACTTCCTCCACCAGCATTTTTCCCCCTAATTTTCCTCCCGTAATTTTTCTCGAATTTGTCTTCCTATCCTCTTCTCTTCACTCCTCTCTTCATATTTCTAATTCATCTAGTCAATCTACCCTACCATCTTGTATTTCATGTTTAATTCAAATCTCTCCCTTTACTTTACTTATTGATTCGTTTTTCCAATTTTTTCCCTATACGTTTAAATTGTCTCTTTGTTATCCACATTTTATTCCTTTACTTTTATCTTTCTTTCTCCATGTGATAATCAAATACAAGGTTCACAATTAGTTTCAAATTTTTTATTCTTCAGGCATTTTAAGCCTTCTTCCTCTCCCTTTAGCTTATTTTTCTTTATCACAATATTACCATATTATCAACCACGCCACCTCTCGCTATCCTTATACATTTTACACTCTAATTGCACCAACCCCACCTCCCACATTTAGTTCTTTTTCTGAACCATAAATTATTACACTTTTTATATTAAATTTTTTAAACCCTTTCTCCCTTTAATCTCCTATTTTCCCTCTTTTTTTGCATCATAATATAAAATCATAATACTTTACCAAATACATTAGGATAGTACATTCTCAACTCATATTATCCTATTTGATGCAGGAGCATCGCAAGGTGTGCAAGCATAGCCAGCAGCGAGATAGCGCGGAGATAAGAGACAGCTGGACAAGCGCCAGCACATTTCTTGTTGAAATGTTTTGAAGTTTGAAAGCGCCATACAATTAATGGGACAGTTAATAGAGGCGTACTCACATTTATGGAGAAGCATTGTAATCAGACCTTGAGCGTCCTGCTCTCGTCTGAAGTAGCTAGAGGCATTTATGCAAAGTTAATGTAGGTAGATAGAATTTAATTCTAGATTAGACAGTTTTAGAGCGCAAGAGGTAAATGGGATATATACACCCTCATTGTATAGTTGTAAGAGGATTATGTCAAGATGGAGCATAGAGCATAGAGAAGAGAGCAGAGAGTTGTGGTTGAAAACACCCATGTACAGAGATTTGAATTAATAGAAAGAGCTTCGATTCAAATTCATGGTGTTATATTGTTCTCTGTGTATGCTTGTTGAATATTATGCCCATGGATGTTTACTTTCTGTTATACATTTGCTTTATATGTTGTGTATATGAATTCATGCTTTGTGTTTGAAGTCTGAGAGAGAGTAAGGGATGAGTTTCAATTGTTTCTCTATCTGAGCAAGATTTCCTGCAAGGAGTGCAGTGAAGTTGTCCGCAAGGAGTGTGTTGACAAGAGTTTAGAGTTTTATCTCTGAAAGCTCAGGAGAGTTAACGTTGTTCTCATTCTCGTAGAAGTGCAAGTTGAGCACAGGAGACGTGCAAGGAGTGCGCAGGCCGAGTAAAGTCTCAGAGTTTGCGAATCTGAGAAATTATTGAAGGACTACTGCTGCAGGGAGTGCGCAGAGTCGAAGGACTTCAATTCTTTGAAGTAATTGAAGAATTCGCCGCAAGGAGTGCGTGCGGGAGTCTTCTTTAAGACTCGGAGTTGGAGAAAGCTCAGGAAGGATAGGGTCTTCACAGTTGTCGAAGAAAATCACAGAAGGTTGGTGCCTTGAGGTGTTGAGAGGATACGTAGCAAGTTTGCATTGCAGGCGGGTAAGTTCCGCGAAGAGGAACTTGCTCAAATTCGTAGGAATCGTCAAGAAGGAAGAGACAGACGGTTGTGAATTCTCCGTGGAGAATTCACGAAGTCCTATGAGTCGTCAGATCTTGTAGACAAGTGGGGATATTGCGGTGGCGCTATTCTACATCACAAGCCCAAGGGAGACCAGAGCCATTGATCAAGATTAACGAGGACCGTTGGATCTACCCCTGAAAGTTCATTTCGGGAATTCGTGGGTCGAAGGACTGAAGCTTTGACGTTTGGATTCGCGAAATCGTAAAGTGTGAAGATAGCACGAGGGACACATGGTAGAAGTCTGAGGTGGGCCTGTGAAAGAGACGGGTGGACACGTGTCGTATGTTGAAAGAAGTCAATACCCCGTTGACCTCTCGTGTCTCGGGGATTCGCGAGACAAGAGCCAGGAGTTCGACATCAAAACTCACGGAGCGGCGAGAAGCGAAAAGTGCTAGAGTTAGGCCTAGCCGGTGGTCACATGCGGAGGGCACTGACAAGAGAAGGAGCGTACCCGTATCGACATTTTTGGTATCATGAGATTTGGAAGCAAGAGTTGGGAGTTTCGACTCACGAACTCACGAGTGGCGAGTTGTGACAAGTGTTTAGGCACATCGTAAGTTCGGGTCTCGGAAGGTGAAGAGTTGAAGATTTGAGAGGAGAAGTTGCAAAGTCGCGAGCTCTGAGGTTTCGAAAATCGTGGGAAACACGACCACATCGTTTGGTCGAAAGAAGGCTGGAATTGAGGCTTTGTGTTCGATCACATGAGCTCAATTCGTAAGGACCTGTGGAGAAGCACCATTTTGTGTGTGTTGGATTCCCCGAAGAGGAATCCGAAAGAGCCGATCCGGCTCAAGGGGAAGTAAAGAATGATCTTTTAAGCGGACGTCGACCTAAGGGCCGAGTGGGTCTGCGTCTGCGTCATATGGTATCAAAGCCTGATTCTTGTTTGTATATTTCAGGCAGGAAAAGTGAGAAGGAATTTCAGCCATGCCGCCGAGGAGAAGAGACAGGCAAACACCCGATCCGCCAGAGGATAGGGAAATGCCAGAAGGAAGGGGCAGGCAGGTGCAGAATCCAGAAGTGGAAAGAGATCTGCATGACATTCGCACCAGACTCGTGGATGTGGAAATAAAACAAAGGCACACAACTGATATTGGAGATGTCAGTGAGTCTGAAAGCGAAGATGACGCTGGACATGAAGAAGAAGAAATTGCAGCAGAAGATGCAACAAATGAACGCTTGATTAGAGATGTTGCAAGAATGAGTGCAAGAGCAAAAATGGACATTCTAGTTTATGAGGGAAACTTGGATGCTGAAGAGCTTCTAGATTGGATTAGAGCTCTAGACACATATTTTGACTATGAAGATGTCGAAGAAGACAAGAAGTTCAAACATGCTGTCACGAGAATTAAAGGACATGCAACATTGTGGTGGGATGAACTACAAGCTGACAGATGCTGCCAAGGTAAGCAGAAAATCAAGAGTTGGGATAGGATGATTGCAAAGATGAAAGAGAAATTCATTTAGAGGGATTATCAAATTACTTTGTTTCGGAGAATGCAGAATTTGAGACAGAAGCTGATGACATTGAAGGAGTACACTGAAGAGTTCTACAGGCTGAACATCAGAGCAGGTCATCATGCAAGTAATGACGAAAAGTTTGCTAGGTATATGAATGGCCTGAGATACGAAATTCAGGATAAGATGAGCATGATGACCATCCAAACGGTGGAAGATGCTTATCAAATGGCTCTAAAGGCGGAAGAGAAGCTGAGCCGAAAACAAGGTCAAAGAGGCTGAGGCAAAAGTCAAGCCAGGGGCAAATCAGTCGTCTAAGATAGAAATCAGAAGCCTAAGGAAGAATGGAAGAAACCTCAGATTGAGAGAGGTGGAAGCTCACAGAAAGGGAAATATGTTGGATAGAGAAGGCAGTATGCTGATCAGAGAGGAGAGTATGCTGATAACAACATTTTTCCTCGTACTAGAGGTAGAGGAAGAGGAAAAGGTGGAGTGATAAAATGCTTCATGTGCAGAAAGGTCGAACACAAGTCTTATGAATGTCCAGACAAGAAGAAAGAGGAAGGAGAGACTCACATTGCCGAAGCACAGAGGCGAAATGTTGAGGCAGAGGATGTTGAAGGCGAAAGATCGCTGATGATGCAAAAAGTTCTTTTGACACCAGAGAAGGAAGTGGAGAGTTTGGTCCAAAGGAGCAGACTTTTTCGGACTGCTCGCAAGACCAAGGACAGGGTATGCAAGGTCATTGTGGACAGTGGTAGCATAGATAATCTCGTTTCAACGGAGATGGTAGAAAAACTGGAGCTGGAGATGATTGAACATCCAAGCCCATACAAAGTTTCATGGTTACAAAAAGGACATCAGGTAAATGTCACTAAACAATGCTTAGTTGAGTTCAAAATAGGAGGGTATAAAGATGAAATACTTTGTGATGTTATTCCTATGGATGTTTGTCATCTATTGTTGGGTAGACTGTGGAAATATGACATAAATGTGATTCATGATGGGAGAATGAACACATACACCCTAGAGAAGAATGGGAGAACTCACATGTTGCTTCCAATCAAAGACAAGGAGGTGAAACCTGAAGTAAGAAACATTGTACTTCTCATGAGTGGGAAGGAACTTCTTACAGAGGTTAAGAAGAAGGAGGAACCACAATTCATTGTGGTTAGGAAGCCAAAGATTGTTTTAACCAGCCCAAGGGTAGATGGTTTACCAAAAGAGGTTCAGGAACTACTGGAAGAGTTCGCTGACATAGTAGTGGATGAACTACATCGTTCATTGCCACCGATTAGAAGTATAAGTCATCAAATTGATCTCATACCTGGAACCAATTTGCCAAACAAAGCAGCATACAGATTGACGTCGCAGGGGAATGAAGAAGTCAAAAGACAGGTCCAAGATTTAATGGACAAGGGGTTGGTGAGATAAATCTTGAGTCCATGTGTTGTTCCGACAATACTCAATCCGAAGAAAGACAGAGGATGGAGTATGTGTACTGACTCAAGGGAAATCAACAAAATAACCATCAGGTACAGATTTCCATTGCCAAGGATGGATGATCTGATGGATTGCTTGAGTGGAGCCAAAAAATTTTCGAAGATTGATTTGAAAAGTGGATATCACCATATTCATATGAGAGAAGGTGATGAATGGAAGACAACCTTCAAGACTAACGAAGGGTTGTATGAATGTCTTGTTATGTTGTTTGGTTTAACAAATGCGCCAAGTACTTTCATGAGGTTGATGAATGAAGTCCTGAAGGAGTTCATCGGAAAATTTGTCATTGTATATCTTGATGACATACCGATTTTCAGTAAAACAGAGGCAGAGCATCTGAAACATTTGGCTACAATGATGCAGAGGCTACAACAAGAGAAGCTGTTGATAAATATGAAGAAATCCTCATTCATGAAGACAAGGCTCATTTATTTGGGTTTTTTTATTTCTGCAGATAAGTTGAGGATGGATCTAGATAACGTGGAGGTGATTAAGAATTGGCCATCACCAAAGAATATCTTTGAAGTTTGAAGTTTTCATGGATTGGCTAGTTTCTACCAGAAGTTCATTAGGAATTTCAGTGGAATTAGTGCACTGATGATGGAAACAGTGAAGAAGAGACACAAATATTTTCACTGGATAGAAGAAGATGAGAAAAGCTTCAATTTGTTGAAAAGGAAAATTACGGAACAACCAATTCTAGTGTTGCCTGATTTCCAAAAGACATTTCAAGTAAAATGCTATGCAAGTAGATTTGCAATAGGGGCAGTATTGAGTCAAGAAGATAGTCCGATAGCATATTTTAGTGAGAATCTGAATGAATCCAAGATAAAATACTCCATGTATGATAAGGAATTTTATTCTATTATTCAAGCATTGAAGAAATGGAGACATTATTTGATTCCTAAGGAGTTTGTCTTGTATAGTGATAATCATGCATTGCAATTTATGACTCAACAGGAGAAGTTGAATCAAAGACATGTTAAATGGGTTGAATATATGCAAAATTTCACTTTTGTGATTAAACATATTTCTGGAACTGCTAACAAAGTTGTTGATGCTTTGAGTAGGAAATGTTTGCTATTGCAGGAGTTTAGAGTCAAAACATTGTGTTTTGATGATCTCAGGGACATGTACAGAGATGATCCAAATTTTAAAGAGGTGTATGAAGCAGCTAAGAATCCAATTCTCAAGAATAGAAGCCAATGGGCAGAATACATGATCCAGGAATGATTATTGTTTAAAGGTAATCAGCTTTGTATTCCAAAATGCTCCATGAGGGAGAATTTGTTGAAGGAGAAACATAGTGGAGGATTGGTCGAACATTTCGGTCATGACAAGTCATTTGCAAAGTTGAATGAGTCATATTTTTGGTTAGGAATGTGAGTAGATGTCAAAAGATTCGTGGACAGATGTAGAATTTGTCAACATTCAAAAGGAAAGAGGCAGAATGCAGGTTTTTATCAACCATTACCCATACCTGAGAGGTCGTGGGATGCAGTCGGCATGGACTTCATATTGGGGTTGCCAAGAACACAAAGAGGGTTTGACTCAATCTTTGTGGTAGTGGATAGATTTTCCAAAATGACACATTTCATTCCATGTCAGAAAACCAGTGACACAACTCACATTGCGAACTTGTTTTTCAAAGAAGTCATTCGACTTCACGACTTACCAAGGAGCATAGTTTCGAATCGAGACAATAAGTTCGTAGGACACTTCTAGAGAACCTTATGGAAGAAGCTGGGAACAAACTTGTTGTTTAGTTCAGCTTATCATCCTCAGATGGATGGGAAGACAGAAGTCGTGAATAAGAGTTTGGGAGACTTGTTGAGGAGCTTGGTGACAGAACACCACAGTCAGTGGGATAACATATTACCACAGGCGGAGTTTTCTTATAACGACTCGCTTAATAGGAGCATAGGACATAGTCCATTTCAAATTGTTTATGGCATGCGGCTGAGAGGAATTTCTGAGCTAAGGGATTCAGAACAGATTGCGACTAGGAGTGCTAGTGGAGAAGATTTCGCAGAGGTGATGAAGGAACTTCACAGCCAGGCGAAGGAACAATTGCAGAGTTTGAGCCAAGAATACACAGGAGACAACTTCAGTTTGAAGTTGGTGATTTGATCCTTGCACATTTGAGAAAGGAAAGGTTCTCGAGTGGAACATAGAATAAACTGAAGATGAAGAAAATCGGTCCATGTAAGGTCTTGAAGAAATTTGGGGCGAATGCATATAAGATTGAATTACCTGATGGGATCGGAATTTCTCCGATATTCAATGTCTTGGATTTGCACCCTTATAACCCTTATAAAGCTGAGGAAGCAGAAGCAGGTAGTGAACAGCCAGAGATTCAGTGGACAAAACAAATGTCAGTTGCAGAAAAGTCACAGATGGAGCGCATACGAGACAAAAGAGTTAGCAAGAGGACCAGGCGAAAGGAATATTTTGAATACTTGGTCAAGTGGAAGGGCCATCTAGTTGAATATGCTAGCTGGGAGAATGAAGCAGAGATTCAGAAGCATGGAAAGACCTTGCGAGAGCTCATGGACAGGAGCCCATGAAAATTTTCCAGCGAGGGAGTATGATGTAGGAGCATCGCAAGGCGTGCAAGCATAGCCAACAGCGAGACAACGCGAAGACAAGAGACAGTTGGACAAGTGCCAGCACATTTCTTGTTGAAATGTTTTGAAGTTTGAAAGTGCCATATAATTAATGGGAGAGTTAATAGAGGTGTACTCACATTTATGGAGGAGCATTGTAATCATAACTTGAGCGTCCCACTCTCGTCTGAAGTAGATAGAGGCATTTATGCAAAGTTAATGTAGGTAGATAGAATTTAATTCTAGATTAGACAGTTTTAGAGCGCAAGAGGGAAATGAGATATAGACACCCTTATTGTATAGTTGTAAGAGGATTATGTCAATATGGAGCATAGAGCATAGAGAAGAGAGCAGAGAGTTGTGGTTGAAAACACCCATGTACAGAGATTTGAATTAATAGAAAGAGCTTTGATTCAAATTCATGGTGTCGTATTGTTCTCTGTGTATGCCTTTTGAATATTATGCTCATGGATGTTTACTTTATGTTATACATTTTCTTTATATGTTGTGTATATGACTTCATGCTTTGTGTTTGAAGTCTGAGAGAGAGTAAGGGATGAGTTTCAATTGTTTCTCTATCTGAGCAAGAGTTCCTGCAAGGAGTGTAGTGAAGTTGTCCGCAAGGAGTGCATTGACAAGAGTTTAGAGTTTTATCTCTGAAAGCTCAGGAGGGTTAATGTTGTTCTCATTCTCACAGAAGTGGAAGTTGAGCACAGGATTCGTGCAAGGAGTGCACAGGCTGAGTAAATTCTCAGAGTTTTCGAACCTGAGAAATTGTTGAAGGACTACTGCTGCAGGGAGTGCACAGAGTCGAAGGACTTCAATTCTTTGAAGCAATTGAAGAATTTGCCACAAGGAGTGCATGCGGGAGTCTTATTTAAGACTCGAAGTTGGAGAAAGCTCAGGAAGGATAGGGTCTTTGTAGTTGTCGAAGAAAATCACAGAAGTTTGGTGCCTTGAGGTGTTGAGAGGAGACGTAGCAAGTTTGCGTTGTAGGCGGGTAAGTTCCGCGAAGAGGAACTTGCTCAAATTCACAGGAATCGTCAAGAAGGAAGAGACGAACGGTCGTGAATTCTCCGTGGAGAATTCACGAAGTCCCGTGAGCCATCAGATCTCGTCGACAAGCAGGGAGATTACGGTGGCACTATTCTGCAGCACAAGCCCAAGGGAGACCAGAGCCATTGATCAAGATCAACGTGGACCATTGGATCTACCCCTGAAAGTGCATTTCAGGAATTTGTGGGTCGAAGGACTGAAGCTTCGACGTTTGGATTCGTGAAATCGTGAAGTGCTAAGATAGCACGAGGGACACGTGATAGAAGTCTGAGGTGGGCCCGCGGAAGAGACGGGTGGACGCGTGTCGTCTGTTGAAAGAAGTCAATACCCCATTGACCTCTCGTGTCTCGGGGATTCGCGAGACAAGAGCTGGGAGTTCGACATCGAAACTCACGAAGTGGGGAGAAGTGAAAAGTGATAGAGTTAGGCCTAACCGGTGGTCATGCGTGGAGGGCGCTGACAAGAGAAGGAGCGTACCTATATCGACATTTCGGGTATCACGAGATTTGGAAGCAAGAGTTGGGAGTTTCGACTCACGAACTCGTGAGTGGCGAGTTGTGACAAGTTCTTAGGCACATCGAAAGTTCGGGTCTCGGAAGGTGAAGAGTTGAATATTTGGGAGGAGAAGTTGCGAAGTCGCGAGCTCTGAGGTTCCGAAAATCGTGGGAAACACGACCACATCGTTTGGTCGAAAGAAGGTTGGAATTGAGGCTTTGTGTTTGATCGCGTGAGCTCAATTCGTAAGGACCTGTGGAGAAGCACCATTTTTTGTGTGTTGAATTCCCCGAAGAGGAATCTGAAAGAGTTGATCCGGCTCAAGGGGAAGTAAAGAACGATCATGTAAGAGGACGTCGACTTGAGGGCCGAGTGGGTCTGCATCTGCGTCACTATTATCTCTTGATTCTTTAGGCGCTTCACACCTACCCTGGTTACACTCGTTCCCCTTGACTAAGATTAACCGTCATATTTAAATATTATTATAAATTTTTAATTTTTAATTTAAAAAAAAAAATACTTTCTCCTCCTTCCGTTACTCATCAACATCTCTGTTGTAAATTTCTTTTCCTCAATATTTCAACGGTCATTTCCTCCCTCCTCCTATTTACTACTTGAATCAATACTCTTCTTCCTACTTTTGAGATTGATGTTGTCCTTGATGACGGGTGGAGTGTCCACTCGAAATGTTGGACGTTTCAAAACTAGGTACACAGTTATGATCCAAAATCATTCTCAACACTACATTGGGAATTCAAACCCTCTCTGAGGAAACATGAGTATTTAGAATTGGATGTTTGTGTTCTTGTTCATTGACCATCTTTGAGAATTATTTTGGCACAATGCACATTGTCATAACCGCAAGCAAAGTGCAAAACAGTTTGACCCTGGGTGTCTTTCTCGTCTTTATATGCATCAAGTTTAAGAATGTTCATCATCCCTTCAATGTCATCAACACTTCCAGTGTGATAAACAACAATCTCATCCTCTCCCTTATTAACATCATTATCTTCACTCTGATCTACCTAAGATGGTTGCATTTAAAATTACTCTACCCGAGCACTCCATTGGCATTGCTCAGTCCATTAGATAAAACAATTTAGACGTGCAATATCACAATTTCGTTATGAAGAGTAGTGGTTGGTTTTACAAGATCATTTAAGTTGTACATAAGGGACTTTGCATTGCGTAAATTGGGTTACATCAAATATATTCTCAATAGTAGATCATGCATCTTTGAGGGAACGGACTTCTTAATTAATAGTTTGTTGATGAAAATGGCGTTGGAATTTTGGTCCTGCAACATTTTAGATAAAACATTGTAATGTATTACAGTCCCACGATTTTAAAATTGGTTGGCTTTGCATTGAACACAACATATATTCTCTTATCGCTGATAGCATCGTTGTTGGGCAACGGAAGCATAAACAGAGAAATACTTTAATAGAAAATAAAACAAGACATAACAATCACATCAATTGAACACGGTGATTTACGTGGAAACCCTTCTAAGGGAAAAAACCATGGGGCAATGATAATCGGTATTTGTTGAAATATTGTAACTGCAAAGAGTATTCTATTTATATATTGAGTAATTATTAATTAGATCAATCCCCTTTTGTAGATTGATCATATCGGGCATTGTAATTGACCAAATCCCCTTTTGTGGATTGGTCAAACCCTAAATATCATATGCAAATTGAAAATTCGGCCCCCAAGCTAATTAAATTGGTTTTAACCACTAAGAAGACAAGTCGGCCCTACCCAGTGAAGAGACACCTTTCTAGCACTTGCTAGTTTGTATAAATAAAGGAAGCCCACACCTCATTTGATCACTCACTCATTCACTCACTCAGTGCGCAAGTTTGGTAGTTGCATTTGGGAGAAGAAGGAAGAGAGAGGCACATTGTTCAGTGGAGGATATTCTCTAGTGTTTAGTTTATTGTCTTGGCATTGTATTGGCTATCTATATTAAGGAATTTTTTGTTGGGTTTTCTCCCCCGTGAGGGTTTCCCACGATAAATGGTGTGTATCTTTTGATTGTGTTTCTCTCAGTGATCCTACCTATGTTATTGTTATCTAGTAAATTGAAAAGAAACCTAATAATAGCTCAAAACTTAACATGGTTTCAAAGCTAAAATGAAGAGAGCATCTTTCACTAGATAAAGAAAAACGTCATGTTGTCATACAAGAAAATTAGGGCTTTTTATTGAAGAGGAATTCCAGCCTAAAAATCATCTAGAAAATTGTTCCCTAGCCTAGGGAACTCTTTGGCACCTTCAGTGCACTTTTTCAGTGCATAGAACTCCTAGAAAGTGAAACCCTAGTTTTCACTGGTACCAGAAAACCATAAGTACCAGAAAACCAAAACCAATACTAGAAGTACCAGTCAAGAATTTCGTTGGTCAAGTTTGAAGGGGTACAATTTGGATTTTCAGAAATCTGACTGCACCAGCTTACTCACCTTAGCTCAACGCATCTAGCCCCTGGATTAGAATTTCAAAATTTAAAGTTTGAAAAATTAGGGTTTCCTCATAAAACCCTAAGTTGTAGTTGCAGTTTCAGAATCAGTGTAGTATCAATTGTAGTTGCAGTATCAGTTCAAGTATCAGTTGGAGTACCAGTTGCATTCACCCTTGAAGTTTTAAGAGTTGGTAATTATTACCGTTTCTACCAAATGGTGCCACTACCTGCAAATACTATCAGAGGTATATATTCACATATGTTTAAACTATTAATATTTAAAGGGTATTTGCGGGAGAAGGGATATCTTACCATAGATCCAGAAGGATCTCAAGATCCAACACATTTAGAGGAATAATGCAACCCAGGTTTGATTATTCGGATATGCATCTATTTGATATGACATTATTTTGATCTAGGTTGCATGTTGAAGCTATGACCATCATACTAACCTTTGGTCAAAATTAAAGTCAAAGTATTAGATGGATTAAAGTTGAGGTCATAGAGTTTATTCTCTAACCCAAATTTCTAACAAGATAGCATATTGTCTTAGTACAGAAGACAGGTTGAAGAAATCACTTGTCATCTTGAGTGAAGGAGACTTAGAAGAAAATAAACACACTCATTCTTGAGGACAAGACTCCAAGTTCCAGGTTTGACTAATTAAGTTGATAAGATTCAAAGTTGCACATGACAAAGTTGATAACTATCCCATTACAAGTAAACAATATAGTTGAGGTAGTAGTCTTTGAAAAGTATTATACTTGGTAGCATGTGAGCATATCAAGACAAATTCTTAATGTAATCATTTACCATATACAACTAACATCTCCTCTAGGAGAAACTTCTTGTGTTGATTCCAGGTTACCTTGGATGATTTTTTTATCACAACACTAGAAGAGTGTTGATCTAATTTCGTATTGTATTTCGTACCTTTGATCCTTGTTTTAGACAAGTCACAAGTGAAATCTCTAAAGGAGCTACTCTGACGATTGTTCGTGCTATTTTTTTATTTACTATTATAAAATGAATATTATTCTTGCTTGTTGTTTTGTTGACCTTGTTTCAGGTCACGGGTGATAACCCTAAGGAAGCTATAGTGAAGGTTGCAGAAGGCAACAGATCAGATGAGACATGAAGCAGACTATGTACATAACAATATGCATGCATGTACCAAAGAAGATGAAGAAGAAGTTGTCTTTTGAAATCCATAGTATCTCATATGGATATTGATTGTAAGGAGAAAAAGGCTCCAAAGATGACCGAACATTAGAACAAGAAATCACAGTAGACTTGTTCAAAGGATAATGAAGCCACCTTCACGGGAAGCAGAACTTGTTTGAAGTCTGACACAACTTTTCATATTTATACTTGGTATTCAACACCAAGTATACCATGTAAGAGATGATGAAATCTCTGTAGACTTAGAAGAAATCGAAAGTAAGCATGATCTCAGGAAGATGAGATGAAGAGAAAACTTCTAAGACTGGGAGACAGATTCCATGAGAAGACTATGTTGTAGCTTTAGAAACTTCTAGGAGATATGAAATCTCCTGGGAAGATTCCCTTGTTTCAGTGACATAGAAGGAAGCCAGACAAAAAGACTAGGATATGGATTCTTCCATGAGATGAGAAGAGAAGTCATTATTGACTTCCAAGATTGATTTAAACATATCAAGCATGTTGTAGATGTACAAATCCTGATGTGTGTCTAGATGATTCTCCGAGCAAGAGAGAGAATACTATGATGAGACACTTACTCCAGTAATTGGAGAAATAATTCCAGAATTTATGAAGACAACCAGAACAACCATGATTCATATATAGTATGATATGCAGGGGGAGAAATCCCCATATTTAAAATTGAGTGGCAGTTGGTGCATTACATTAGTTGGTCCATGGAGACATGATTACAATAAAATATAGAGTTACCTCCATGAAAGAAGAAGAGCTACCTTAAGTATCAGTTATTGAGCCACTCTCAGTTTCATATGAAGTAGAGGAATTACTCTCATATTTCAGCAGTCACGGTGAGAATGGAGCAGACATTCTCAACTTCAGAACAACTGCAAGTGCAGAATCCCACTTCCAGAAGAATAGTTGCAGAAAGAGGAGAGGACATACTCTCTGGCAATGAGACATATAGTGCCTTGTAGAAAGCACATAGAGCTAGCATATGATTGTGCAGATTGAGTTGTAGTTGAGAAAGTGTACCAGATTGGTACAATGTAATGTGATATTTTGGTTTGAAGTTGAAGATAGAAAGACTTAGGTCTACAGGTTGAAGAAGGATTTGTACAGGTTGAAGCAATCTCCTAGAGCTTGATATGGAAGAATTGACAGTTTCCTGAAGAGCTTGGGCCTTACCAAGAGTAAAGTTGATTCTAACCTTTATCTCAAGGTTATGAATGATGAGACAGTGATGTTACTACTATATGTAGATGATGTATTCTTGACAAGATGAAGAAAAGGTCATCACAGATTGCGTAAGAAGCTCACTACAGAGTTTGATGAAAGACCTAATGCTTTATCTCTTAGGTCTTGAAGTTTGGCAGAGCCCATAGAAGATATTCCTTAACTAAGGGAAGTATGCAATTGAAATACTGAAGAGATTTGATATGTTGGAGTGCAAATCCATGAATACACCCATGGAAACAAAGTTGAAGATCCTGGTTGACACTTTGTCAGAACTGATTGATTCTATGCTATACAGACAAATCATTGGATTTTTGATTTATCTTATGAACACCGGGCCAAATATATGTTTTGGTGTGAACACCTTGAGTCAATTTTTGGTATATCCTAAACGTGTTCACCTGGTTGCTACAAAACATGTGATGAGGTACCTTAAGGGTACATTAGATTGTGGTCTTAGTTATAATGGAGATCACGACTTCAGACTGAGTGGTTATACCAACTCAAATTGGGTTGGAAGTGTCTTTGAAAGAAATATCACTTCAGGATGTTGTTTCATTCTAGGGTCAGCCATGATCTCATGGCAAAGTAGGAAGCAATCAAGCATTTCTCTTAGCAAGGAAAAATCAGAATACATTGTTGCATGTTCCTCCAGTTATGAAGTCATATGGCTTCGGATGTTGTTGACAAATCTATTTGATTTTCATATGGAAGCCACTATGATCCTATGTGATAAACAGAGTTGTATGAAAATGATGTGTTCCATGATGAGACAAAGCACATGGAGATTTGGTATCACCTCATTCATTATATGTTGCAGAGAGGAGCTATAAAACTCCAATATGTTGGAATAGATGAACAAGTTGTAGATGTGTTGACCAATCCTCTGTCTCATGTAAAGTTTGAGCACTTTCGAGACAAGCTTGGTATAGTCCGAAAGGACCTCCCTTGAAAGGGGGAGTAGTGTTAATGATGCTATAGTATCCTGACCAATAGCGGGTAGCTTAGTTAGGATTTTATATCCTAGGGAACTGATCATCCCTGGATGGATCCTGAAGGTCCGTAATGATGGGTTGTCAGAGTACTTGTGCATGTATATGATGGCTTTGGTCAGTAGTGGTAGCTCTGTTAGGATTTTATATCCTAGGGAATCTTTTGATTCCTGGGAAGATCCTTTGGATCTGTCAGAGTACCACAAGATGTTGCTGATGCCAGCCTCATGCTGATGTTCTTGATGCCAGCCTCATGATGAATATTTCCAACTTCGTGTTGATGTTATGATGCCATCCTCGTGTTGAATATTTCTATCTTTGTGTTGATGTTGAGATGCCAGCTTTGTGATGAATATTTCCACCCTAGTGTTGATGTTGATGATGCTCCAGCCTTCGTGTTGTGGTATTGTTGTCGTTGATTTTGTATCAACCTTGCGATGTTATTGATGATGATGATGTATTAGTGTTATACTAATTCATGTTGATGCAGATGATGATGATGCCACTTCAACTTCTTGATGATGATGATGATGATGATGATGTTATTTCAGCCTTAATGTTGAATATGATGATGTTACTTTAGCCTCATTCTAAATATGTTGATGATATTACTTTAGTTGCATGCTAAAGAAGATGATGATGTTACTTTAGCCTCATGTTGATGAGGATGATGATGCTACTCTAGCTCCATGATGTGAACGATGATGATGAGAAAAACTTCTAATGATTTATAGATATGCCAATTAGTGTTCCAAATTTTCTTGATGTTGTTTCCCTCTCTCTCTCCTAATGATGTTGTAGAATACCCTTCTTGTTAAGGGGGAGTGTTGAAATATTGTAACTGCAAAGAGTATTCTATTTATTTATTGAGTCATTATTAATTATATCAATCCCCTTTTGTGGATTGATCATGTCGGGCATTGTAATTGACCAAATCCCCTTTTGTGGATTGGTCAAACCCTAAATATAATATGCAAATTGAGAAGTCATCCCCCAGGCTAATTAAAGTGGTTTTAACCACTAAGAAGACAAGTCGTTCCTACCTAGTGAAGAGACACCTTTCCAACACCTGCCAGTTTGTATAAATAAAGGAAGCCAACACCTCATTTGATCACTCACTAATTTGCTCACTCAGTGTGCAAGCTTGGTAGCTGTCGTTGGGAGAATAAGGAAGAGAGAGGTGCATTTCTCAGTGGAAGATATTCTCTAGTGTTTGGTTTATTGTCTTGCTGTTGTATTGGCTATCTATATTATAGAATTTTTTGTTGGGTTTTCTCCCCCATGAAGGTTTCCCAGGATAAATGTTGTGTATCTTGTGATTGTGTTTCTCTTAGTGATCCTACCTATGCTATTGTTATCTAGTAAATTTAAAAGAAACCTAATAATAGCTCAAAACTTAACAATATTCTTATTATTCAAGGGAGAATTACATCAACCAACCACATGCTTATAGTCTTCCTCACACCTTCTTCCCACACACTGCGCTACACTATATTGCTATCTTACCACACCTCTACGAGTATGCTAGAATATATAGGATCTATTATATGGTTAAACAAATCAGATCCACCAGTTACACAACATGTTCACTATAGTGTACATGCATGCACATTTTATTTTTAGCTAATGTTGTGCTCATGCATCTGCATGGGAAATTAGTTGGAAGTTTCAACAATCTCCACCTTGACAATAATTTACCTAATATGTCATGCCCAAATTAATTCATCACCTTTTCTGCAAGACAAGAGAAGCCAAACACCATCATAGCTTCTCTAACAAAACTAGTTTCGTGAACATATCTGCAGAATTCACTTTTGTATGGACCTTTTCCAGAGCCACTCCCTTTCATCAACAACATGTCTTACAAAATGGTACTTAAAAGAAATATGTGTCTTCTTATTGTGATAATATATATTTTTAGCCAAATGAATATCACTTTGACTATCGCATAATACTTTCACCTTGTCTTGCATCCATCCAAACTCACCCAACAAACCTTTTAACCAAATTGCCTCTTTGCATGCATGAGAGGTAGACATATATTCTACCTCAGTAGTGGATAAATAAACTATGTTTTGAATCTTTGACATCCAACTAACAGGTCCTCCTGCAAGAGTAAAGAGATATCCGGAAGTGGATCTCATTTTGTCCAAGTCACCTGCAAAATATGAATCAACATAACCACATATTGAATCACTAGAACCATCATAGGTGATAGAATAATTACTTGTGCCCCTAAGATACCAAAGCACCCATTTCATTATTTCCCAATGCTCTTTACCTAGATTTTCCACGTATCTACTGAAAACAACAACTACATGTGGAATATTTGGTCTAGTACTCACCATCGCGTACATCAAACTTCCTACTGCATTAGCATATGGTACAGGAGACATATATTCATTTTCTTCGTCATTACTACGACATAAACTTGAAGAAAGCTTGAAATGGGAAGCCAAAGGTATTTGTATGGGTTTCACATTATTCATACCAAATCTCATAAGTATTTTCTCCACGTACTTCTATTGTGATAACCACAACTTACCATTTTTCATGTCCCTGTGTATCTTCATGCCCAAGATTTGTTTTGTTGCTCCTAGATCCTTCATATCAAATGTCCTAGCCAACTGAGCCTTTAACCTGTTGATTTTGACCATGTTTTTTCTTAAAACAAACATATCATCAACATATAACACTAAAATAATAAATATAAGTAAACACAATGATAATATTCCCTTCTTGTAAAATTTTGACTCACCATGAAGGAATCAAACTTCTTGTACCATTGCCTGGGAGATTGCCTCGGGCTATACAATGACTTCTTGAGTTTGAAAACAAACCTCTTATTTTGATCCTGAACAAACCCTTCTGGTTGTTCCATATATATATCCTCATTCAAATATCCATGTAGAAACGTTGCTTTAACATCTAGTTTCTCTAACTCAGGATCAAGTAAAGCAATTAGTGCTAACACAACACGAATTGAAACAAGCTTCACATCTGGTGAAAAGATTTCATGAAAATAAATACCTTCCTTTTGAGAATACCCTTTTGCTACCAATCTTGCTTTATACCTTTTAACTTTATCATCGGCACCCTTTTTCAGTTTGTAGACCCACTTGCAACCAAAAACCTTCATGTCTTGTGGAAGTTCTACCAAGTCCCATGTTGTATTCCTCTCTAAGTCATCAATTTCTTCTTTTGTAGCTTCTTTCCATTTAATGCTTACAGGTCCCTTCATTGCTTCCTAATAAAAACTAGGTTCTCTATCATTAGAAACCAAAGCCACAAATGAAACATAAACATTATACCTTGTAGGAGGATTCCTTACCCAATTTGATCTCCTTAGAGATGGTTGAGGCATATCCACAGTTTCCTGGATATTTTCTGCATCTTTGTCTTATTCTTCCTGAACTTCTTCACGCTCCTCCTTTTTTGAAGATGGCTAAGTCTCCAACTGAATTTATTGAACTTGAAGTACTTGTTCTTGTCTCACTTCAACATCTACCAGTTATGATTTTATAAGTGAGGATTCATCAAATACTACATCTATGCTTATGATGAGTTTGTGGGAAGTAGGATATCACAATTTGTACCCCTTAACTCCATCACCATGACCAACAAAGACATATCTCTTTGATCTAGGATCTAACTTAGAACGTTGATCTGTATAAATAAGAGCATGAGCATCACAACCAAATATTCTCATATTTGAATAATCACACGAATGGCATGCCATACCTCTTCTGTAATCTTAAAATTTATTACAGTTGATAGTGACCGATTTATCAGATAACATGTTGTAAGAACTGCTTCTTCCCACAATTCTTGTTGCAACTTGGCATTATTTAGCATGCTCCTTGTTCTCTCTGAAAGATTCATATTCATGTGTTCAACAACATCATTATGTTGAGGAGTATAAATCATGGTCTTATGTCTTTCAATCACAGCTTCCTTGCAATAGTTCTGAAATTCCATAGATGTGAACTCACCTCCATTGTTTGTTCTTAAACACTTGATTGACTTGTCAGTGCTCTTTTCAACAAAATCTCTAAAATGCTTAAAAGTATTAAATACATCAACTTTTCATCTCAGTAAATAGATCCACACCTTTCTAGAGTAATCATCTATAAATGTCACAAAATATGACAATCCTCCAAAAGAAACTATAGGGGATGGTCCCCAAACATCTGAATGGATGTAATCAAGGATACCCTTGCTTATATGTCTTCATGTTTTAAACTTTTGTCCACGTTGTTTTTCGAAAACACAATACTTACAGAAAGTCAAATTCAGAAACTTTAAACTTGGAAGTGACTTATGATCAACCAGTACCTTAAGCCCTTTCTCGCTCATATGACCCAAACTTTGATGTCATAAATGAATAGAGTCACTTGCACCTTCAGATGCTACCACTACTTGATTTATTTCAGTCCTTCTTTCAAGTTGATAAAGGTTCTCGTTAATATTTGCATTCATGACTACTAAGATTCCCTTTGACACCTTCAGTACTCCACCTTGAGTTGTACACATGTAACCATTAGAATATAGAACTCCCAAAGACAATGAGTTCTTTCTAAGTTTGGGTACATGCCTCATAGATGCTAATGTTCTTACAATACCATCATGCATTTTAATCTGGATGCTACCAACCCCAAAAATTTTACAAGAAAAATCATTTCCCATAAAAACAACACCATCATCAATAGATTGGTAAGTTGAGATCCAATTTATATGAAGACACATGTGGCTCGATGCAACAGAATCTAAAAACCAATGTTGATGTTGATGTGAAACATCACAAGTAGACAATACATCATCAATCATACATGGACCTGAACTTGAACTTGTTTCAACTGAATTAGCTTCCTTTGCTTCCTTTGTGGAGTCTTCTTTGGATTCTTTATGTCTTTTCCAACAATCCTAATTCTTGAGATGCCCAAATTTTCCATAGAACCAACATTTTTGCTTACCCTTCTTGCCTTTTTACTTAGATCCTGATTTACCTCTCTAATATTTCTCTCTTTGTGTAGATCAACCTCTGACCACCATTGCTTTTGTTGTTGAGGTTTCTTTACTAGATCTTCTCCTCGTTTCCTTAGACAACAAAACTCTCACAACAATATCATAATCAATGGAATTTGTTGTGCTAAACCACATAGATGTGACCAGATGATCACAAGACCCAGGAAATGAACATAATAGTGTAACTACCTTGTCCTCGTCTTCATATTTTACTTCCATACTAGACAATTGACAAATTAGAGTATTGAAAACATTTAAATTATCAACAATTTTTGTACCTTCTTTCATCTGTAAGCTGTACAACTACCTCTCAAGAAGATTTTGTTTTTTAAGGACTTTGTCATACAAATATTTTCTAGTTTGTTCCACAAACTTGTTATTGTCTCCTCTCTAGTGATGTTAAACAGCATGTCATCTTCCAGACACAAACAAATGGTATTGAGGGCTCTTGCATCAGATCTTTCCAGTCCTCGTATGTCATGCTTGTTGGTTTCTTTGTTTTTCCCACCAAAGCCTTTTGCAATCCTTGTTGCACAAGCAGATCCCGCATCTTGAGCTTCCATAGCTCAAAATTATTCTTGTCGTTGAACTTCGGATCCTCAAACTTAGAACTCTATGCTTTCGCCATTAGCACAAAAAATCACCCAAACCACAACTTATACTAAACTGAGTCCTTCTAAAATGGAGGAATAATATTATATTCAAGGTTAAAACCCTAAAATATAATATTAATTAAAAGGTTTTACAAAACAAACCACATATATAAATCCTTTTAACAAAGGATATCCACCTCACCTTTAATTAAAACACCCTCCACTTATTTTAACAAGGGCTACATGGGAGCTTAGTCCCTGCCAAGTAAATTTGGAAATGAAGATGATAGTTAACACCCTATAATTATTGATTATGATGATTACTTTGAAACATGAATAATATGCTACAAATGAGCTAGTTTCATAATCTTAAAAGAATTTAGCTTCTTAAAAGAATTTGACATGGACTCACAAGGGATGGAGAAAGCCTTATTGCTCCATGATGACACATAGTTTATAGATTTGTCATAACTACTGGACAAAATATCTTACCATGATTTTACTTTAATGTAGTTGCCATATAGTTTTGGGATTAACTTGAATTTCCTTCTAGTTAAGCTAAGCAAGCCAAATGCAAATCTTATTTAAAAAATAAAAAATAAAAATAAACATTTCACATTTTATAATATATATTTTAATATATATAATATTTTACTATCTTAACATATATATTATAAAATATAATATACATTTTAATATATAGTATATTATAATATTTTATGTGTTAACATATCTATATATTATAAAATATATAATATATATTGTAATTATATAATATTATAATATATATTTTAATACATATAATATTTTAATGTGTTAACATATATATTATAAAATATATAATATATATTTTAATTTATATAACATTTTAATATGGTATGATATGAAATATTTAAAACAAAACATCAACATCATGTTTGGATATGGAGATTTATATTGGGAAATGTAAATTTTAAAAAATGTTTTATTGTGGTGGTGTAATAAGTGCTATATATGTTGTACAACCAATTAGAATGTGGTGTTATTGATTATGCAATTAATTTTGAATATTGAAATACGTGAAGGTGACAATAAGACTTGAAATATATTAACCAATTAAAGATGAGAAAAATAAATATTTTTACTATATAAAAATATATATTTATTTTCTTAAGTTAAACATTACATTTTACAAACAAATTTAAAATATACAACAAATTAATGTCAAATCAATAACAAAATCATTGTTATAGTCTTGCTTTGGCAGGGAGTAATAAAAGCAATCTTTCATGTGCCTAATAAGACAAAAATTGGCTTTCAAGCCTTCATACCATTTCATGCATTACCAAAGAAAATCACCTTCATAAAAAATTGAGTGATTGACTCTCCCTACGAATAACCTATAGAGTGTCGGTCCCAATATCAACGCTCCCTTTGTATTGGTGGGGGGCATCAGGCAACGCCCCCTATCAGCATCCTAGGGAGTGTTTGTCCTTCGAAATTTTTGATTTCGCAAGTGTGGGGAGCGTCAACGCTCTCGTAACTGAGCTCAGGGAGCATCAGGGACAAAACTAATGCTCCTCTGTCTTCAACAGCTTCAATGAAAAAACTATGGCTTGAATATTTCTTTGCTCCAAAAAATTGCATCTTTGATACCACTTGTTAAACAGCGGAAGCATAAACAGAACAAGAATTTAATAGAAAAGAAAACAAGACATATCAATCACATCAATTGAACACAGTGATTTACGTGGAAACCCTTTTTAAGGGGAAAAATCACGAAGCAATGATAATCGATATTCTTATTATTCAAGGGATAATTACAATAGCCAAACACAGATTTACAATCTTCCTCACACCTTCTTCCCACACACTACGCTACACTACATTGCTATCTTACACTCTTGAGCTTGAGTGTAGTTATCCTATCTCTTGCAATGACCATAAGGGTATTCTAGTACATAGATCAAAACTCTCCTCCCATACTCGGTCAATTGAAAGCTTGGGAAACATAAAGCGTCTACGTTTTTTGAGCATATCAAACTACAATTAGCATTGGACATATGTTATCTGCCTCACTAAAGGGTCACTTCTCAATCAGCATTGGACATATGTTGGACATTGGACATATGTTGTGGATTATGTCAAACATCACAAAAGGGTGACTTCTCATACGAACGATCCATAATAGAGACGGTTCAAAGGCATGTGCACTTTGTATTATATATAGTGGTGATGGATTGTGTGGGAAATAAAAGGGCGTGTAATAAACACAGCTCATTATCAATGTGTGATCCTCATGTGCATTCGCAGTTTTGTTGATGACACGAGTCTTGTTTCTAAGTTTATATTTTGTGAGCTAGAAAAATATTTGAGAGAATTGGCATCGCAAGACTACTCATGTTTTTTCGAGTGGATACAAAATCATGTTCACTTGCATGACATTAAAGCATTACAGGAATATCATGAATTATGTTGTGGGCATAGTTTCAAAAAAAAAAAAAAACTATATGATATCGATATTTGAAAACATAATAGTATACTCATGCAACAGAAAATAAATGTCAATTAAAGTGGGACACAAATGCATCGCCCAACCGTTTATCATAAATAATCATATGATGAATTTTATTAAATGGAGTAAACAGAGGCGGTTCAAATAGGTTCGATTCAGTTCATTCAACTAAATTAACCCTAATTGTTGGAACCACCTATGGAATGATATAAAACAAGCAGCAGACAACGAGCCACAAAAAAGAAAAGAAAAAAATAGAGAAGGTATGTTGAGAGTTTAGTAAGGTTTTATCTTTTTTTCATTCTTCATACTTCATACATTTTATGCTCAGAGATTTGATAAAGTTATTGGAAGCAGTGACGTCTTGTATAGTAGTGGAAGGGACGAAGTGAGGATGAGTTTTGTTGGTGTCCATGTGACATCAAATATGGAAAGAAGTTCTTCAACACCAAATGTTTGCAATACCATACGGTTGGCAAGGGTATCAAGCACAAAGAAGGGCCAAATCTGCATGTGCTCTTTGGTACGCAATATGACACAAGTACATGATATTATTATTCTTTAGGAAACAAAAACAAGGTTGTCATTATCCATAGTATAGTGCTTGGCCTTAGACAAGGATGATCGCATGTGTGACATGGGTTTTGAACCCCAAATTTGCAAAATTGTCCAAGAAGAATATATGCCTCCACCAGGCAAAAGGGAGACCATGCTCTTTAGTACTAATTTTCTAAAGGAGATACAAAGATTGGCTATGGATTTTCTTTCAAATAACAAAGTCATATATGTTCATTATCTCTTGTTGATGCTTTGTAGCCCTGCATAGTAATATTTTGATATGTAAACATCATTCCAAATTTAACTTTATAATGTGTGTGGTAGTTGACAAACAAATATAGCTACTTGTTTCATCTCCTCTAATTGCTTCTTGGTGAAATATTGTTGCATTATAAGTCCTCATTGGAAGGTGCATAAATAATGTAAGATTGATTTGGATACATCTTGCATCTAGACTATTTTCCTAGAGAAATAGCGAGCACCATGGTTGGGTACCTAGGTGTCTCAGTAGATGAAAATATGTCCATAGGATGGCTAGTGGTTCAATATTTACAATCAGCTTGATGTTAGGCCCTGAATAAGTTCCCTAAAAGTACGGTTGGTTCCCAACTGGTATATTTTTCTAGATCATAGTACTACAAGTGAAGGGACGAGCATCAACATTTGATTTTGAGAACCCATAGTTTGTTTTTTATATTCAGAGATGTCCATATTTAGCATCATCCACCAACATTTTAGGATTCTTTGTAACACTACCTTGAGTGGTTATTTTTCCCATTTCATTATGTAATCTCACAAGCATGATATGGTATATGTGACTCTAGGAGTTACATGTCTTCTTTTGTGAGTTACTCAAGGACTCAATGTCTCCATGCCAAATTTTTATTGGAGTATCTTTTGCGTCAACAACTTCGTCATTTGGATCACACCGCTTTGTATGGTGTTATATCCTTTTAGTATCTTGTTTTCTAGGAGAATTCTTGTTGGCTTTGAGCATTCTTATGATCCTACTCATATTTGGGTTCAATCATGTTCATGCACATCACCGAGATAGAGTTTGGTTTTCGAAATGTCAATTACAGGTTTTTGTATCACTGTCTTCAACGGGGATTTACTACTTTCTACCTTATCAACATCTATAACATCGAATAAAACAACAACATTTTCCCTCTCTGGTGAAATCATTAGAGGCTAATGCTTCTTTGGTTGGGAGGAATGATAGGGATTATAATCCTTACTATTATAACCAAGAGTTGTTCTTAGACTGCTTTAAGAACGGGCCCAGTACCCATTTAAAAGTTAAGAGTGAATGTTTAAATAAGTTTTAGTAGGTACATCAACAAGACTAAAGAGAAAGGGAATGGGAAGCAAGCCGCAGATCAGTATGCTACACCATTGGGCATGGAGTCAAGTAAACACTTTGTGGATTGAAGGCACTTGAGATGCACATCAAACAAGAAGCTTATATGGTGATGAAAGAAGAATGGAGGAGAAAAACATAAATTGTAACATACACCAGGCAGGGATCTTCTCTGCAAAAATGAATGTAATGTACTTGAATAAAAATAATGACTTATAGGCAATTACAACAGATCCCATGTTGCTCATGAATCTACAAATCATAAGCAATCACCGATCCTCAATGACTACAATTTATTTCAAGTAATAAAAATAAATGAAAGACAAAATTTAACACTCTGATAATAAAGCTCTCATGAGTCTTCAATAACTAAGAGGAATCCATACAACAATGCCCTCGGGCTTAAAAATGAGCACACACAAGGAAACTACATGCTCCAGCTCTCTCATGCCTCTCTTGAGTCATGCACTCAACTCCTTCCTCCAAAAAAAAATTGCTACCTATAGTGTATCATTCCTTCCTATTCTAAAGAGGTCGAATCCCAAGTGGTTGCATTGGATTCTCTTTTCTCTAGGAGCTGTTACAACAAGGTGAAACAGAAAATCCACCTAGCCCATATTTTTTTGGATATTGTCTATTGTGATAAATGTCTTTTGAAACAGGTCATGTTGCTTGATCTGGTGATAGAACACGTGTACCTCATGTCCAACTACCTCCTAGGGAACCATTCAAACCCCCTCAGACAGGTGGAATCCCTCCGACAACTCGGATTTATCAGACTATTAGAGTTTGCAATGCAATTTCAGGATTCGCTACAAACTTTCTTATAGGTGATGTTTTCAACTTTTCTCCCAAAAAACAAAGTGGGTTGGGCTAATTTTTGGTCAGAAATTCAATGATATTATTATTCATCTCTACAAAAAAATTCAGAAGAAATCGGATCGGCATTTAAAAGTTATGATGAAAAAATAACTATGTTGTGTACTAATTTGCTACAAATTGTCCCAAAGATACCAGTTCGCAGCGATAGCACACGCTGTGAACCTTCCTGTAGGTGCATTTTTACATTAAAAATTTATTTCAACTTTTAAAACTTGCACAACACGCTGGGAAACCTCTTAGAACCTGCTACAATGACTGGAAAAAATAAGACACCCCTTGCCATGTTTCCAAAGCATAATGATATGTGATTAGTGCATGAGGTACTTTCTTGATTCGTTGCAAACTTTCAAGTGAGTTTGCAGTAGGTCGACTTGACACATGATTTGACCCTCAAATGGTTAAATATGACATAAGGGACCTGTGTACACCCCTATACATCCTATGTGCTAACATCTGGCTCCACAAGGGATGGCATGCTCCCTGAGGGCTGCCAATAACCTGTAAACCATGTGCATGTCCATTGGGTTGTTCTTAATGACAAGACTACCAAACTAAAAACATTGTACAAATTGAAATCCCAACAGTATTGTATTACACATTGAAACTACTTTTGTTGAAACTAACCATGCTGAAAACCAAAATGAAAAACTATTGAATGTTGAAAAGATGCTCAGAATTGCGAGCTTATTAGCAAGCCATCCTACTCTAACAGATAATCCATGAGTTGCTCATTCATGTGAAATAAAAAACCCAAAGCAACCATGCAAGGACCTTGTCCAGTGGATGAACTCCTTGCACATATTTGTTCAGGAACAAAAAGAAATACTCACTTAATGGCAACTCAAATAAAAACTTGCAGACAAACTCAATATTTACCACATCTGAAAACTTAGTGCCTTCCACTGATTCCAAACATGATGCAAAAGGATCCTCAAATAAATGAAAATTGAAAGCAAGGCCTTGCTAAAAATTGTGACTCGGATGTGTGAACTCCCCAACTACATTCTCCCTTTCATGCATTTCAGTTAATGAACTACCATAAATAGGTTGAAATTATTTATGAAACCGTTGCACTGGAACATCATGTTGCAAGAATAACATGGTTGATTGTGACAATAGCTCGTCATCATCCACAGGGGAAGATAAATGACTTTCAATTTTAAGATCATTTTTTATTCTCAAATTCATAACTGTTGCATGACAGAGGCTTTGAACTAATAAAATTCCTCTTGTAACAAGCTATAGGATCATTAAGATCATGGAAAAACTATTGTTGATTCATAACATTGTTATTCTGCTCTAGAAAACCCATGTGGTTTAACTCAAATCCCTCAACTTTGTTAGTGATTTCACAACCTTTTTTAAGCAACTCAAATGAATAAAATCACAAGGGAAAAAAATTAGCTTCGGTGGACTCACTACTTTCATCATGTGTCATGTTGTAACTGTGACCTATAAGCTTAATGTTGTCATTGGTTTTCTTAAAGTAAACATTTCCTGATGAAAAGCCTACAACTAGTTGCTCAAGAAAATCAATATCATAATTATCATCATATTCATCATATACAGGCACATCAAAGACCTCATCAATGTGATCAACAATAAAACTTGGGACAACAACATGTGAATCATAGTTTTCTACAAAAACATCATTATGACATTTCTCAAGAAAATCCACCATACAATCTACCTCTTGCTCATCATGCAGTTGATCAAGTTTCAAATCAGATTTTTCTTGTTCATATTCATTGTCATGTTTGTCTGCAATCCACTCCTCATCCTCAATCTGATCTGAAATTTTTCCACGCGCTCTACAATTATCTTCAACTTCATGAGCATCACTAAACATCTGCTGCAAGGATACAAACTTCCTCTCCATTAGAAGAAGAGATAAATCTGGATGAAGGGCTATAGCATAATAAAGCATGGCAGTAGCTTCAGTAGGTTGAATCCCTTTAGGCATCTTGTGATAAAAACTATGAAACCTCATGTTAAATGTTGGCAGTCTCATTTCCTTGTTTCTTCATGGAATAAAACTCTGAAAGGAGTTGATCCAAAGGTTTCCTCTCACCCCAAAATTTCATAAAAGAGGTCCTTCATTTCCTCCCATGAGCTAATGGATTTGGGTTGTAAGTGTATAAACCATTCTTTAGCATCCCCTTGCAGTGATTGAAAAAAAGTTCTCATGTAAACATCAGCACGTTCAATCTCAAAAAGGTCAATGAAATGATAAAAATCTTGAATGTGTTTTTCTATTGAAGGTTTGTCTCCATCAAATCTAGGTAGGTACTTATAGTGCTTCACTAGAAAGTCATGAAGGGTATTTGGCAATCTTAAAGTTCTATATATTTCCAAGATCTTTGAGGGTATAGGATTAGGTACATGAGGAAATATATCAGTTTTGGTTACATAAGGATTAAAAAATTGATCATGTGCATCATATGATTTGGATGAAGATTCTTGGTCATGCTCAACAATGCAAGAAGAAGAATATGCAGCTTTTAAAAAAGGATATTCAAATGCAGATTTGTGGTACTCATTTGATTTCAGCATGCAAAGAAAAATTATTTTGATATGATTAGGAAAAAATAAGAAATAATTAACAATAAAGAATATTGCATCTTGGACAAAACTCAAGCTTGAACACCTATTTTTCCCGTATTGTCCTTCCATGTCTCTGTTGAATGAGCTCATTCTTCAGTGGAGTCTTTGAATTTGATCGAATCACCAACAAGTTATTTAAATGTGTGGAGTCACCATGGTGAAAAATTGAAGTTTGTACTGTGTCATCGGCCTTTGTTCACCATCAAAGACTGGATCTAAGCTTTGTCGTTTCTCCCAGGGAAAATCTTCAACTTCGTCCCCGGCAACGGCACCAGAAATGTTAGCACCATGAGTTGTTCTTAGACTGCTTTAAGAATAGGCCGAGTACCCATTTAAAAGTTAAGAGTGAATGTTTAAATAAGGTTTAGTGGGTACATCAACAAGAATAAAGAGAAAGGGAATGGGAAACAAGTTGCAAATCGATAGGCTACACCCTTGGGCATGGAGTCAAGTAAACACTTTATGGATTGAAGGCACTTGAGCTGCACATCAGACAACAAGATTATATGGTGATGAAATAAGAATGGAGGAGAAAAACATAAATCATAACATCCACCAGGCAATGATCTTCTCTGCAAAAAATTAACGTAAGGTACTTGAATAAAAATAATGACTTAGAGGCAATTACAGTAGATCCCATGTTGCTCATGAATCTACAAATCAGAAGAAATCATTGATCCTCAATAACTACAATTTATTTCAAGTAAGAAAAAAAAATGAAAGACAAAATTTAACACTCTGATAATACAACTCTCATGAGTCTTCAATAACTAAGAGGAATCCATACAACAATGTCCTCATGCTTACAAATGAGCACACACATGGAAATTGTCTGCTCCAACTCTCTCCTCCCTCTCTTAAGTCATGGGCTCAACCCCTTCTTCCACAGAACAATTGTTATCTATAGTGGATCATTCCTTCCTACTCTAAAGAGGTCGAATCCCAAGTGGTTGCATTAGATTCCCTTTTCTCTAGGAGTTGTTACAACAAGATGAAACATAAAATCCACCTAGCCCCTATTTTTTTGGATCTTGTCTATTGTGATAAATACCTTTTGAAACAAGTCATGTTGCTTGATTTGGTGATAGAAAACATGTCCCTCATGTCCAACTACCTCCTAGGGAATCATTCAAACCTCGTCAAACAGGTGGCATCCCTCCTACAACTCGGATTTATTATATTGTTAGAGTTTGCAACGCAATTTCAAGATTCACTGCAAACTTTCCTGTAGGTGATGTTTTCAACTTTTCTCCCAAACAATGAACTGGGTCAGGATGATTTTTAGTCAGCAAGTCAATGATATTATTATTCATCTCCACAAAAAAATCAGAAGAACTCATATCGACATTTAAAAGTTATGATGAAAAAATGACTCTGTTGTGTACTAATTTGTTACAAATTGTCCCAAAAATATCGAGTCGCAGCGCCTTTGACAACACGCACTGCGAACTTTCCTGTAGGTGCATTTTTACATTAAAAAATTATTTCAACTTTTAAAACTTGAACAACAAGTTGGGAAACCTTTTAGAACCTGCTACAATCACTGAAAACAATAAGATACCCCTTTCCATGTTTCCAAAGCATAATGATATGTGATTAGTGCATGAGGTACTTTATTGATTCATTGCAAACTTTCAGGTGAGTTTGCAGCAGGTTGACTTGACACATGATTTGACCCTCAAATGGTTAAATATGACATAAGGAACCTGTGTACACCCCTATACATCCTATGTGCTAACACTTACCATTTGCATATTTAATTGTTATCTCTAATTATTGTTTGTACTAGGAGATTATTATTATTGGTTTGGCGTGACAAATAATTTTTAGTTTCTTATGCTTTTGATTAGTTGAGATCTTATCTCCAACTAGATCTATTATTGTATTTGATTGCTACTTCTTAGAATCGAGGAAGTATTTCTCTCATAGTTTGTTGAAATAGTTTTCCACTTGTAAAGCTATTTAAACTTACCATTTATTTATTTAATAAAAATTCACTCCAAATTTGTATAATTTTCTTGTGTATATGTTCTCTATTTATGAGTAGAATTTCCCTCTTTATGTGGGAAAATCCCTAATAAAAATTCACTCCAAATTCATATAATTTTCTTGTATGTGAACTCGATTTATGAGTAGGATTTCCCACTTCATTTGGGAAAATCCCAAATCAATAATGAAAATGGGAAGCAAAGTTCATTAGTTTCATACTAAGAAGTAAGAAGACTGCCCTTACCCACAAAAAGGCCTAAGCAAAGTGTTTAATATTTACCAATAGACATGCATTAGTTATTGGGAAAGAAGATATGGATAAATTTGTTTTGGCTTTCATTTAGTATTATCACTAAATTATTATTTAAGTAGTGTAATCATTTTTGGGATTACACTACTTAAACAAGTGTTGCATGGCAGTGGAGTCCCTGCCAGGTTGGGATGGGAGTAAATGTGAGGTAGTAGAGACACGTGGGTAGAAAGTTGAAGTAGATGTGGTTTGCATGCAGGACATAGTAAAGTAAATATATAGTTTTATACATATGAAATATGTACTTTTATACATACGAAATATGTACTTGTATAAAGTATATATTTAGATTTATACATATGAAATTTGTACTTTTATAAAGTATGGGGATGAGATTTTATAGAGCATGCACGGAGCCCTCATTGCATACTTAGCCAGTTTTTGGATCGCGGGTTCTCGGGGTGGCGGGTTCAAAGTTGGGCCTCTTACGTTCTGTGGCCTACAAATAGGACCGATAGTTCTGCGATATACAAAATGACAGGCGAAGTGGCGGACTATAGAAATTTATCAGAAATTAATAATGTCATTTATACAATAGAATAGTAATAAGGTCTGTTACATAGGTTCGTGGAGAAAAACACCAAAAAATTAGCATTGTCGAACTATTTTGCTTTAAAAGTAAGGCTTTTCTTGGACAAAAAAGATATAGCATTGTCGAATTGGTTTTCTTTGCACATTTTTTACAGAGCATGGACGGAGTGGTCATTCCATACTTAGCCAGTTTTTGGATCGCGGGTTCTCGGGCTGTCGGTTTCAAAAATGGGCCTCTATTGTTTCGTTCCCTATACAAATTGACAAGCGGGCTTGCGAACTATACAAACTTATTATAAAATAAATAATGTATGTTACATATCTCTGGAAATTACATGAACATTTAAAACATCAACGTCGTTGAAGACCAAAAAATTAGCATACAATAGGAATTTTGCATCGAACAATTCTGTCATATACATGAGACAAAAATTTATAGAAGATTATAACATTGTACGAAGATTTATACTAATTTGTATAATGCTATAAAACTTCATACATTTTCTACTGAACAATTTCGCAGTTGCGGGTTGGCGGAGTTCTGGGTTCACACTTTTCATGTCCAGTGTGTTACGTACTATACATTTTGCATGAAAGACTTCAGTCATATACATTTTGCAGCGAACAATTCCGTGATATACATGACAGAGAGCAATTTATAGAATATTATAACGTTGTATGGAGATTTAAAGTAATTTATATAATGTTATAACATGTCTTAGTTAATGAATAGTATAAGCTATTTTTTAAATTTTATTCAATATTTTGTTTTTATAAGTAAGATTGTATAAAAGTCTGTCAAAATGAAGGAGTACAGAGAATTTCCATGGTTTCAAGCTATAAATATTGAGCTGCCCTAAGGGAAAACCAGCTCAACCAGGCAAACCGCTTCATAACTTAAGTGTAGATTGTCACTAATACAAAAAGAGTTCAAAATTATGGCCCGTAAGGGTGAGCGCTAGAACTGTAGAAAGTGTAGATAGCCTAATTATAATAACCATGGACAAAATGCATGAAAGGTCGGCATGCACATGACAAAACAATAGACAAAAACAACAGAGATCATCGGTATGGGCTGTAGTGCGGCGACGCGGCCATGCAAAAGGCACAAAATGTCGTGTCCCCGGGAGGAGGCTGCTCCTCCTGGAGTGGTGTGCGGTCCAGTTGCATAGCGTTCTTCGTCTTTGATGGTAGGTGCTCTTCCTTCTGGACGTGCTCTAGGCATGATGGAAGCCTCTGGTCCTTGCAGTCTATGTCTGCGTGGCCCAAATTTTCTAGTGGCAACACTGGTGCCGAGGTTGTTGTTGCTTGGTTTGTTGTTGATTGGGCTGCCTCTGGTGCTTGAAGATGAGCACCTTGTAACGCGGAGAACAACTGCAGGAGTCGAGAGGCTTTGTCTTCCAGGCTCTATAGGCGAAACCGGAGGTCGTCCATGTCTCGATGCAGGTCGAATACTAGGCTCTGCACCAGTGCAAGGCTTGTTTGCCACTCCCATTCTGGGTCAGCGTTGGAACCCACTCGAGATTGGGGTTGTCGTCATGAATTTTGACTGGCTTCCAGACCATCCATCTGAAATTGGGTGTCGTGAAGCTGGTCCTGAAGCGACTGGGTGGCCAAAGAGTTGGGAGGGGCCAAAGGGTCTGGGTGTGAAATAGATGCGGAATTGGCTAAAGCTCCTGGGTTGTTGTTCAGTGAGGCCCCTGAGCAGTCCAACTCCTCCATTCTGTTGGCAAGAGACGAAGGAGGGGGCAGGAGAGATGCGAGAATTTGAGTCGACTGCACCAGGGAGGAGGACGAGGTGGCCGAAGAGGAGGAGGATAACAGGGAGGGACCAGGTGGGGGACATAGGACTAGGCGGGGTCGGTTTGACTGGCAGGTTGGTCGGCCTTTGGACTTCCTTCGTAGTCGGGGCATCTCCAAGACAATGGGAGAGCGAAAATGTGGCAGGAAAAGAGCAGGGCAGAACAAATGCAGAGCAAGGAAAGGCTGGGTAGGAAGCCAAGCTCTAAGAAGAAAAAGAAGGAAAGAATGAACCATCTGGACCCGCTGAAGCAATTGAAATAGGTCAAGCAGCTGGTGAGGTTCCATAAATGGCCACACGCGCAGAGTAAAGGTGCAGCGAGGGTGATGGTCCATCGAAAGGATGCGAAGGCAGAGCAGGGTGCACTGAGAGTAATGGCGCCATGCCTCGAGCGAGCTGAACTTGAACTGATTAAGCAGTTGGGAGTGAGTGGCACGCAGTCGTCACATCGGCGACATCACAGAGTATCGCTCCTGGCTGCTCTTCTCGACGCGTGTGTTGTACTAGCAACCCATCCGTGGGAAAGGGAATAAATGCGAAGGAGTACAAACATGTGGCCAGGAATATTGTTTAGATATGCTTTTCATACGGCCATGGAAAAAATACACAGAAATAGTAGTAACAGGCTGGTGCGCTGAAATTCAGGCTTTGTTGTTCCGTGGCCTACAAATTGCACCCAGAGTTCCGCGACATACAATTTGACAATTGGAGTTGTGCACTATTTGATATTTAAGGGCATACGTATGTTACAAAGAAGAGCTGCTAGATACCAAATATGTAATTTGATTAAGTAGATATATAGACCATTGTGGTTGTCAGGCTAGTAGGCTGAAAATTGTGCTCCCATAGGTTCGTGGACAAAAGCATAAAAAGACTACCAACGTCAAATTAGTTTTCTTTAAAACAAAGGCACAAGAGCTTCAATCAGGGTTGTCGGGGTGGTGGGCTGAAAATTGGGCTACTGTTGTTCCGTCACCTACAAATAGCATCGAGAGTTCCGCGAAATACAAATTGAGAAGCGGTTTTGCAGACTATTTGAATTTTTGGATCATGGGTTCTCGAGTTGTTGGGCTGAAAATTGGTTTTATATTGTTTCGTGGCCTACAAATAGCATTGAGAGTTTCGCGATATACAAATTGAAAAGCGGTCTTGCACATTATTTGAAATTTTGAATCGCGGGTTCTCGAACTAGGGGGCTGAAAATTGGCCTTTTGTTGTTCTGTGGCCTACAAAAATCAAATATGTAATTTGATGAAGTAGATATATAAAGCATGCACGGAAGCTTCATTCCGGGTTGTCAGGATTGCGGGCTGAAAATTGGGCTTATGTTGTTCCATGGCCTACAAATACCACCAAGAGTTCTGCGATATACAAATTGACATGTTACTTTGAGGACTAGAATTTTTGAATGGCGGGTTCTCGATCTGGCAGGCTGAAAATTGGGCTTCTGTTGTTTTGTGGCCTAAAAATAGTCCGTAGAGTTCCGCGATATACAAATTGACAAACGGACTTGTGAACTATTTGAAATTGAAGGCGCTCATGTCAAACAAGTTTAGCATTCCCGAATTAGTTTTCCTTTTTACATATGCTGCTAGAGTAAAAAAAAACATAGTATTGACGTTTGTTACATAGGATGGTGGAGAAAAGTATGAAACAAATATGATTCCCGAATTATTATTTTTTTTAAAAGCGGCTTCTTGACTTAGGAAATTTTTGGATCACAGGTTCTCGAGCTGGGGACCTAAAAAACGCGCTTTTGTTCTTCCATGCCCTACAAATAGCACCAGCAGTTCCGCGATATGCAAATTGAGAATCGGACTTGCGGAGTATTTGAATTTTAAGGAGTTCGTGTCCCAAAAATTCAGCATTCGCAGATTAGTTTTCTTTACATAGGTTTTACATACGTTGGTGGAAAAGAGGGAAAAAAGTATAGTACCATTGTCTGTTACATAGGGTGATGGGCAGAAGAATGAAATAAATAGCATTCCTGAATTAGTTTTCTTTAAAACAGGGGCTCCTCAACACAAGAAATTGAAATTTATGAAATTATAGGTTCCTGCAGACCATAAACTATACATAGCAAATACGTAATTTTTTAAAGTAGACATTACTTTTATAGATACAAAATATGTACTTTCATAAAGTATAGGGATGAGATTTTATAGAACAATGACGGAGCCCTCATTCCATGTCCTACAAAGAGAAGGCAGAGATACGCGGTGTACAAATTGAGAAGCGGGCTTGCAGACAATTTTAATTTTAAGGGCCTTTGTGACAAACATTGTGTAGGACATGTTGCAAAGATGCAAGAAATGACAGTCTCTTTATGTTTGAGTAGAAAGAAAGTAGTGAACTCAATTTTACGACATTTATATAAAAAAATAATAAAACGTGTTACATATTGCTGAAAATTTAAAGAAACATATAAATATATAAGTGAAATCTGATATCTGAAATTTGAGTAAGTGATTTGTCATAGTCCATTCTGAAAATGAAAAATCTAGGAACACATAAAAGCAGGAGGAAAACTAGCCTTGCCGAATTAGAGCATAGACGGAACCCTCATTCCATACTTAGCCAGTTTTTGGATCGCGGGTTCTCGGGCTGGGGACCTGAAAAGTAGGTTTCTGTTGTTCCATGACCTTCAAATAGCACCGAGAGTTCTATGATGTACAAATTGATAATGGGACCTATGGACTATTTCAATTTCAAGGGGCTCGTGTCCCAAAAATTTAACAGTCGAGAATTAATTTTCTTTACATAGGTTTTACACACGGTGGTGGGAAAATGTACAAAAAATATAGTACCAATGTCCGTTACACAGGGTGGTGGACAGGAGGACCAAATAAATAGCATTCCCGAAGTAGTTTTCTTTAAAACAGGGGCTTGTGGATACAAGAAATTGGAATGTATCAAACTATAGGTTCCTGGAGAGCATAAATTTTACATAGCAAAAACGTAATTTTTAAAGTAGATATTTAGTTTTATACATACTAAATATGTGCTTTTATAGAGCATGTACGGAGCCCTCATTCTATATAGTCTGGCGGAGCCCAGATTACATGCTTAGGCAGTTTTTGGAGCGCAGGTTGTCAAGCTGGCAAGCTGAAGATTGGAAAAAAAATGAAACGTGTTACATGTTCCTGGAAATTTAAAGAAACATATATATATATGTGTGTGTGTGAAATATGATATGTTGAATTTGAGTGAGTGATTTATGTCATACTTTATTTTGAAAAAGAAAAAAAGAGAATAGAGATAAAATAAACATAATGACTTCACATTCAGCATAGCTGAAGATAAAAAATCCAGGAAGACATAAATATATAAGGAGACAAAAGAATAGTTTTATTTGGAATATATGAAAAAAATAATAGTTTGTTACATATCGTTGGAAATGTAAATGTGTTTGTCATATAGACTGGGATTGGGGATCCCGTGGACCATAACAAAAATATGTACAAGAAATAGGAGTGTGGAAATAAGTTGGACACGCTAGAATGTAATACCTGAAAAGTAGAAATGTGAAGATCAGTTTTTTTCTATAGATTTCTACTCAGAAAAGGAATAATTGGATTGATAAAGAAAGGACTATCACTATACACTTACAGGGATGGTACGTATAAGTAATTTTTGTGTTTGGTTGGTCATGCCTTTCCCTACTGGTTTTTGTGGGCAGCCCGCTTCAATCACTGGATTGATACACAGAGGATTTATGCATTTGCCTGTTGGATTTCGTGGCTGATCCACTTCAAGTTCTCTTCAATATAGCTTCTCAAGGGATGACATTGATGTCATTACGGATTCGAATGTTGAAAACTTCATTTTCTAATTCGTTTAGATCAATTGAAAGTTTACACAGACCTTCATGAATGTCTCCATTATGTAGCGAATACCCGACTAGCCAGTTGTCCACCTCCTCTTCATCATATTCAACAATTCTGTAAAAAAATTATAAAGACAAGGCCTTCAAATTATCAACTTTTTGATCAAAAGCTTGCTTGGTTAACGTCAGCGAGTTGAGGATTAAGCTAGGGTACTGAAAGTCGTTTGTCTTTCTTGCTAAGTCTATTTTGGTGAGCTTTGTGAATAATGTTTATTTCTTTGATATTGCTTGCTCACAGGATTGCACAATTAGGTACAGGTTCTTCACTTCCTGTTTCCAACATGCTTCTAATTGAGTGAGCCTTTTTTTGAACGAGAGATCATGTTGTGTTCTTCTCGTCTCTGGCATGCTATTGACATGAAAGGCGAAAGGGATGACCGAGTGCACATAGAAAGTTTCTTCATTCTTTAAATCTGTCTGCAGAAGTAGGAGCAAGTTATGTGCCCTGCTCCCCAGGGAATCCATATTCTATGATGTTTCCCAGGCCTTGGCAATCAGTTCTATTCCTTTGTTGATATTTTTCTCGACATAGCGTCTACAGGATGTGAGGAAGCTGGAGGACCCTTTTAGATTTGTTGCAGGGATGCATGTAGTTGCAGGCATGACTATTTCCAAGGAACTACCAACCAATGGCATAGGAAACAAAGCTTCCTTTAATTCCTTAATATGGTTCTTTAGTCTGCCATTTTTGGCTTCAATGACTCCAACGGAATCATGAAGAGAAACTTTGGTTTCCCTGTGAAGTTCAGAGATTTTAGATGCGTGCATATTGGCAAGGTCAAGTTCTGAAGGATGTTTTCTTTTCTTATTTTTTACATCTCTTTTTTCAATGATTATTTTTTTTTATTTGGTTTCAAAAACAGCGCTCTGGAATACGAAGGATTCATCTTCGTCAAAAAATTTGGTACCAACCATGTCCATTGAAAAGGCATGCTGAATTGCGTGTGTGAGATGATCAAGGTTGTAGAATATGCTTTCCAGATCAGCGTCAAGATCCATGTTTTGATGGTAAATTTTGGGCTGCTCCGCCTCCCCTATAATTCTTTTTCCGTTCTTCTGCACGGGAAGCTCTTGAGGAAGATGTTCATTGTATCTCTAGAAAAATGTTATGGAGCTGCTGGCAGTAGTTTATCAAAAGGTTGGCTGGCTCCAGACGCTTTTTGAAATGAAGAAATGGAGGGGACAATATAACCCCCCGCAAACATTACTTCAATGCGTGCGAATGGAAAATCTCCTCATTAATGACAATATCTATGTGTGTTGTATGGTGACCTGTTAGAAGTAAAACGTAGTTATTGCAAACTTAGAAGTGTGAAGGTGAGGGTTATGGCCAACAACATTTAAGGATAGGAAGTTTCGTGAACGAACCAAGCTAGCAGCGTGCGAATGACATTGCATGGTATTTGAAATTAAGACTGGGAAGCGATTGGAGGTTTCGTGAAGGAAGCAAGTTGGCGGCGTGTGAATGACATTCCATGGCATTTGAAATTAAAACTGGGAAGGGAGAAGAAAATGCTTCACAAAAACTGCATTAATGGCAAAACTTCTCGAGCCTTGCGCGCATCAATGACAGCTTAGATTGTAGTTGCATGATGACCTATTAGCATTAAATATTTAGAAAGAAGACATATATACACATATAGATATATATAAACAGTATTTTTTATCATGCACACATGCGAAGGTAACGGCCACGGGGAAGAGCAAGCAAGGAAGGAATGGCCAAGTCTGAAAGTGCATGGTTCGGGATCACGGTTCTCGAGCGGGCGGGTTCAAAAGAAGGCCTCTATTGTTTGGTGTTCTACAAGTAGCACACAAAGTTCCACGATATACAATTTGAGAAGCAGACTTGTGGGCTGGCCAAGATTTGATAGACCATCTACAGTTTCTGGATCGCGGGTTCTCGGGCTAGCGGGGTCAAAAACGACGCTCTATTGTTCGGTGCCTTGCAAATATCTTATGATAATAAATTGAGAAGTGGATTTGCGAGGTGACCGACTCAACATTCTACTCCAGGGATGGTGGGCTCCCACAAACGAGCAATACATATTTGCGGGTTGTACATTGGGTCGATTTCCGCCATATAGAAATTGGGTTCTCGGGCTGGCGGGTTCAAAATTGCGTAAGCAAAGCAAAGGGCTTCGTCCGACTCCCACTACACATTTCATAATTCATGTGCAACACCAAGTCTGTGATTACCAGATCAGTTTGTGTAGAAACGAGGCAAAAGTAAATATGTGCCTTTATAAAGTATGGACATGAGATTTTATAGATCGTGTACCGATATCACATTCCATACTTGCAGGTTCTCGAACGGGAGGGGTCAAAAAATAGGCCTCTATTGTTATGTGTTTTACAAATAGCACATACAATTCCGCGATATACAAATTGACAAGTGGACTTGTCGGGTGGCTAAGAATTTATAGAGCATGTACAGTTTGTGCATCACACGTTGTCGAGTTAGCAGGTTTAGAAACGGGTCTCTATTGTTCGGTGCCCTACAAATTTCTTATGATGCACAGATCCCTTATTCCATACTTAGCCACATATTTGGATCGCGCACTTGTGAGCTGCACACTGCGCCTCTAATGTTTTGTGTCCTACAAATAGAAATTATAGTTGGGCGATATACATATTGACAAATGGACTTGCGGGCTGGCTGTCTCAACATTGCAGTT
>ML791922.1:152942-170506 GCA_009831015.1 Picea engelmannii
AACATAGGGAGGTCGAGTATTTTCGAAATATTGGGGGCTAAACAATAAGAGCATCGTATAGACCCATTTAAGGGTAGAACATGTCACTCGCAAGGAATTAAACCTGGGTGGGGAGGGAGACAATCATTCCTCCCAACCACCGAAGATACATCCAATGGATGAGATTCATTCAACAATTATCAGGATTATGAAAACTTTTCATCTTCAAAAATCCATCAACTTACACGTGTGTTAACTAGCCCACCAGATCACCGAAAGAAATAGGCCACCGAAGTATAAAGGCATCGGGCCACTTGAATATGAAACCACCGGGCCACCGGAATGTAAAGACATTGGGAAGTTTAGGAACTATCTTTTTGAAAGATATAAAGTTAGTCTTATTAGACTTGGGGCTATGATATCTGGGTAAATAAAAATCTGGATGTCTCCCTGACTCTTCCTCCTCTACCCAAACTCAAACTCGATTTCGATCCCCTTTCTCAATCTAGACTAAAATTCACTCTGATTTCTCCACGATTTGATAATTAACACTCTAATTCTCGACCCTTGTATCAATTCATTAATATTGAATAAACAATTATAGGGAAATTCAAAGGTTACACACACAGGATTTCTCACAAATTCAATAGTAGGAATTGATTTGCACTATTGTATAAGCATTCAATAGAAATAAGATAGAAGAAGGAAAATATTAAGCATCAATTTGGTTATGCAACTTCTATTTGATTAAAACCTTGAATATCCTTATCTATTACACACCGTAAACACACCCTGTGTGCTCTCTTCTTAACTCTAATATGAATTTCTATCTCTCATCTGCATTTTCATGCTTACATTAGTTCATTTATACAAACAATGACTTCGAGCCTCTAAGATAGGTTTGTGTCCTCTATTCTTATATAAAATACTAACAAATTATAGTTATCTCTAAAACTATTCAACTTCTCTAACTACACGCTCAAATAACAAATTTGTTACATTACATGGCATTAAAAAGAAAACCAACTCCCCCCTACGTGGACCATTCTAGAAAACCTCTAGAACCTATTACAAACTTTAGAAAATTACGATTTTAAAAGATGCTCCTGCATCAATATCCCAAAATTGGAGTGTATTCACCTTGTGAAGGATTCCTTGACCAAACCAAAATGTCCTCCTCTTCACTAATTTGAATATGAATCTTCTTAAGTTAATCCACTTAAACTTTCCATTCACCATCCTCTTCCTCTATCAACCCTATCATCCCACCATCTATCCATTCTTATTTCCATATTGAGGTGTTTACAACATTAGAAACCTAACTTAAATGGAAAATTCCTTGACTTTGAAGTGTAGAAATCAACTCATGAATTAACTTATAGACATCTCCACAAGTTACCCATGGGTCTGCTCCAATTCTAACTTTTCTGACATCACCAACTTTATAGGCAAGCCAGTTCCCCACCAAAGGGAAGGGAAAGACAAGAGCCTTTCAGAAAATTGGCACATTATGGATATATTTATTCTCCTTTATTATCCATTCTTTGATAGCGAGGGGTTCAATGTATTGTGATGAATCACCTAACTCCACAATCCTTCCTTATACTTAACCTCCACAAACTTATGGTAACCAAATCCTGACCAAAATTGTATGTAATTTTTAAAACCAAACCACCAACTTCACTCACCTTCCTCCATTTGGATCCATTAAACATGAACCTACACTAAGGCCATTGATTCGTAGATGGGTCCATACAACATGAGAAACAACAAGTGATCTTGTCAGAAATCCTACAGATCAATGATGTACATGTTTACAGTTCCAACGAGCCTCCTCTCTTTTGGTTCAAGTTTCAAAGACCCGTGATCCATAAACATTTGCATAAGTGTATTGTCATCTAGATTGGGATGCATCAATGAATGAAGAATATATTTACTTAATGGTGAATGATATTTGGGATCTTGTACCTCTTCGGAAAGGTAGAAAACTTTTCAAATGTAAATAGGAGTATAGAACTAAGTATGCATCAGATGGCAGTGTTGAAAAACATAAGGCCCGGTTATTTGCAAAAGGATTTTCTCAAGTTGAATGGATTGACTATAATGAAACCTTTACCCCCGTAGCCAAAATGAATTGCATATGCCTTGTTCCATCCCTTACCACCTCTCATAAATGGAAGGTCCATCATATGGATGTTAAATTTGCCTTCTTGCATGGAGATTTGCAGGAAGAAATTTACATGGAACAACATTATGGATTTGTTCAAAATGAGTCCAACTTTGTTTGTCACCTTAAGAAATATCTCTATGGTATTAAGTAGGCTCATCAAGCTTGGTATGCTAAAATGGATAGCTTTCTTCTTGATGCTAACTTTTCTAGATGTCATTATGAACCCACACTCTACACCATGAAAGTAGGTAACCATCTCATAATACTTGTTCTTTATGTTGATGACCTTATTCTCACTGGTAGTGACCCCAAACTTCTAAAACATGTGAAATATAGCCTTAAGAATAAATTTGAAATGATTGACTTGAGTTATTTGCATTATTTACTTGGCCTCCAAGTATTGCAAACCAAGGAAGAAATTACCCTTTCGAATTCTAAGTATGCATGTGACCTTCTTTGTCATTTTCACATGGAGTATTGTAATCCAACCTCTTCTCCCTTTCATTCTGAAGTTAAACTTTCTACCACTTCCATTACTCCCAATGTAGATGCCACTTTGTAACATCAATTAGCTGGTAGTCATTTGTGTTTGACTCATACCCATCTTGATATTTGCTTTGCAGTTGGTCTTGTTGCCTTGTATATGGAAACACCTTGTGAGAGCCACTGGAAAAAAGAAGAAGGATACTTCAATATATCAAGTTTACAATTCATTATGGGATACATTATAGTTCAAGGGGACTCCTTTGTTGGATGGGTTCATTGATTTTAATTAGGTTGGTGACCTCAATGATCAGAAGTCTATTGTAGGTTGTGTTTTCAGTCTTGGTTATGGACTTGTGACTTGAGCTTGTAAGAAATGACAAGCTCTTGATCTTTCTTCAACAGAAGCATAGTATTGAACAATAGTTAAATGCAAGTCAAGAAACCTTATGACTTCAACATATCCTTTCATATTTTGGATTACATATGACCACACTCTGGTGTGACAATCATAATGTCATTGATCTCACCGAATATCTAGTTCAACATCAACATAGCAAACACATTGAGCTACACATGCACTTCATTATAAAGTTTATTTGAGATTGTGTTCTTGAAGTTCTCTTTTGTTGTAAATATGATCAAGTTGTAGACATTTTCACAAAGTCTATTATAGAAGCAAATTTATCTAAACTTCAATCTATGTTAGGATTTTAGGAAGTTTTCATTGAGGGGAGATAGGCTCTAATGCCTCCTTCCTTCTCTTATTGTCTGAGCTTTGTGAATCCTTCAATTATTTCCCAAGTTATTCTTAAGGGGGTATGTTAGGATATTTAAATGCTTAGGAGTTAGTTAAGATCATTTTGGTCTAATGTGTCTTTAGGTAAAGTGTGTTTCCTTAGGATGCATTAGTATGCATTTGTAGTTATGTAATATGATAGTCACGATATGTTCTAGATATAAAGTGATATGATGGATCATATTCTTCTTCATACTAACAACTATATTGATATGTGGCTTAACACCTTATTTGTCCATGATCTCTATTTAAAGAGCATGGAGGGTCATTTGTTGAAGATCGATAGTGAGAAACCCATATGTAAAATTATTTTCTTGTGCATTAATATATTTCCTCAACTAGCCATGTCGGTTGGGGCCATGGATTGTTTCCATCTTTGAGGGTTTTAACCACGTAATACACTGGCGTACCAATTTTGACATGTTTGTGTGATCAATTGCTTAAGATGTTCAAACTATTTGGAAATAAATTGTTTTGTCAAACTACACACACACATTGTTTTGTCAATTGGGTTTAGCTCGGGTGGTTGGGAGGAATGTTGTTATTCTACCCACCTAGGTTTAATTCCTGCAAGTGACATGTTTAGCTTTTAACAAGTATATTGTTGCAATGGATTTCAGCCCTATTGTTGACCATCCTTGTGCCCTGAAGATTATAGGGTTTACCCTAGGTACTGTAATATCCCCAAAAATAATTAATTATTAAAGTATGTGTGCACTTAGGAATAAATTTCTGTTTTTGGCAAATTCGTATTTGAAAAATTATTGCCATTTATGGAAAATCCGAATTTGGAATTTGATTATTTGTAATTAATTATTTGTGATTGTTGGGCAAAGATTCGATTCGCCCAACCAATTCTTTAATTGTGACACATGTAAAAGACAAATCTTTTATATATTAATTGTTGAAGGACAAATGGAACAGTCAGGTTGAAAACAGTTGACCATGACTCTATGACTGGGGAACAAACTTGAGTTACATCAGGGTTGAATTGTACAAGTGGAAAATGAGGAATTTGACCACTAGTAGCCCCTGAAAATCAGGGATTTGTAAAGCTGTGAAAATTCCCAAGGAGGGAAAAAGAACTAGGCACAAGATGCTCATGATACACAACATATGGGAGGAGGCAGGACGTTCTTAGTATGTTAGAAAGAGGATATCACTTGTTGTTATGAACATTGTTTAGTGTGAAGCAAGGGGATTTTTCTGATCTGAAAGGAGGACTGTAGCAGAAGAGGATCATTTCAATTCGCCCTTATGGACTCATGGTTAGGCTAGGGGGTGAACGGAACAAGTAATTTGGATGTTCTTTTCTATGGTTGGGTGGAACTTGGTTGTTCCATTTGTGTTCCAGCATCGATTTCCGATATGTACCTCTATCTATTCTCTTGTTAAATATTTTGTTGTGTATTAGCTGACAGGAATGAGATGAATCTATGATAAATTATTTATTCATGTGAATATGCTCATTGAACAGAACTAGTAAAGTGAATGTAAGTTCTGTCTGCTGATTGGAATTAGGACTAGACATGTATAGATAGGAATGGGGTATATGTATAATCAGGCATAAAGAATATTAAAGTTTGTTGTAGGTTTTCAGGTAAACTTTAAGTGAAGACATACTTCTACAAAAGATGCTTGTGTATATTTTACATGTATCTGAATAAATATATGTGTGTGTGTGTGTGTGTGTGTGTGTGTGTGTATTCAAGCTTAAATAAAATAGAAGTATTGTGGTTTTAATCATAACCATTACCATGTATGTAGATATATGCATATATGTATTCAAGCTTAAAGAAAATTTGACTGTTGTGATGCCAATGCCAATCATAATCTGGAGATGAATATATATATATAGTAATTACCATGGATCAGACCTTACCAAAGGCGTAGAAATTACAGTCCTTTTTACATTACATCAAACCCATAAACAAAGATTTCCAATGGTATACAATATATGCTACAGAGGTTGTACAATACTTAACAATTTATTCAAATGGTTTCAGAAATCTGTGTAATCATTTAACAATAAAATGATAAATGATTTGTACAGCCAGAATTTCCTAGTCCAAACTATTACAACAGAGTACCCTAGGGTAAGGACCCAGTACCACTAGAAAATAGAACCTAAGATTTTTAACTAAAATGCCAGAAACAGAACTCGAATACCTTTTTCGAGCAAGGTGATCCCCTTAATCTGTTGCCTTCGAACTATTTAATCCTACAAAGGGAAAACGATGGATTCAGTAAATTATATTAAAGTAATCGAATGAAATTTAAATTTAAATACTAAGCAAGTGAATGATACTTAGCTTATAGTTGGGTTAGAAGCAGTTTCCCCGCCAACGTTTTAGTGACGATCCATCCACAGTCTAAAGGGGAGAAGTGGACCCAGGAATGACTGATGGGTACCCTCGCACAAAAAACAGGGCCCCATCATTAGTTTTTGTAACTAAACATAACGCTTTAACACACATGTAATTAAATCAAATAATGTAACAGAAAATACATGAAGTAAATAACCAGAGCACGGTCAAACCATACAGAGGGTAAGTAATGCCTAGCACAAATCAGAATTGAAAGTGTAGAATCACACAGATCGCGGGTGTTTTTTGTCAAAGGTAAATCGTGCTCTCGTTTTACCAAAACAATTTGGACTCCAATCTTTAAACCACAAAGAAATAAATGTTTAAATCGTAAACAAGAATATATATGGATTATGAATCGTATAGTGGGAAGAGTTAGACAAATCCAGTGACCGAGAAGTTTCACAAAAACGCAAATATCCATAGAGGGCATACAGAATTTTACTTATGCACGGAGCCTAGGTCACGATGTTCTAGACATCGAGAATGAAACCTTTGAATGCATACATATTTTTTTACAAGCATAAAGAATAGGGATTGTGATTTATTATTCCACATCACAATACGGTTTTCCCCACAACAGTAACCCTTGAAAAGTAAAAACATGTTCCGGATATGATTTAATGATTACTCTTTCTGAAAATTATTTTCGAATGAATGTTTCATTTAAACACAGTAATCTAAATTATTGGGAGGAAAATAGAGACTTCCTGGACAGAGGGTCGCTAGACAACAGGTCGCTAAATGCAGGGTATACACATGCTCACGCTGTACAAAGTGCAGAAGTCAATATGCGCAACAGAGAGTTCGAAAAAAAAACATTATCTTTACGACCTCCCATCAAGGGCATTATACAAAAGAGGGGTTAAGTTTACCCAGTAGATAGTATTGGAGGAAACCCAGATGGCAACACGAATTGTGTGGGGTCTATCTTAATTTATGAACAGAACGTGAACTAGAGAGACAATCTGAAGAGTTACCTGATTGTTTTAAAGTGCATAGGGTTATACGACTGCTTAACCAATAGATAAAGAAACTATTGCTCGCGTCCACGATACCCCAAAGGACTTCGCTACATGTTTTACATTTAGGTCAAACTGAGAAGGAGTGAATTTTCACTGATGAGTAAGGTAAGAACCACATTGTGAAACAAAGAAAACTGTACAGGTTAAATTGTAAGCACATGCTCTTAAATACTATTGTATTCTTAAGAGTACCTCATCCAACTCCAGAACAGACAAGAAAACCAGTAAGACTGGATAGTGGCTTAATATTATAACGTTTCTTACGAAAAGAGGTGAAATCGCACAGCAAGACAACCAGAATACAGCAACAAAATCTATTATAGTATGAGAAGGTTACATGTCATGCATCGTAAGGAAGCCGGATTTGTCTCAAGCCCTCTCCTTCATTTGTTTTCAGAACTAGGTTGACCTTTCTATCTAGCCAAACAATAGAGAAAGAAAAACGCGCAGAGTAAAAACCCTCTCTATGCCTAGAGAAAATCGATACAATGAGTTACCTCAGGCCTCGTCAAAATATTATGGTAGTGGTTACACAACGGTACCTTGCCATGTGAAGAGAGTGAGGTGGCAGGGTTACGTTGTGCACGGTGGTCGAACGACTGTTCAAGAAGGTTCATTCACAGACCCCATTAATGGTTTAAGCAGGGTTTTAAAACTCGACTATCATACCTTTCATCAGACCTCATGTCAATTTATTGCGGAGAGTGATGCCAATCAGTTAGGGATGCAATTGTGCATTTCAGTCACATCTGTCTCTTCTAGTTAAGGGTGTTGCCCACATATTTTCGGCTCGTTAAACAAAATCGAGACTAATGAATGATATCGTTGGGAGACTTCTAACGATAATAACAATACCTCTATTGCTAACCATGTCTTAATAACAGTCTGAGTTTTGAATATATGCACCTTACAGGAATTATGTTATCATTATTATGTAATAGTTTAGTTAGTCCACAAGTAATATCTGCGACTTGTATGTCAAATAAAACACCTATGCTATGGGTCGATTTATGTATAGAATTCCTATAGTATATAGTATAGTATTCTAGCGTGACTTTATATATAGAGTTCCTATGGTATTTTATATATAGAATTCCTATGGTATATAGTATCATATACTAGCACGAATATGGTGTTGTTATTTGAATGGGGTTGTAATAGTTTAGGTCCTAAAACTATTCATGCATATATCTATGAACAAGAGTTTGTCAACTATGAGACTTATAGGATAGTGTATAGTGAATAGGTGCGCTTGTATCTTAATGGATAAACAGTAAGGTAGGTTCATGGATAGACTATAGGATAGTCAATATTTCGTAATGGTTACATGATATGATTGTTGTATCGTTCGATGTAACTCCAGAGTTAAAATTAGTCTACATAACATTTCACTTGTATCAAGAAAAGATGAGTGTAATTTTTTCGGAAGATAATAGAAATGGCAGAACAACTCTGCATATATAATTAAAGAATGTTTTGAAACAAATATTGAAGGTGAAAGAAGATTTAATGTCCCTAATAAAATAAAAAAAATATTTGGTAATTTTGGGGTACATTACATATGGTATCAGAGCTGAAGGTTACAGCACTTGGACCTCAAAGAAGGGCCAAAATTAGTTTAGTATATTTTATCATGGTTAAAGAAAAAACTAACAAAAATGATTCCTATTACAAATGTAAAATTTTTATTCTATTGTGATAATGGCAGCACAGAACGAAGAGGAGATCAGACTCGAGGAGAATCTCGATAAAGGACCTCCTAAAGAGCCTGGGCAGAACAGTGAAGGAAGTTCAGCCACCCAAGTTCTTGAAACAATGAGGAACCTTATCGTGGAACTGCAAGTTTTCAAGGCCTTAAAAGCGAAGTTTCCAAGGCCTTAAGCGAAGTTTTTTTATTGTGAACTCGGTTTAGATGGCCAAAATACAAAGTTAAATCTGAATATTTTATCGTTGGGTTATTATGATATAATTATTGGAATGGATTGGTTAGAGAAACATAAAGTAGTTTTTAATTGTTATGAAAAGTCACTCACTTATAGAGATGAAAACAACACAGTTAGGACAGTACAAGGCATCAGAAAACCAATCTCAGTTAGGCAGATTTCAGCCATGTAGTTTAAGAAATGCATGAATAAAGGTTGTTAGATTTATGCTATTCAAGTAACTGATCTGTTGGAAAAGGAAGATAAACCTATTCTAGAAGACTTTACCGTCCTACATGAGTTTAGAGATTTATTTGTAGACGAAATACCAGAACTGCCTCCAAGGAGAGAGATAGATTTCTCTATTGATCTGTTGCCTGGATCAGCCCCGATATCTAAGGCACCTTATAGGATGAGTTTACTCGAATTGACAGAGCTGAAAATTCAACTACAAGAACTATTGGACAAGGAATACATCAGACCAAGTGTCTCGCCTTGGGGAGCACCAATCCTTTTCGTTAAAAAGAAAGATGGGACTTTAATATTATGTATTGATTATCAACAGTTAAACAAAATGACTATTAAGAACAAGTATTATCTACCCAGAATTAACGATATGTTTGACCAAGTGGGAGGGGAAAAGAATTTCTCTAAGTTAGATTTAAGATCTGGTTACCACCAATTCAGAATAAAGGATGAAGACATAAGTAAAACAGCTTTTAGAACGAGATATGGACATTATGAGTTTGTTTTTATTCCGTTTGGTTTCACTAATGCACCAGGAACATTTATGCTTAATGAATAGCATATTCAATCAATTTTTGGATAAATTTGTTTTGGTATTTATTGACGACATCCTGGTTTATTCGAAAATGAAAGAAGAACACGAAGAACATCTAAAGATCATATAGCAGACCTTAAGGAAACACAAGTTGTATGAAAAATTCGACAAATGTGACTTCTACCAAAAGAGAATACAGTACCTAGGACATGTAATATTTGAAGAAGGTATTGCAGTTGACCCAGAGAAGATAAGAGCCATCATGGAATGGTCTATCCCTAAGGATGTGGCAGACATCCGGTCATTCATGGGAATTACCGAGTACTACCTCAGATTTATCGAGGGGTTCTCTAAGATTGCATACCCAATCACATCCCTACAGAAAAAGGGGACAAAGTTTACTTGATCATAGAAATGTCAGGACAGTTTTAATAAGTTAAAAGAACTGTTAACTACAACACCTATTTTAAGGGTAGCAGACCCTGATAAATACTTTATAGTTTGTGTGTATGCAAGCAAAGAAGGCTTGGGAGGTGTCCTAACTCAAGAAGGACACGTTATTTGTTACGAGTCACGAAAACTAAAAGAGCATGAACGAAACTACGTCACACACGACTTGGAATTAGCAGTTGTAATTCATGCGTTAAAAATGTGGTGACACTATTTAATAGGCAAAAAAATTATGTTTCTAATCGATAACAATGTTGTGAAATTCTTATTCAGTCAACCAGATCTTAACGCAAGGCAAGCAAGGTGGTTGGCCTTCTTGAGTGAATTCGATTTCGATGTAAGACACATCAAGGGTAAAGAAAACAAAGTTGCAGATGCCTTAAGTAGGAGAACTAATGGATTGTTTGAAATAAGTATTAGCAGAACAGAAAGTGACATTGAACAAAGGATAAGATCGACAAGTGGTAATGATGAAAAAATACATCAAAATAGTAGCAGATTTACAAGGTAATGCAGAAAATTTGGACAGAATAGATCTAAGTTTGGATAGAAATGGACTGATAAGATTCAAAAACAAGTTGTACATACCAGATTTTGTTGAATTAAAGCTAACAATTTTGGATGAAGTGCACAAGAATCCATATTCTGGTCATCTGGGATACCAAAAAATGGTAACAGCATTGAGGAAGTTGGTTTATTGGCCTAACATGAAAAGTGAGACAGCTGAATACTTATCTAAATGCCTAGATTGTTAACAGGTGAAGGTTGAACATCAGCATCCAGCCGGCCTGCTGCAACCTCTACATATACCAGAATGGAAGTGGGAGACTATCTCAATGGAATTTATCACAAGTTTTCCTAAAACTCAAAAGCAAAATGATTCGATTATGGTAGTAATTGATAAACTTAGAAAGTTTGCACATTTTATTCCTATGAAATCTACTTATAAAGATATTAACATTGTTGAAATATTTATGAAGGAAATATTTAGATTGCATGGTATTCCTAAAATGGTGATTTCGGATAGAGATGTCAAATTTACATCGACGTTTTGGAAAGAATTGTTTGCAGGGTTGAATACTAACCTGAATTTCAGCACGAGCTGCCATCCACAAACAGATGGGAAAACTGAACGAACGAACTAGATTGTGGAAGATATGTTACGAATGTACGTAAGGATGAAACCAACTGAGTGGGAGGAATACCTACACTTAGTGGAATTTGCGTACAATAATGGTTATCAGACGTCAGCTAAGATGAGCCCCTTCAAAGTACTGTACGGCGAAAAATGTACAACTCCGATTAGTTGGGATGACCAAGTTGACAGACTCATGATGGGACCAGAAATGCTCCAGGAAATGGAGAAAATGGTAAGGGTACAGCAGAACTTAAAAGAGGCACAGAACAGACAGAAAATCTACGCAGATTTGAAAAGGAGACACCAGGAATTCCAAGTTGGAGATCACGTGTATTTGAAAGTCAAAGCAAGGAGAAGCTCACTGAAGCTAGGGAACTGTGCAAAGTTGGTGCCCAGGTTTTGTGGCCCCTTCGAGATCTTAGCTCGAATTGGACCATACAGAGGGTAAGTAATGCCTAGCACAAATCAGAATTGAAAGTGTAGAATCACGCAGAGCTAGGATAATTCACACAAATCGCGGGTGTGTTTTGCCAAAGGTAAATCATGCTCTCATTTTACCAGAACGATTTGGACTCCGATCTTTAAACCGAAAAGAAATAAATTTTTAAATCATAAACAAAAATATATACGGGTTATGAATCATATAGTAGGAAGAGTTAGACAAATCCAATGACCGAGAAGTTTCACAAAAACCCAAATATCCATAGAGGACATACAGTATTTTACTTATGCACAGAGCCTAGGTCATGATGTTCCATACGCCGAGAAAGAAACCTTTGAATGAATACATCTTTTTTTACAAGCACAGAGAATGGGGATTACGATTTATTATTCCACATCACAGTATGGTTTCCCCCACAGCAGTAACCCCTAAAAAGTAAAAACATGTTCCAGATATGATTTAATGATTACTCTTTCTGAAAATTAATTTCGAATGAACGTTTCCTTTAAACACAATAATTGAAATTATTGGGAGGAAAACACAGACTTCCTAGACAGAGGATTGCTAGACAATAGGTCGCTAAATGTAGGGTATACACATGCTCACACTGTACAAAGTGCAGAAGTCAATGTGTGCAACAGAGAGTTCAACAAAAATTCATTATCTTTACGACCTCCCATCAAGGGCATTATACAAAAGAGGGGTTAAGCTTACCCAGTAGATAGTATTGGAGGAAACCCAGATGGCAACACGCACTGCGTGGGGTCTATCTTAATTTATGCACAGGACACAAACTAGAGAGACAATATGAAGAGCTACCCGATTGTTTTAAAACACATAGGGTTATATGATTTCTTAACCAGTAGATAACGAAACTATCGCTCACATCCACAAGACCCCAAAGGACTTCGCTACATGTTTTACATTTAGGTCAAACTGAGAAGGAGCGAGTTTTCACTGATGAGTAAGGTAAGAACCACAGTACGAAAGAAAGAAAATTGTACAGTTTACATTGTAAGCACATGCTCTTAAATACTATTGTATTCTTAAGAGTACCTCAACCAACTCCAGAACAGACAAGAAAACTAGTAAGACTAGATAGTGGCTTAGTATTATAGTGTTTCTTACGAAAAGAGGTGAAATCACACAACAAGACAACCAGAATACGGCAGCAAAATCTATTACAGTATAAGAAGGTTACCTGTCATGCATCGTAAGGAAGTCGGATATGTCTCAAGCCCTCTCCTTCATTTGTTTTCAGAACTAGGTTGACCTTTCTAGCCGGCCAAACAACAGAGAAAGAAAAACGCTCATAGTAAAAACCCTCTATGTGCCTGGAACAAATCGATACAATGAGTTACCACAAGCCTCGTCAGAATATTATGGTGGTGGTTACACAATGGTACCTTGCCATGTGAAGAGAGTGAGGTGGCAGGGTTATTACCACAGGTTTGGCATTCTTTTTGTCATAGTTGGCTTTGGTTTGGTAGAATTGTGCTCTGCATTTTTGTGAAATCCATTACTCCCAGTAATACCTTGATGAGTCGACAAGAGAGAGCATGCTCTTGTAGAACCAAATATGGTTTTAGAAATTCGAGAGATTCATGCCTAGACAGTGTCGAATGCTCTGGTATAGACAGGAAAAGGCAGTTAAGGGATGCTTCGGTCCATCACCCAAACATGCATAATCAGTAACACGATGAGGAGAACAATACCATATGGGGTTGCAAGGTTGAGTGGTTTAAGCAGGATGGAGTCTCCCTTGGCTTTGGTCCTCTTTTGATTCCTCCTCGATCTTCTCCACCCATGCCTCAATTTCCCAGTCTGGTATCTCATGACAATCCCAAGGCAACGTCTCCATCATCGTGCTCCTTTTACTCTTCCATGGAAATTTGTAGCAGAGACAACTCTCCCTTCCGCCAGACTTCATTGGAGAACCTTATATAGTTGATTTTCGAAGTTCAAAGAGAAATTGAGGATCTAAGGTATCACATTGAGCTCTTGGACCATTGTATCACTTCGTTGGTAGCCATGCAATTCAATTCCCATCTACAATTCTCAGAGTCTAAGACGATGGCCCATGACATTGTTATTCTCCAACATCCCATCCTTATTCCATCGAGCAGTATGGGAGATGATGCAATGGAAAACAAACTTCCACCTTTAGTATAGATGGTTTTTATGCTTAGCCTCTTTTTTTGTTACATGGTTACAAGGCATGGTCATTTAGAGCTTCAATCCATTATAACTTCTGCAAACTTGATATCATATGTTTTGGCCCTACGAGGCACCTTCTATCTGAATTGGGTTGGCAATGAGTTGGTTTCCTTTAATGACAACTCATCTCCAGTAGACACTATGTATATCTTTTTTCATAGCAAGTAATTTATAGATACTAACTTAAAAAAAAAAAAAATTGAAAAGTGGTGTTAACAATGGCACCATTTTTTCCAAGGTTAAATTACAACTTTTTATAACCATGGCCTTAAAAAACTAATTTTGCAAAAGAAAAAACAAATCTTAAAACCAGCCCTCAAATTGAAAAGTTTCACCACCAATAATGCCCCTTTTCAATTTTTATTGTTTGGGAGCTAAAATTACCTTTTTTTTAAACCATGGCCTTAAAAACTAATATTATTCCAAACAAAACCTTTAATATATATATATATATATCAAAAATTGGTGCTACTAATAACTCCTTTTTTTGTGGGGTAGGGGAGGGGCGGTTGATATTAAAAAAAAAATTAAACACAACCTCAAAAACTAAAAATGTTGCAAACAAAACGTTAAAATCAACCCCCAAATAAAAAAAATGGTGCTAGTACTAGTAGCACCATTTTTTTGGTGTTACTGGTAGCACCTCTTTTTGGGGGATTAAAATTATAAAAAAATTAACATCATAACCTTAAAACCGAGTACTATTGTAAACAAAACTTTAAAATCCACCCCAAATCAAAAAAAATAGTGTTACAAGTGATATTTATTTATGAAGTTGAAATTTTTGTGTCGATATGCACTCTAAGTCCAATATGGGAGAGATGTTCATGTAACATAATACATTAAAATAATAATAAAAAATTAATAATAAGAAGAAAATAATAAAAATCTGTGTTCCCATATATATATATATATATATACTTCGAATGAATAACAATCATCATGTGTATGGGTATGGGGGAGATGTTCATATAAGATAAGGTATTAAAATAATAATAAAACATTAAAAAATAATAAATAAATAAAACTAAAATAATAAAAATTTATGTTGGCTCCATATATATATACTTTGAATGAACGAACATAGATCTATCTTAATTTCCAATCTATCAAGTGTGAGAGGGATTGAATCTCTCGAGGTACAAACCCTTAACCTTTCCTCAAGTATTGCACTCTAAAATCCAAAGTTAAGATATATCTAGGTTGGTAATATTTTTAAAACTATTTCAGTATCACTAATATCACAATTTTTTTTCCAAATAATTTTAATAATTAAAAAAATCATTAATATTTTTTTATTTTTTTTCAAAATTTTTATTAAATAAAATTTAAATTTAAGGAAATCAATAACAACAAGTGTTGCATGGCAGCGTAGTCCTTGCCAGGTTGGAATGGGAATAAATGTGACCGAGAACAGACAGGTGGGCAGGAAGTTGAAGTACATGGAAACACAAAAGAATTAGCATTCGAGAATTAGTTTTCTTTAAAACAAGGGCTAGTGGATACAAAAGAAATTGAAATTTATCAAGTTATAGGTTCGTAGATAGCATAAATTATACATATGAAATTTGTAATTTTATAAAGTAGATATTTACTTTTATAGATACGAAATATGTACTTTTATAAATTATGGGAAAGAGATTCCATACTTGGCAGTTTTTTGGATCCTGGTTTCTCGGGATGGCGTGCTGAAAATCAAGCTATGTTGTTTCGTGCCCTACAAATAGCACCCAGAGTTCCGCGACATACAAATTGACAATTGGAGTTGTGGACTATTTGAAATTTAAGGGCGTACGTATGTTACAGAAAAAATAGCATCCGCATAAATTATAAATACCAAATATGTAATTTGATTAAGTAGATATATAGAGCATGGGGGTTGTCGGGTTGGCAGGCTGGCAAGCTGAAAATTGGGCTTGTGTTTTTCTGTGCGCTACAAATAGCACCCAGAGTTTCGCGACATACAAATTGACAATCGGACTTGTGGACTATTTGAGATTTAAGGGCCAACGTTTGTAACATAGGTTCGTGGACAAAAGCATAAAAAAAATAGCAATACTGAATTAGTTTTCTTTAAAACAAGGGCTCCTGGACAGAAGAAATTGAAATATATGAAATTATAGGTTCGTGGACAGGAGAAATTATACATATCAAATATGTAATTTGATTAAGTAGACATATAGAGCATGCACGGAAGCTTCATTCCGGGTTGTCGGGGTGTTGGGTTGAAAATTGGGCTTCTGTTGTTCTGTGGCCTACAAATAGCACCGAGAGTTCTGCGATATACAAATTGACAAACGGTCTTGCAGACTATTTGAATTTTTGGATCACGAGTTCTCGGGCTGTCAGGCTTAAAATTGGGCTTCTGTTGTTCTGTGGCCTACAAAAATCAAATATTTAATTTGATTAAGTAGATATATAGAGTTGAAAAATGTCGGGGTTGCGGGCTGAAAATTGGGCTTATGTTGTTTTGTACCCTACAAATAGCACCGAGAGTTTCGCGATATACAAATTGACAAGTTGTTTTGCGGACTATTTGAATTTTTGGATCACGGGTTGTCGGTCTCGCGGGCTAAAAATTGGGCTTTTGTTGTTGCATGGCCTACAAATAGCACCTAGAGTTCCGCGATATACAAATTGACAATTGGACTAGCTAACTATTTGAATTTGAAGGGGCTCATGTCGAATAACAAAATTGAAATAAGAAACTCAATAACTTATCTTTCTATCAATAAAATCATTTATAATTAATTAAAACAAGTTTAGCATTCCCAAATTAGTTTTCCTTTTTACATATGTTGGTGGACAAAAAACAAAAAAAATAGTACTGACGTCTGTTACATAGGCTGGTGGACAAAAGTATGAAAAAAATAGCATTCCCGAATTAGTTTTCTTTAAAAGAGTGGGTTCTCGACTAAGCTAGTTTTTGGATCACAGGTTCTCGGGCTGAGGACTTGAAAATCGAGTGTTTGTTGTTATGTGTCCTACAAATAGCACCAGCAATTCCACGATATACAAATTGACAATCGGACTTGCGGACTATTTGAATTTTAAGGGGCTCGTGTCCAAAAAATTTAGCATTCGCGAATTAGTTTTCTTTACATAGGTTTTACATACGCTGGTGGAGAAAAGGACAAAAAGTATAGTACTAATGTCTATTACATAGGGCGGTCGACAAAAGGACCAAATAAATAGCATTCCCGAATTAGTTTTCTTTAAAACAGGGGCTCATCGACACAAGAAATTGAAATTTATGAAATTATAGGTTCGTGGAGACCATAAACTATACATAGCAAATACTTAATTTTTTAAAGTAGATATTTACTTTTATACATACGAAATATGTACTTTTATAAAGTATGGGGATGAGATTTTATAGAGCAAGGACGGAGCCCTCGTTCCATACTTGCATGGAGGCATGATTCCATACTTAGGCAGTTTTTGGATCGTGGGTTCTCGGGCTGGCGGGCTGGAAATTGGGCCTTTGTTGTTCCATGGCCTACAAAGAGCAGCCAGAGTTACGTGATATACAAATTGACAAGTGGGCTTGTGGACTATTTGATTTTAAGGGCCTTTGTGGCAAACAGTATGAAGGACATGTGGTAAAGATGCAAGAAATGACATACTCTCTATACGTTTGAGTAGAAAGAAAGTAGTGAACACAATTTTATGACATTTATATAAAAAAATAATAAAACGTGTTACATATTCCTGGAAATTTAAAGAAACATATATGTGTGTGTGTGTGTGTGTGTGTGTGTGTGTGTGTGTGTGTGAAATATGATATCTCAA
>ML791922.1:176652-189444 GCA_009831015.1 Picea engelmannii
CGTGGATCCTCTCGAACTAGGTAATCGTTAACCTACAGTTCGAGCCACGGTGGGAGTGCTAGTAGGCGGTGGCAGGGCTGTTGTCCACCCCTCTCCCTCAACCCCTCTGGAATCGTGTGTGGCCCCTTTACTCCATATGTGAGTCTGGTCGGCAAGCTATCGTCAGCCTGCATCATCAACAATCATGTCAGAAATGTCAACATCAAATCATCAAATCAAATGAAACATCACAGTAAATATATCCACCCAAAAGCACACTCCCTGACTCAGTTCGGAGTCCAAGGGGGTTCCACCGATGCCTCTGCATCCTCAAGGTCAAAAACCTTGTACACTCAATAAAATTGAGTCAATAGCACCTGTCTAAATCAAATAGTAACACATCATGTCATCTGTCAATCGCATCATAATCAAGTATAAATGGTCTAACATCATAAAAGTCCAGATCACTTGCGAGCAAGTGTCCTCAAATAATAAGTTTTCTCAGTGCGCCAGAGCGGGATGTTACATTTATTTGGAATATATGAAAAAAATAATAGTTTGTTACATATCCCTGGAAATGTAAATGTGTTTGTCATATAGACTAGGATTGGGGCTCCCGTGGACCATAACAGAAATATGTACAAGAAATAGGACTGTGGAAAGAAGTCGAAAACGATAGAATGTAATACCTGAAAAGTAGAAATGGGAAGATCAATTTTTTGGCTATAGATTTCTATTCAAAAAAGTTGGAATAACTGGATTGATAAAGAAAGGACTATCACTATACACTTACAGGGATGGTACGTATAAGTAATTTTGGTGTTTTCTTGGTCATGCCTTTCCCTGTTGTTTTTTGTGGATGGCCTACTTATATATGTGGATTGATAAACAAAGGATTTATGCATTTCCCTGTTGGATTTCGTCGGTGACCCACTTCAAGTTCTCTTCAATATAGCTTCTCAAGGGGGTGGCGTTGATGTCATTGCGGATTTTAATGCGGAAAACTTCATTTTCTAATTCGCTTAGATCAATTGAAAGTTTACACATAGCTTTTTGAATCTCTCCATTCTGTATTGAATACCGGACTAGCCAGTTGTCCACCTCTTCTTCATGATATTCAAGAATCCTATAAAAAAATTCTAAAGACAAGGCCTTCAAATTATCAATTTGTTTATCGAAAGCTTTCTTGGTTAACACCAGCGAGTTGAGGATTAAGATGGGGTCCTGGAAGCCATTTGTCTTTCCTGCTAAGTCTATTTTGGTGAGCTTTGTGAATAATTTTTATTTCTTTGATATTGCTTGCTCACATGATTGGACAATGAGATACAGGTTCTTCACTTTCTCTTTCCAGCATGCTTCTAATTGAGTGAGTTGTTTATTGGACGGGATATCATGTTGTCTTCTTCTCGTCTCTGGAATGTTGTTGACATGAGAGGAAAAAGGGATGACTGTGTGCACATAGAAAGTTTCTTCATTTTTAAATCCGTCTGCAGAAGTAGGAGCAAGTTATGTGCCCTGCTCCCCAGGGAATCCATATTCTGTGATGTTTCCTAGGCCTTAGTAATAAGTTCCATTCTTTTGTTGATATTTTTCTCCACATATCCTCTACAGGATGTGAGGAAGTTGGAGGACCCTTTTAGATTTGTTGCAGGGGTGCACGCAGTCACAGGCATGGCTATTTCCAAAGAACTGCCAAGCAATGGCATAGGAAACAACGCTTCCTCTAATTCCTTAATCTGGTTCTTTAGTTTGGCATTTTCGGCTTCAATGAATCCAACGGAATCATGAAGAGCATCTCTGGTTGCCATGTGAAGTTAAGATATTTTGGACGCCTACATATTGGCAAGGTCAAGTTCTGAACGATGTTTTCTTTTCTTATTTTTTACATCTCTTTTTTCAATGATTAATTTTTTGATTTGGTTTCAAAAACAGCACTCTGGATTACGAAGGATTCATCTTCGTCAAAAAATTTGGTATCAACCATGTCCATTGAGAAGGCATGTTTAATTGCATCTCTGGGCTGATCAAGGTTGCAGAATATGCTTTCCAGATCAGTGTCAATATCCATGTTTTCACTGTAAATTTTGGGCTGCTCCGCCTCCCCTACAATTTTTTTTCCCTTCTTCTGCACAGGAAGCTCATGAGGAAGATGTTCATTGTATCTCTACAGAACTATTATGGAGCTGCTTCCAGTATTTTATGGAAACGTTGGTTTGCTCCATATGCTACTTGAAATGAAGAAATGGAGGGGACAATATAACCCCCCGGAAACATTGCTTCAATGCGTGCGAATGGAAAATCTCCTCATTAATGACAATATCTATGCATGATGTATGGTGACCTGTTAGAAGTAAAGATTAATTATTGCATACTTAGAAGTGTGAAGGTGGCAGTTACGGCTAAGAACATTTAAGGATTGGAGGTTTTGTGAACGAACCAAGCTGGCGGCGTGCGAATGACATTCCATGGTATTTGAAATTAAGACTGGGAAGAGATTGGAGGTTTCATGAAGGAAGGAAGTTGGAGGCGTGCGAATGACATTCCATGGCATTTGAAATTAAGACTGGGAAGAGATTGGAGGTTTCATGAAGGAAGGAAGTTGGAGGCGTGCGAATGACATTCCATGGCATTTGAAATTAAGAGTGGGAAGGGATAAGAAAATCTTTTGCGAAAATTGCATTGATGGCAGAACTTCTCGAGCCTTGTGCACGTCAATGACAGCTTAGACGGTGTCTGCATGACGACCTATTAGCATTAAAGATTTAGAAAGAATACATATATATATATATATAAACACTATTTCGTATTATGCACACGTGCGAAGGTGACAGGCACGGGGAAGAGCAAGTAAGGAAGGAATGGTCAAGTCTGAAAGTACATAGTGAAACTGCATGAGTCGGAATTGTTCAGCTAAGCAAACCAAAGGGCTGGGTCCGACTCCCAGTGCATATTTCATAATTCATGTGCAACACCAACTCTGTGGTTACCAGATCAGTATGTGTAGAAACGAGGCAAAACTAAAAATGTACCTTCATAAAGTATGGACATGAGATTTTATAGAGCATGTACAGATATGGAATTCCATACTTGGCCACTTTCGGGATCGCGGGTTCTCGGGTGAGCGGGCTCAAAAAAAGGCCTCTATTTTTCGGTGTTCTACAAATAGCACACACAGGTCCGCGATATACAAATAGACAAGTGAACTTGCGGGGTGGATGACATTTTATATACCATCCACAGTTTCTGGATCGCGGGTTCTTGGGCTGGTGGGGTCAAAAATGGGGCTCTATTGTTCGGTGCCTTACAAATAGCTTATGATAATAAATTGACAAGCAGATTTGTGGGTTGGCCGGCTCAACATTCTACTCAAGGGCTGGCGGGCTTCCAGAAACGAGCAATATATACCAAATATGCACAAATCCCTTATTCCATACTTGGGCACTTATTTGGATCGCGGACTTGCAGACTGTGCATTGGGCCGATTTCCACCATATAGAAATTGGGTTCTCAGGTTGGCGGGCTCAAAATTGCCTAAGCAAAGCAAAGGGCTCCGTCCGACTCTGAGTGCATATTTCATAATTCATGTGCAACACCAACTCTGTGGTTACCAGATCAGTGTGTGTAGAAACGAGGCAAAACTAAATATGTACCTTTATAAAGTATGGACATGAGATTTTATAGACCATGTATCGATATCGCATTCCATACTTGAGGGTTCTCGAGCGGGAGGGGTCAAAAAATAGACCTCTATCGTTCTGTGTTCTACAAATAGCATATACAGTTCCACGATATACAAATTGACAAGCGGACTTGTGGGGTGGCTGAGATTTTATAGACCATGTACAATTTTTGGATCGTGGATTATGGGGCTGGCGGGGTTAAAAACGAGCCTCTATTGTTCGATGCCTTACAAATAGCTTATGATAATAAATTAACAAGCGGATTTGCGGGTTGGTCAGCTCAACATTTGTCAACTGACAAGCGGATTTGGGAGTTGGTCGGCTGAACATTCTACTTCTACTGATTTCCGTGATATACAAATTGACAGACTCCAAGGCTGGCGGGCTCCCAAAAATGAGCACTACATACCAAATATGCACAGATCTCTTATTCCATACTTAGCCACTTATTTGGATCACACACTTGTGGGTTGTACATTATGCCTCTAATGTTTTGTGTCCTGCAAATAGCACTCATAGTTGGGTGATATACAAATTGACAAGTGGACTTGCGGGTTGGATGGCTCAACATTGCATTTATGTTGGATGGCGGACGTGCAGGATAGCGGCCTCTAGGCGCAAAAAAAAAAACATAGCTGCAAACAAGTTTGACAAATACAGAGAAAGTAAACGAAAATTTGTTTACTATGGAACACAGGTAGAAAAAGAATGCACCTTTGCATGGATTCATCAACATCTCAGGGTAGGAGTTCTTTGCGCCGTCTAGTTTTCATGTCTGTTTCTATCAACAAAAGTACAAAACAAAAGGGATATGAACATAAGTTCAGATGTTAAGAAAAACGCAACTACTATGTACATATACAAAAAAAAAATAGAATAAGATGAATAGAGTCACAAATAGTTTTTGGGAGGATGTACCTTCTTCTTTTTTTTGCACAATGTATATTTTATAATTCGAGTAGAACACCGTTTGTATGCTCACCAGAATGATATATGTAGAAATCAGGGATACAGATATGCTTTGAAACATAGAAATATGAGTTTGCAATAAGTTTGATGTATATGTCATAATTCAAGTGCAATACCAATTGTATCGTGATCAGACCAATATGTGTCTAAGACAAACATACTATATTGAGGAATGGGCACATTGGACCAGACATGGTCAATAAGTGTGTTTTGCAAATGGCCTGTGTTGTTCAAAAGAAAGCGGAGACTTTATTTGCACATGTAGTTTTCCAATTCTTTTGTTTTGCCAGTATTTTGTAGCATGTCAATATTGAAGTCTCCTACAAGTACAATGGGTCCGTTCAGATGGAAATGGCCCAATGCATTGGAAATAACATGCACTATGTTGGAGAATGTTGCATGGGGAGTAGCATACAGATTCAGTATTGCAACTTCAGTTTCATGGGGAAAAAAAATTGCAAGCACCAGTGCAACATTCTTTTCTTCGATATGTATATGGTCCAAAATTGGTACATGTTTTTTCACTAGTATCATCACCCCATGTGTAATGTAACTTGATATGCAATTGTGATTTAGGAATTGTTTGTTCTGCATGCATAATTTCATGTGTGTTTCCTGCAAGCACAGAATATTGGATTGCATTATATCATAGACATTCAGTATATCATCCATGTGTGCATTTAAGTTGTGTGTGTTAAGCGAGAGAATTGATACAGATGATTTTTTTTGTATGGATTGGTAATCATAATAAAGTTGTCATTTTGTGGTGGTCTTGAGTCGTTCCATTTCAATATCAACCTTTTGTTTCACTTTGAAGTTATCTTTTGTGAGAGGACTTAGTAAATACAAGGAGTCTATGCTTCTGACATGGGACAGTGTTGTGTATACAAGTCCATGTATCTAAATTCCAGCAGGCTAAGATGCAACATTATCAAGTGTTAGTCCTTGTAATCTGTGGACTGTACGTCCACATGCAAGTTTAATCGGAAACTATTTTCGAATCTTCAGTCGACCTATCTTTGTTGATGTCGATACTGGCTTCAATATTCGCAAAATAGGTGTCCAATCGCTTCCAATGTTTGAAATATATAGATCAGACAACTTGCTTGCTTGTCGCTTGCCTATATGCAGTTCATGGAACTTAATCCAAAGGACATCCATTTTTTCTATCTTCGTATAGCCTTTCAGTATTCCATCTTCACCATTCACCAAGACATCCTGTGAATCATAGTTGCAAGCATATATTTCAACCAGCATTTCTAATTTGAGGACAAGTTGCAAAGGTAAAGTGACTGGATGTTCATGACGTGGCACATTTCCATGGTTGTCTTCTTCCAGGTCAATTGAATTGATGATGATATCATCGCCAGGCATGAGCGACAGCATGTGGCTATTATGCTTTGCAACATCCTTATTTATGTAGAACAGGTTAGGGAACGTTGAGTCTGTTGGTGCAGGCTGTAAGCACCTCAAATTGATATAGGTCAAGTCATCATATGTTTGGTTGTTTGTGTGCATTCTATTCAGAATTGCAATGAATGTTCCATCTGTCTGGCGCATTGTAGTATGCAACTCAAAGAATTTAATATTGCCTCTCCACAAGTCATGGGTGATTGTTTCCATGTTAATGGTAGGTTGTTCAAATATCAAATAATCTTGGATGGGCTGTGCCTGGTAAAGATCCCCACAGAATATCATGTCAATGTTTCCAAAGTATTTCGTCTACACATGTTTTATGCTTCTTAGTCAGTTGTCAATGGAATACAAGAACCGACTCCCTATCAAAGATGCTTCATCTATAAAGATAAGTTCGATTTCCTCATAAATCTTAGATAATGTATCCAACATTTCCTTGCTAAGTGGAAGAAACTTTGACTTGTTAAAAGGCATTAAAAATGCAGAGTGGATTGTTGTTCCACCAGCATTGTATGCAGCTTTTCCTGTGTATGCAACTATTAGGCCCTTTGGTTTCATAGGATCAGAGGAATTGTTTGAATCATAGATTTGTATAAGCATTTGGAACAATGTTTTCACTGTGAATGTCTTGCCTATTCCTACTCTGCCTGTAAGGAACACGTGCACAAGACTGTTCATGTTCAAGCGTTTTTTAAGAGCAATGTCCTTTAGAATTGTTTGTTGTTTGCGATTCAACAGACGTCTTATTCTGTGGTATTCATTATTTTCAATTAGGAAAGGATGTTTTGTAACTTGAAAACCAAGATTGATACGTTTTTCACTTCCCATCGTTGGAGGACGAGGCAAATCCACTTGTAAGTCATAGGACTCGGAAGGAGTTCTGGTTGTTTTTGGGTTTCTGAATGTCTCATCATGATCGCCAAGGTTTTCTAGGTCATTAAGTGCAACTTCTAGATCGCCCCATATTGGATTAACATTGTAGGTAAATCTAGATTCGTTGATGTGCACTATACTCTCAGACACAACATACGTAGCCTCCCATGTAGAAAAGTTATGTATTAATGTGTCTTCGTTTTCATCGAACGTAACGTACAGCAACAGTTTTTCTCTACAATAGTTTTCATAGTCACAATGTTTATTGTATTTGACAAACCGTATCACAGAGGGTTTTTTTCTTTTTGATATGGGTGCACCATTTTTTTTGTAATGCGATACAAATTCTGCTAAGCAGATATGCCTAATAGGAGATGGGCGCTAAACGTAATAATCAATAATAGAGAAACATACCACGTCATCTGAATTGGCAGGCTCTTATTGCAGCAAAAATGGTGGTTTAAGCACAAATGTGTGTTTTTCAAGTGGAGATGTGTTTATGAAGACACATTTTCTTGAACTACAAGTGAGGGGCAAGGAAAGTGCAATGTGAACTGCTCGTTGAGTAGACATTTGTTGAAGATTAAGCAATGTATTGGCAGGTGCGCATATCATTTGTATGGCATCAATATGACTTCTTTCATGTTCTTTGTGTATTCTTCTGAATGCACTTGTCATAGATTTGTCAATCTTCGTCATATACGAGGTACAGTACAATGCTGCAACATATGCATTCAACACGTATTGCACATCTGTATTTGCTTTCCACATAACTGGCATGTCCTTGGAGAAACTGTTGTTCCAAATATGGGAGAGTTTTCGTTTAAGGAAAAGTGTTGGTTGCCTAAGCGTACATTGTATGGCTTGGATGTACTCATCTTCTGATAGATTTACCTATGTCAAGAAGGCATCAAAGCTCATCATTTCGTCAAATCCTCCTTGTTCTAGAAATGCGAACAAGGATTTAGATTTTTCAACAACAACATTGTCCTCTAAACTAATTGGCTCTATGATTCTTGTAGCTCTCATTGGCAGCACGAGAAAGTTGTATCTGCAATGCGAGTTTTTTCGTTTTCTACAACTTCTTGTATGGTAATGTCTATGGACTTTTGAAAGTTCTAGATCCAAGTGATATGTGTTGCATGTTATGTATTTATACACAAATTGTTCGATCTCTGAATTGTTATCAGCTCCATAGACCGGTGCACTCTCTATCCACAACAGTGCATGGTCATGTTCATTTCCCCTATTCTGGAATTCAGTCACAAAAAAGTAGTCAGATATTTTTCTGAAAAACGTTTCATCATGGCATATCAATTGTCTCAAAGCATTTATTCTATGTCTATAGTAGCGAGTACATGTCACCAGGTCTTTTCTTATGAGGTAGTCAATGTCGTTATTTTCTAGTGTATCGGTTTCTTTTTTACGTTTCATGTTCCTATGCAGGTTAGATATGGCAGCCACCAATGGATCCCAGCAATGCTCTGCACTTGTAATGTAACGAAAAATGTTGGCGAGCCCAATTGCCGGATCATTTCAAAAATATTTTTTTTGTTTTGTTGCAAATAGTCAGGAGAGGTGCGGATGTTTTTGAAATCTATGTATCCAATATCAGATTTCATAATTTTTTCTAGGTTTACTTTGTACTTCACATCCTTGGCCAACAACTTTCTTCCCTGTAACTGGCCTTTTCTTATTCGGACCCACATGCACGATAGAACTTGCTCTATTATTATGCACATTGTTTTGAAAAACAAATTTGTTATGTGACAGGAGAAGTAACCGCTTGAATGTAGAATCTCCCATCGGACTATTTTATGATAACTAAATCGTTCTGTAATATTAGTGCCACATGGATCTCCATAGAAGAGTGTTGGAAAGTTCATTTCCTCGGCAAATTTTTCCTTGAATATTCCAAGTGGACGCTACCCCTCGGCAGGTTCAATTTCGACAATTTTGTCTTGCAAGTCATGAATGCACTGTGAATCAGTGAATCCATGCACCAATGTTTCAGCAGGTGTTTCATTCTCCGATTCATCACTAGGATTTTCGAGAGTGTCTACAGAGTTTCCATGTTCTTCTGCGAGAACACTATTCCAGTTGCCATTTATACAAATGTTCTCTGCTTTGTACAGGGCCCTGAAACATAATTCCTTTAATGCTTTCATAACAGCATGCACACGCACTTTGTCTGTCTGATAGGCATTTTTGTATCGCAAGCGTCTTTTCAGAGCCACAGCGATTGTAATTGTATTGTTAATGAATTGTGGCAATGCTTTTTGCACAACATCTAGCTGAACAGGCACATTAATAATTGATCATGTTAAGCCCATCTGGGGTCGTTTATAGCCCCAAGATCTGATTTGAGAAAATGCAATTCGCAGAGACACAAGTATCTCCTCAAGTTCTGTAAGTGCACTTACATCTTCTAGTGGTGTATTACATCTTATTCGGTTAGGAGTTGCAAACTGTGGCAGTTTTCCATTTTCAAGCGATCGTTTGCATGGAAGACAAACTTTCCCACTGGAAAATGGTTTATCATGCATTGTCAAGCTGAGGTATTCTGCTTGCAAATCAGGCATGAAAGACTTATAGTTTTTTCAAAAATTCAATTGTTCACAAATTGCACATGCAATGGAAGGAGTGTCTTTCATTTGTTTCATGTAGGTCTATCTTGCATTTTTCTTTCAGCAGGGAAGTATGGGTAGAAACTGTTTCTTGGTTTTCATTGCTACTACTGCATGGTGTTGCTTGTAGACCACGAACTGGCACAGTTGCATGACCATTCTGGGATATGTGATCGCACCTGTTTATGTTATGTTCTGCACAAACAAATTTCTTTACATTGTGATATGTGAGTTTCTCTCTAAAAGGAAGTGTAGCAATGTATTTTTTTCTCTCATGCGTGACCTTTTTCAAGTTGTGGTAACTTACTCTATGTTTCTTGCCCAAGGGCGGGATGAGTTGGTGGAAACTGGGATGAATTTCACTCTCACCCAGCTTCAGAGAAACTACTTTACATTTTTTGTTCAAGGCCTCTTTGGCCTCATCACAAGTAGGACGAATTTGACAAATAATATTTTTCAAATTGTGATAACTTACTCTACGTTTTTTGTTTAAGCCCTCTATGGCCTCATCACAACTGTCATGAATTTTACGCATGTTTTTTTTGTTCAAGCCCCATCTGCCCATATCGCAACCAAGAGGAGTTTCATTTTCACTAAAAAGCATCCCACGCCTATGCAGATTCGATGTCATTTGGGTGGCATGGACAGTCAACCCTGAACTACCGACATGTCCAAGCAAAGGTTCATAATGGATATGTGTTGTATATGTTTTCAACGAGAGGATGTCAATTGTTCGATCGTAATTTGAATTAGTAACCCAGGAATGGACAGTGCCATCTGGAAAGGGTGACCACGCCTGGATATTCATCTTGAATATCATACACAGCCATTGCAAACAGAATCTGCAACCCTCCATATTCCCTTTTCATATGGAAGCGCCATGTTCACAAGGTATTCCTACCAACTTCCAACTGTCGGCATATTTTCTATGAGATATGGGCAAAGGTGTTGATGCAAGCACCTAAAAGCCTGTTGGTTGCTGCCTATAATCACATTGCAAAAGGACTGTACAGTGTAAAGCTGCAGCGACTGAACATTGAACCCCGCTGCCACCAAACAACAAATTGCATTGAACAGACTATCTCCACAGCTAGAGACAACATTTGTTGCCAGTTGTAAAACGTGGCAATCTATGCCATGCAAAATCTGTTTCCATTGCGATTGAAGGTCTTTGCAAATAACGTACAAGTAAATATGAGGACCTTCTATATTGCATATGGACATTTTTCTGTACAGCAGTGGTTCATAATGGCCACTAAGAGCATTGGCATCATGGAACAAGATGCAATATGGATTGTCAGATGCAGTTTTGTTGAATAGTAGATATCTTGTTTTTCTTGTCAATGACCATATTCCAACTGATATATTCAGCCAGTTAGATAGCCATTGTATACAAAATGTATTTCTCCAAAGTCCCCTCTCATGTGCAGGCAGAACTGGAGATGCAGACAACCGCATATTTGAAAAATACGTAGCGACATCATGTATTCCATGCAACTGCCGAAGAAAATCAGATTCCAGCTCATATTCATAGGACTTCAAAGCCTCAACATCTCCATTTTAAAAACAGGTCAAGAAATAATCTATCAATCCATTGCGCAGGTCAGTCGACGAATAGCGAAAATGCAATAGAACTTGGAATGTATCGAAAAGGCAATCCCCAATAGTATACGAGAATGCATCCAATCTAAAAATCCCATTGCTATGAAAAACCACGTTAATGTTGTCATGTACAATGGACTGTGTATCTATTTCATATGACTCAACATCTATTACTTCTTTCATCTCTTCAACTGTCAGTTTCAAGCTATTTGCTACATACTTTCAGTTTCTATGAAAACAGAGAAAAGCAGGGGAAAAAAATAAGAGGTAGCAAAATGAAAAAGGAAAGCAAAATAGGGTACTAATCCCCGTATGTATCTTTCAACCTTCTTCTTCTCAAATTGAATCCCCCCTAGTCCCCATAGCAGATGAGAAGAAAACAGGTCGACACTGGAAACTGAACCAAACAAAAGAAAGAACGCAAATAAATAAAACCATAACTTTACTCAGTAGAAAGAGAACAGGTAGACGCAATTTTTCGACCCACGAAATAAAAGCATACCCTACGTCTACACCCCGCCCGATGGTTCCCTCTTCTGATAGCTCCCAACTACTTTTCGTAAAGCCCTCTGCATTGCAATTTTCGGAAAATCTATCGACACGACAGCCCGCATATGAAGACGCATGGTTTCCAGGAACAGAAACTAAGAGCACGGACAAAGATGGTCTGCAACAGAATTTGGAGGCAGGGACTCCCACCATTGAAAAACAACAACAATAGGGAAACTTACCCGTCAACAAAGGATGACAAGAGCTCAGCCCCAAAAACTGCAAACCGCAACAACAGGTCCAACAGCTTGCAAAGTTGAAGAACAACAAACCAGTGAACAACCACGAAGAGCTCGAACTTCAAGTGCAAGACCTCAACTTTGCAAAGTTGAATCAAACAAGAACCAGAATCATGGAACGAAGTAGCGAACAAGGATCGACCACTCGAGCAACGGTGTCGACCATGAACGAAACTATGTCACAACGCATCTGTATAATAAACATTTAAGACTGGCAGAGATGTTAGGTAAACAGTTAAGACTGTCAGGACCGTCGAAGGGCGTAGGCCTGTGCAATCATTTAGGAAAATATGCAGTGTGGCAGGCATGTTCTCTCGAAGCACGCAACAATAAAACAAAAATCACACATAGTAATTCGGTAGAGAATGTATTCTACCCAGCAGAAAATGCTAAGGGAAACATTCGAACTAATGCTAGCATTAATCCACCTTCGACCAATGCATAATAAAATATATGATTCAAAAAGACCATATACTACCAAATACTTTGGATGTGCCAACATATTTAACATTGGGAATAGCGAAGTTGGCAATAAGACCTCCAATCCGTTGTCCAAACAGATTTTGACAAACATGATACTTTTTATTATATAAAAATCGATGTTTTCACTTCCCTTGTTCCAACAATAGACAATATGGAAATATTTTTGGTCAATGCACAATCTAATACCAGGTCAACGATTTATCAATCGCTATAGTCCCTCTATGCCTACGGCAGGGACTAATAAGGGAGAAAATTGTATCAATAAAAATAAAAAAACAAATGTATAAAGAAAACATACTTAAAAACAATAACAAGTATAAAAAAACATAATATAGTAGATATATATATATATATATATATATATATATATATATA
>ML791922.1:203814-237882 GCA_009831015.1 Picea engelmannii
CCTCCTTGACTTTGTCACCTCACTTTATCATTTAAATAATCTTCTTTGATTTTGTCACTTCACTTTATTATTTAAATAATCCTTCTTGACTTTGTCACTTTACTTTATCATTTGAATAATAATTTCTTCTTTGCAAGCTCTTTGACTTCTTTGACCTTTTGGGGCTTCAAGCCAACATATGAGGGTCCTCCAACTTCGTAAGGCCATAACTCTCAAACCATGAGGAGTTATGTGACGTTCCACATACCACCGGAAATGACATGACATTTACTATCCATCTAGAATAGTCTTTCGTTCAAATATATCAAAACTCATACCAGTATCCATCAAACAAACTTGGGTCCATTACCCAAACCTGGGTTCTCCAACTTCTCATGGCCATAACTCTCTAACCATGAGGAGTTATGTGATGTTACACATACTACCATAAATGGAATGACATGTACTATCCATTTATAATAGTCTTACCTTCAAATATATTAAAACTCATACCATTATACATGAAACAACCTTGGGTCCATTACCCAAACCTTTGTGCTACCGGAATTAGCTACCGGAGTTTCTTCAAGGGTTGACATCAATCACTAAGGGTTGACATCAATCTACAATATCACTCTCCAATAGTTGACATCAATGACAACCAACAATCCATACCAACTATCCATCAACCTAAGTGAACTGTCTGACACTCTTCATTTCCAGATGATCGACAGTAATGGTGATAGTTGCCTAGTTTAATCGATGGTACGAGGTATACACTAGCCTGCGATGTGTCTAACCAAAACCGGTGCAACACTCATCTATTAGGGTGGTTACATTATTTAAACACTATAAATTATGTTCTATGTGAAAATTTGTATGGATTCCAATTTATATAGCTAAATCCCCATTAAAAACACTATCCTCCAAAGTTTAATATATATTTTTTAAATTCATATTTAGTTAACTATTAACTAAATTGTGTTGCATGCTAACAGTGTGCTTCAAAATTTAATATGCATGTTTGTAACACCTAATCACTACTAACACCAAAATCAACAAATTTTAATGAAATCTAGCTAACACCAAAATCTCCTTGGCTCATCATTATCAAAGCATAATTGATTTCATTAAGACTTCAAACAACCCCTTCTAATAAAATTGTAAAAACTAAACTCTATTTTATATTAATAATCACATCCCAATAAATGTTAGAGAAAGGTAACATGTCTATGTGAATTGGTGCTACACTGCATCCCAACAAAATATTAATATAGATAAATTTTACTATAGAATGCTTCAACTTGTCAGCTCAATAAGATGACAATCAGTCCAGGCCTGACATGTGGTTCGTTGTCAAAGGTTATGTTGGAGTTATCATGATATGTTTTTTAATATATCTATTACAGTAAAATACTCCATCCATGTTTCTTCTTCATATATATACGTTCCTATAGCCTCTTCCCCAATTTTTAGAGATAATCTAAAAGCTACCTCCATGAACTTTATCCATTCACAATCACGAGACTTTTGGTTTTTCTAACAAAATAAAATACAACATGCTCTTCATTATGAGCTCAAACCTACTTCAATGACCATGAGAATTTCGTGATATTTCCATTAACCGGAGTTACTTAACATATATTATTTATAAACTTACTCTATTTTGTGTTTAAAGCTTTGCTTGTAACTAATAAACAACAAAAACTTTGAAAAATCCATTCTACAATCCACACTTTTAAAGGATCTCTAACAATTCAACCAAACCTTGAGTAGATGCTAGTCACTAGTTTTCTTTGGAACATGGAAATATTACTAAATATCTGAATGGAGAAATATTACTAAAAAAAATTGATATTGTAACTTGTGTTGTTTTCATGAAAATAAATGACAAATTCTATAGACAATGAGTAAATGGAAATATGAACAACTTTTAGAAAATGCATAGTGTATATGTTGCAAAACAATTATATCTAAGATCATAATTTGCTTCCTCAATAATCACTTTCTCCAAGTATAGTATTGGAGAACAATACATGTTCCAGACTTGCATATGAACCCTCCTGTGTGACTTAAAGGGGAAGGGAGAGATTCCACGTGACATAGAAATCACTACAATTTATAAGGATAATATTGAGGGATAGTTACATTTATGATTTGAATATTGAAGGTTGGTAAAATTATTGAATTTTATGTGTAAATTGCTCTCAATTGATTTCAAATAGTTATGGATTTGGTTGATAGCATATGTAGAAATATGGTCAAAACCAAGTTTAAGGAGCTTTTTAGTTATGTATGATGGATCTACTATGTTTATGAAAAGACAGATGACTTCTCTGACATACAAGAAAGATATTATGATTTATGGCTCTTTGATAATACGAAGGAAAAATATTCTAAAATATTGTGAAAAAACACATAAAATTTAGCACTTGTTATTTGGAAAGATAAAGTGTGTCTCAACAACCAAAAGGAAAAGCCAATTTGACCAATTCCCATATACTTGTCATGAAAATATCTATAAGTAGTGTGAGAAAATTATTTTTTCCACGAATATTTTTCCACAATAGTGTGAGAAAAATATGTTCAACGTATTATAAAATAAATACATTTCCAATTGAATTCTCAAATAACAAATGCAAAAAACTTATACATGCTTACAAATAATGTTGAAAATATGAGATAATGTCTTGGAATGCAAAATTTATGAGAAAAAAGTTCAACCAAACCTTCATGCATGAAATAACATAGTAAACAAATGCTATAAATCCATGATATATAGTTGTATAATTTACATTAGTGGTCATGTCCTCTTCTAAATATAATGACAAAAATTCCTTCAAATGATACAAGGAAGCAATTTCGAATGTCTATATAAGGAAGCAACTTAGAATATCAAGGTTGTGAAGCTCTTGTAGTCAAGCACCCATGACCTATAATGAGTATAAAATATGAGAGATTAACTATTTCACCCGTGATCTTTAATGACTATAAAATATGAGAGATTAACTATTCCAAGTTTATGAGAAACCATTAACAAATTTTGTTGATCCATTATCACCAATTCTCATAACATGAAATATTCATAAATACTTTAAAAACATAACATTAAAAATATTCCTAAATACCATAAAAACACAATATTGAAATTATTAAAAAAAACAATACTCAAAACATGAAATAATGTCTCAAAAATTTACAAATCTATATAAATTAAGTTCTTAGAAATTTAAATAATAAACACTAAAATATATTAAACCCTCATGAGTTTCAAAATAGGAACTTGTATATATAATCTCCATAAACTTTCTTTTTTTCACAACTATAGAATATTAATAATAAGCAAAACCCGTTTCTTAACTCATTTTATACTTAATTGTCTTAAGTTATTCCTTATGTCTCATTTGGTAAATTGTATCCATCAAATTTGAAATGATGAATTTTACATTTATTACTTTAATGGATAAGTGTTTTCTTACCATAGAGTATTTTATTTTGAGACTCATGAAAATGAATGCGAATTTGAAATGATGAATTTTACATTTATTACTTTAATGGATAAGTGTTTCCTTACCATAGAGTACTTTATTTTGAGACTCCATACCAAAATCAAAAAATATAAAAAAACAAATCAAAATAGATAAATTCCAACTATGAAGCACCTTCTCCCATAATTAGAAAATGTTAAACCCTATCCATTTTAGTAGTTGTTTGAATCTTTAGTAGATCCTCTCCATATAAAATAGTGTCAAAACCGAGCACGCTTCACCATTTACTCTGATAAAAATTGGGACAAAACAGAGCAGTTTCCTCCTATTTCACATCCAAATGGACCCACTTCACCATTTACTTTGTTTTTATCAATATAACCCATAATGCCCTAAGGAGGCACGTTGTTTCCAACTTAGTATATTTCCAGTGTTACTTGGCTTTCAAGGCTCCTAACAGCATCCACATGGTCAGCGAGCTACATCAACACCATATCCGCTATAATTATCCTTACCCGATAACATCTATCACGCATTGGAGGGTTGATTTTGAATTAGTATTTTGGATCAAGAGGTACAAAGATAAAGATGAGGATCTGAAGCTTACGCAGATCAAGCATCTGTGTCGGCTATGCAGTGACACATGTGATCCAGGTGTTACACTTGTAGGTGGCACGGGTGTTACACTTGTAGGTATGCATGATTTATGTTACAAGTGTAAAGCCATGTGTTTTTCTTTCGTGCTTGGTTCCCTTAAGCTCACATGAAGACACTTATGAAGACACTTATGACAGGATCCCATGTTATCTAAACATAACCAACATTTGATAGATTCCATCGAAAATATGTAAATGGGTAAGATCCATCTACAATCCATTCCCGACTCATATTTTTCTCCGATATGAAAGACCTAAACTTTCACTCCAAAGTCCAGTAGGGTTGATATTCGATCGAACAATTAATCTCCATGGAAGGCCTTACACAACAGATGTGACTGATTAGGGTATATTCTAGCAAGCCCAAAATCCTTTTTCTTTTCCTTTTTGGTAAATGCATGTTTTGCCATGTTTACTTTTGAGATTTTAGAGATATGCATCCATGTTTACTTTTGAGATTTCTGAGATACGCTAGTCATTCTCCATTGACATTGCGTTGTGTTATTACTGTATATTGTTCGTTGTATATGTTTGTCTATTTTCTGTCATTCCCAAATGTGGTATGTTAAACTACAGTTATAATGTTTTCTATGATTCGGTGTGTTTCTGTTTAGTCAATCCTATGGGTTGGTTAACATTTGCATTGTAATAGGCTGAACATTTTCAGTTTCAGAACATGATTTTCAAGATGAAAGTTTGAATGCAATATATGCAAGTTCTTAGTGTGATGCGAAACTGTCGGTTTTGAACAACGGATGCAGCTCAAGCCCTTTCTACATTTGGGGAACATTTAACTCACGAGGATGGAGGAGTTGACCGACATTAGAGCTATGAATGTAGAGGCAGGACCCCACGACACGGAAAAACAACATGATATTAGTTCTGACGATGGGCGTGTTAGAACAGGTACCCATTGATTGTTTTGAATATTATTTCATCATTGAAAATGAGCTTAATCTGGCCTGGAGTAGTGGGTCGAGGTTTGTTTCTTTGGCTGGATTTTTTGAATATATTATTTGGGATTAATAAAACACTTTTTGGTCATATAGGATGTGCAGACGGGAACAACGCGGGAGTTTTATCTTTGCCATGGAGTGTTGTTGAACTTGGATGGCTTCTAGGGACACCCATTCTCCTGACTTTCTCGTGGGTTACATATTATAGTATTGATGGAAAGGCAACAACTAATATAGTGTTAGAGAAAACTAAAATACAGCAGCATGGTAAAACGAAAGCATACTCATCTAAACTCAGAAATAATGTATCTAAATTTAGAAATAATATAGAATAGAGCAGAGCTCACAGACTTGAAGAATGATACATCTAAAACAAAGAAAAATATAGAATATTTTTATCGTAAAGTATACTACAATAAAAAAATACAGCTTTACTCTATTTTTCTTAAGGTTGCTCATGTATATTGTTACAATAAAATCATTTTCTGCAAATGGTATGCTTTGATGTACGAATAATATCATTGTACAAAAGAAAAAAAAATCCCAGCTAAAATACCACTTGTCTCTTGCTGAGAAAATCATTCTCCCCCTGCCTGTAAGTGTGTTACTAACAAATCAAATTCATGATCAGCGTAAAGCCGAGACATAAAAACTCTCCAGGGAACCATCTCTCCATGGAGCCAAATAGTTCGAGATGTGCACCTCCAACATTTTTATACCTCTAGGTACTAAGCTGATGTGAATATATTACCTATTTGTTTAAAGAGTAAATTCAACAAGCTCTTATGCTTATTTTCAACTTCAGACGAGTCCAATTTAAATTCAGAGTTGAAATAAGTAAAGTGTACTCATTTTTTTCATAAAATCCTCGATTCATTTCGTTAAAAAAATCGGAACATATACTTATTGGGCCTTAAATGCTCAGGGCCAGAGTTAATGAGATTCGTGAGCCGAAAAGAACATTATGGAATATTTTGTTAATTTTATTTTCTAAGTATTTTTTTTCATCATGAGCATTGTAATGGTATATTAAGTACGAGTAGAAAAGTGATTTATTGCAAAGTGTTTAAGTCAAAGTATGATTGATAGGTATTTTGTAGTAAATATTTGAAACAATTTCACTGCATGTATAGAAGTATGGACCAAGTCAAACAGTTCATGTATAGAAGTACGATTACAACATAGAAGAATCTAGAAGGTAAGCGACAAAGAAGATAAGAGTGCCTCTTCTTTTTTTTTCGTAGTGAAACATAAGCAACATCCTTCATTTTTTCATACCATTCGAAGGAGAATGTTGGTACTATTCGCATTCCTTCTATAGTAGTTGTGCGTGACATTGTCGTGAAGGTCAAGCCTTGACGTTAAATGTTCCCAATGTCAATGGTAAACCTTGTTAAGGTCATGCCTTGAGATTTATGTATAGTCAATGCCCAGGCCATCTTAAGAGGGATTTGTTTCTTGTTACTCCTTTGTATGGGTGGAATTGGTACATGCTTTGGTTGGGTTTGGTCCCATGGAGGCCCAATGTATTTATCAAATGCCACCACAACATATGTTGGCAAATGTGGAGGGTTAGTGCATGGTGCATATACAACTTGCACGACTACTCCAAGAGCACCATTGAATAATCATGTATGGACCCATAAATTGTAGGATAACGTAACTCGTTTGCCTATGCATAGCAAGACATGTTTTTCTAGTTGGTCATCATCATGATTGTGTGCATTTGAAGCACCAAGTAATTCTGCGTCACTGCATTATTCAAGGATTGAAGCATAAACCTGTTATGGTTGTCCAAAAGAATGTTTGTTGCAAATAGGTGGATTGAAGAATCAAAGATCATGTTCTTCAAGGGATAATAATTTGTCAGTCCTAGATTGAAGTAGGTTCGAATCATCAATTTTTGGTGTAGCATTGTGAATGTTGGCTAACAACTGGCGAAAGCGGGGTTGGGTGGCAGAGATGCCTTGTTGTTGGAATATTGTTTCCAACTTGATTATAGTGGTAAAGGTTGTCCATAAGCTCCTCCCTAAAATTGCTCTTGCATAAAGAGATTTGTCCATGACTGGTGGCAGTTGATCCAAGTCGCCCACAAGAATTATTGAGCAGTGACTGAATGATAAGTGGTTTTTTTTTTTTTTGGAAATGCCTCACGACAATGACTTTCAATTTGTACAAAAATTCTAGATCCTATGAAGCTCATCTCATCAATTAGAATGTAGTGAATGTGTTTCATCTCTTCTTGGAACATTGCAAGGGATTGACCATGTAAAGGCCTCATGTCCTTGATAGAAATTCTAAGTCCTGCATGTAAAATCGTCGCATGTATGTTGAATGTTGTTTCCAAATATCACCTTTAATTAATAAAACTAACAATAAAAAACAGAATCTTGAAATTGTAGAAAACCTGTACAAATGCAAAATCAAACACTCGCAAGCCTTAGTTTTTCCAAATATTTCCCATTTTGGCATGTACTTTTGCTCTCCACATATTTCCCATCTACTTGTTTCTAAGAAGACATAAAAATCGTAAAAGATGTAACTATGTATTCTAATATATTTGGAATGACGATATATGCTTCTCTTTCCTCGTGATTGGCAGATGCCTTATATCTCTTTTGAAAAGATGCCTTATATCTCTTTTGAAAAGCTTGTAATGATTCCAATTTCACTATACATTCTAATTTTGCCTATTGTAATTAGCATAAATCAAAGTATTAATTTTATTCACATTTGCTAAAAAATTAATTTTAGTAATTAATTTAATAAATTTTAATAAATAAAAATAATTTAATAAATTTTAATTAATAATTAATCTAATAAATTTTAGTGAATTTTAACAAATAATAATTATTGATTTTAGAGTAAGATTTTAATTTTTTTTAAAAACATTTTTAATATAAAAAAACAAATTAATACTCCAAAATTTAAAGATATTTAATAAAAGAAAAATATTTATTTTTTTTTGGAAAAACAGTGAACAAATTATTTTATAGATATAAATAATAATAAGAAGTAAACTTAAATTTAAAAATAAAAACCAAATTATATTAAACTTTATCACTTTACAAATAAATTTTCATTATATTTATTAAAAATATATATTAATATTAATTTTAATAAATATATATTTTAACAATAATATGGTAGATTAGTTTAATGGGTAAGAAATTATGTTAAATCCAGTATATCATGTACACTATTAAAAATAAAACATCCTTCCTATCTCATAATATTGTTATAATGGTTGTAAATTAAAAAGTTTCATTGACATTCTATACCACGGTGGATTACGAGTTTCGTTGATAATTCTAAACTTAAATTAATCTTATCTATCATTGGTATTGTGGTTGTTAGGGTTAAAGAGCTTGAAGCTTCAATCACTACCAGCTATGAGATTTATATCTATGTTGCAGAGAAAAAAAAAAAACAAATCCTAAGGATGAGGTAGATCAAGGAGAGTCTGTCATCTTGAGAGTCATGTCAAAACATGCAAAGTATATGAATATATTTTTTATTTTCCACCAATAACAAAGGGCAAGACTTTATATAGTGTGCTCATACATCTTCTTGTATTCCACGTGCTCTCCGAACATAAAACATTTTTTCCAGATGGAAGTTAACCCGTTGGGAACCCACCCCGATACTTCCCCACATAGTGGATGATATGGGAGTGGAAAGCAGCAGCCCAAGGGACTCGTAGCCAGGCTTGAACTCGTGACCTCTCCCCAAACTGGGAAAGAGTGCGCACGTCTTGCCATGCGAGCTATCCCTCGTGACTAAACGAAAACATAAAACATGTTATTGCATGGTAGTAGTTTGTCCTTTTGACAATAACATTACACAGTTCAATTAATTGCTTGAATTGTAGCCACTAATGTGTCCCTTTGAGAATAACGTTACACAGTTTAATTAATTGTTTGAATGGAGACCACTAGACAGGAAATATTAGACCTCCTAAAGATGTTGCACATTCCCATGAGGACCCGAATAACCCCTCCATATTATTAGAAAACTATTAATGAAACAACCCGAGCCTAATGATAGAGAATAGAAGAGCCTTAGCCTAAGCCCAAAGCACTTAAATAAAAATTACTCCTTGTATGAAGCATTTAGCAATAACTATGATACTCCTTGTATTAAGCATTTAGCTATAATAATATGAAGCATTTAGCAATAATAAGATGGGTATGTATCATTTATCGATCACTATAATAATATATGTATGGTATAATAATATATGTATGGTATGTAACATTTAAACATTTAGCAATAATAATATGAAGCATTTAGCAATAATAAGATGGGTATGCATCATTTAGCAATGGCTATAATAATATATGCATGGTATGTAACATTTATTGATTATTTTCGTGTAACATAACCTGGGCGTATAAAAAGACACCTAGAAATGATAGAAATAACCATAATATTCCTATGAAGCTTTTATCAATAATAATATGGGTATGCAGCATTTAGCGATGACTATAATAATATAGGCTCGGTATGCAACATTCACTGATTACGATACTTTTAGGATAGTGTGATTTATGTGTAACATAACCTGGGCATATAAAAAGACACCCAGAAAGGTCGAAGACTCTTATTGGGTGGTGTATTTATCACACGATTCTTGATAACACTTGTCGTGGAGTTATCAGTGCATGGTTAGCAAGTGGCAGAAAACAGTGCATTGATAGAAAGTGCCAGAAAACAATGTTACATGCCTAACATTCTTTTTCCCATCCCGTTGCCCAATCTGGTATCATGCCCGATGATTTCTTCCATGCTCAGTGACTTCTTCCAAGCAGGAGCGAACGGTCTGGATTTCTATTGGGATGAATTTTTGTTTAGCAGGTGGGTGAGGAAGTTAAGGAGAAGGGCATAGAACTTGGCCAGAAACATTGTTGCATTTGCCTGGGATTCAAAGGTCATGATCCACTAAAGGCATGGCAGCAGCTCACATGAATCGTTGCAACCCTTTCGCAGAACTCGACAGCCATTACAGCGCACCCTCATTTTGTTCTGCAACCGTGCTTCAGTCAGTGCATCCCTTCTCAAGGCTTTCTCCATACTCTCCAGAGCCTATGCTACCTCCATGACATGGAAGACCCTGCCTTACAAACTATATTAAAAAAAATGAAATCAGCCAAGTAATAGATTGATACTCACAGGTCTCCTCCTATGTCGGATACCCAACTCCTGACACTACTTAACTATAGAACCCAGATCAATCCCCCAGTATTCAATGTCCTTATCTTGTTGTAAGTTCAAGATAGCAGTCACTCCTTCTTCCTCTTTAAGCCTCTCGATGTCTTCGACATTCTAAAGCTATCAACCCACAATCAAATTGGGCGTAATGCGAGTGTAATTCATTCCTGAAAATCCACAAGGTCGGCTTTAGCCTAAAACAATAACAACTAGGATTCAACGAGAAGCAAATCGTGTGTTTGAACCTAGGTCATGGTGATATTCTTATGGGTTTCTCATCTGGCACTGCATTGCCTTGTTATATTCGTCACTCTTCTTCTCTGTTTGGTCGAGGGAACCCACGGCTCTTCCTCTGGTATACAGAAACGGTACCTTCTGGGGAAGCGGAATGGAGATCCGGTTTCTCATTGTTGAAGGGCCATCAAACATCCTCCTGCTGCAGAAGTTTGAAGGTCGGGGAACCCGTCTCAAGGTTTTTTGTTCCATCGTGCCCAGTCGAGGCACCACCAGTTCCGAACTCGGGCAGGAATCCACTTTGGGTGCAGTTGTGACCAGTGTTGCAGTATATCTAGCGGTGTGGAGTCGGTGAAGTAGCGGTGTGGAGTCGGTGAGGTGTGGAGTCGGTGAAGTAGTGGTGTGGAGTCGGTGAGGTGTGGAGTCGGTGAAGTAAAGTGAGAGCACATAAATTGCATGACTATGGAAGAAGAAGTGATGTACATCAAATTTAATATAGATGTCGGGTTCTAGTTGATGGACGACATACGACGAAAAAGCGAAAGAGAACTCCCCCTAAAAGAACACCTTCAACGTAATAAAAACATTTTTTTTTATTTGATGTGGGTCATGGTGATATTCAATATCCACTAAGCATTTGCCTCTTTTGATAATGGATTGTTTCAATGGTTGTTTTTCTTTGTGATTGATTTATAATCCAAATGCATTGCATCCAATTCAATATAGTCTTTGTGTCCATTGTCATTGAAAATTAAAAGTGATGGTTAAAATTGAAAATACAAGTGATGTTTAAAGTGTTGTGTTTTTTTATTTGGTGACTAGGTATATCATTAGTACATTGCTTACAAAAATGAATAAATTGTATATCCATTGAAAATGATACACTATAATGTGATTTATAAAGTAAATAATCAATGTTATTAAAACTATCTAGATGAAATACAAGAATTAAGCTTGAATAAAAGAGATTTTAGTGCATTATATGTGGCAAAAATGTCAAAGGAGCCTCAACCACCATTGAAACGGTTGTTTGGAAAGGATAACTTTCAACAACTTGTAGACATAGAAGACCCAATTGAAGAGGAGAACGATGTTCAATAAGAAAGTCAAGCTCCTGAAACTACATATGTACATATTAAAAACGATGAATTTGGCATATTAGATATTATTGACAACTAGTTTTAAAATGTGCTTGAAAAATATGTTCAATTTGACATATCATTGATGAGTTATATTTGTAATGTTTTGGATTTTATGATTTTACATTGATAATAAATATCTATACATTGGTGTTTCATGATTAATCTTTTTAATATGTTATTTACTATATTATCTTGTTTACTCTTGGACTTTCATGTGAATCATTACTTAAAGGGAAAACATTAAATATTGTCATTTTTATACATTAAACCTATAAAAAAAATATGTAAAAAAAATGTTGTTGTTGTTGTTGTTGTTGTTGTTGTTGTTGTTGTTGTCGTTGTTGTTGTTGTGATTGTGTTTTTGTTTTTTTTCAATTTTGACCATAAAAATGTTTTATCTGACATGGCATTTTAAACAAAGGGAACTTTTAAAATGGACAAGTTGTTCATTTTTTTAAAGCTAAGTTCTATATTTCTATTATAGACAAAATTTTGCAGTCATCGTGCCATGTAGCCTGCCATATAGGAAACTAAGCTACAAAGCTTTGAAAAAATAGAGTGTTGTGTTTTGTCAACCCATATCTGTGTAGAGTTATATCTAAATGCCTATTGTCTAACAATATTTATCTATGGAGAATACAGTTGATAAAGATACTAAACATAGTCATTCTAAAAATATAGATAAACCTTGTTTTGTTTTCTGGTTCTATTGTTGAGTCTTTTGATCAGGTCCTTTTGAGTCAGCTTTGGTCTTGTCATTGTCTTCTTGTTGTCCATCATCTTTAATTTCTATGGGGTTTGCAGGTCCCCCTCCTGTGCTTGTTTGTTTGGGTTTCTTCTGCATTGTGACATTCCCATTGCTTGGACTCCATGTTTGCACGAAATGGACCTTCAGGGCATAACGAGCCATTACCTCCACTTTTTTTGTCCAACATCAAGATCTGATGATCCATTTGGTCTAGTTAAATTTGGGGAGTGTTTTGTTTTTCCATAACCTGTGTTGGGATGGATTTGAGGGTCCAATAAAGCTCTTTAGTATTTTGTAATTTAGTGTCCCAAGCATTTCTTGTGTGATCTCCTTCTTGGTCCTTTCAGTCTTTCATTGTTCCACCCATGTCTCATTTTGTTCCATATTAGCCTTTGTGTCTTCCTTGAAGTGGTTTTGGTAGAATTGTTGGGCCTCCTCTACCTCTCGTTGTGCCTTAGGGATGTGCCTATCTTTCTCCTATTGCTATGTTGTCTCTGGTTACATAGCCATTTTACCTTTCTTGTTTCTCTATGTTTACTGGTGTGTCTCCTCCTCTCTACTAATACCCTTGCCCTTGGAGTCAAGTTTCTTGCCCCTTCCTATCTAATTGGAGTTCTGCTTGGCCATTCTAAGATGACTCGTACCCTGAGTGTGGCCTCTATGTGTCCTTGAAGGGGGATTTAACTCTGGCCTCCTTATGTTTCTCCTATAGCCTCTTCTTCTCATATTCATGTATGAACTTGTGGTGGCCCTACGTATTAACTAGTTAATCCTTGAATTTGGTTCTCTTCTTGAATCCTCCATCTCCATGCACTGCCCTTTCCTCTCTTGTAAACTCATAATGCTTCATTGGGAAGGTGGAGTGATCACTCCCTAGTGGTTTTGAGCGTGGAGGGAGGTGATTGTGTTATCGATTAAGACCACCATGTACTTCGGTTGTCGATTAGTCATAGTTTTTGTCCTGCTCGCGGTACGAAAAATTCCTTCACCTCTTCTTATCATAAATTTCCCTACTCTCCCATCTGTGTGATCACTAGTCTGCTTAAGCCCTTTCTTCATGATTACCAGACGTCGATGGGTTGGATTGGATCATGGATTGCATGGACCTTCGACTGACATTGAATACCCTCCTTGTGGTTGTCTAGCTCATTAATGGCGTGACAATCTATTATGAGTTATCTTGCATCTACCCTATCCCAACTGAGGATCATTTATTGGTTTGGCGGAGTCACTACTTCGTTGGCTAACTTGATTGTCAATTTGTTGGCACATCTACGCACGTGCATCGATGTTATATTTACCATGAAATTGATAAGAGTGGCCACATGTGCCCACTTAGCAACCAGGCGTTGATTTCTTGAAACTTTATTCGCATTTGAGCCACTTCCAACCTTCCTAATGGTCTGAACGATTAGTTCAAAGTCTCCTTCCACCATGACATTGTTGTAGGCCACTCTACATGTTATCTCAATACCATGCATCACACTATCCAATTCTGCAACATTATTAGTATTGTTTCCCAGGCGAATCACAAATGTATAGGTTATTCATTTTAACTAGTTTTTAAATTTATATATTTTTGTTAAATGTTTAAAAATAGTGTTATTAGTCCCTACCATGGGACTATAGCAATGAGTTTGCTTTTGATGTGACATTGATGTAACATTAATATGCCTTTTACCATAAATTTGTGTATGGAATGTAATGTTTAACCTAGGAAAACAAATATATATTTTTGGATATAATAAAAATATTTGTGTTTCTCATTTCTAATTGGTTGATAGAATTGAAGTGTTATTGCTCCCTTCATGTCTTTCAATATTAGAATTAATTACATAATCAATGAATTTAACCAATCACCACATCTAAATATAAAAAGTTGTACTATGTATTTATTATTATTTATTATTATATTTATATTATACTTATTATCTAATATATTATTTATTATTATATTTATATTATATTTGTGAATATTATAGTTCCATTCAGCTTACAGTTCATTATACATTTTGAATAACAAACAACCCTCAATTATTATCTTTTGACAAAAAAAAATTATTATTTGTCCATTTAGTTATATTAAGTTTCGTTGTTCAACATGTATTTCCCAACTAACTCGGTAGGGATTGCGTTGCCATGCAACCCTTGTTTATATACAACTATGAGCTTTGTATTGAAGTAGAACTAAAAAAATATTTCAAAAGCAATATTTTAATTGTTTTTAAAATGCATGTCATCCTTAATTAATTAAGAATAGATAGTTAGATGAAAATAAGAACTTTGAAAAAATAAATGACATATAACATTTTTAATAATGTTAAATTGTTATCATGACCCATGCACACATAAGTGGATCAAAGTTCACCCCCATGTCCTTCAATTTTGTTGAATAGTATAGATCCATATTACCAATTGTAAATCTCTCTATGGCTAGGGTTTCTCTAGATTTTGTTCAGTTTCAAAACTCCCATCCCTGATGAATGGCCTCTGGATTGGGGGGAAGAGCCCCCCCATTGTCTCCACCATCATCGGATACTATTGTTTTTCAATCACCAATAGCTTCCTACTCCAAGACTCCAAATCCCTTGCCATCCTGGTTCGTCAAGAAACTTGATGATATTCTGAAGGTTCCAATGCATCCCTCGACATCCCATCCTTTCAGACCACGGCTAGATGAAAATGGATTAATCATGTAGTTTATTGGTTTGTGGCCATCTCTATGTGCCATGGCTCAATGGTTGGATATGAACTGCAAGAAAAAAATCCAAGGTAAGATGTCTTGAGCCTTATGTGGTAAGGAGTTTTTTTGTTTTTCTTTTTGAAAATGAGGCACATGGGGATCTTATCTTAAGGAGTGGGCCTTATTTTATGGGTACCAGGGGTATGTATTTGAATAAATGGATGCCTGATTTTAGTCCTGAAAATGATATCCCCTCAGCAGTGCATGTTTGGGTTTGTCTTCCCTTTCTCCCTCTGCATCGTTGGAATGATGAAACCCTAAGAAGTATAAGAAATACATTGGTAAGATACATTGACCGACATGAACCATGAGAATATCTCCAGGCATTTATGCGTCTTTGTGTAGAGGTTCATTTTGAAAAAGGATTACCTGAGGCTATTTAGTTAAAACCCTCGACAATTGGTCTTATATCCAAAAGGTAGATTATGAGCAACTTCCCTTCAAATGTAAAGCATGTCATGAATATGGGAATTTTGCAAAGAATTGCCCAAAGCTCAAGGTGATGCCTGAGGAAAGGGAACAAGAGCAATGGCAACAACCAAAAAGAAAGAAGGAAAATGGAAAGGTTGTGGTTCAACAACAAGATCATGGGGGAAATCGTCCCTCATCATTTCCAAAAAAACTTAGATCCTCGGCTAGGGGGGATCGTATGGGAGAAAGCAGTGGAAATAAGTATTGTAACACCCTATTTCCCCTAGTCTATAAAAATAACTATATTGACGAAGAACTATGGAAAACTCAAAGGTGTTAATGTTTGATATGATGGACCTTTGTATAAAAGGTCGATAAATGTAAATTATGTTATGAATATGTGTTGCATGAATGTTGGGAGGGGGATGTGCTAAAAGAGACCATGATGGATAATGAAAGGTGGTGGAAGGGACCTGGAATGGTTGCGTTAACTTCCACCGAACCAGTACCATACTGGTTTTTACTTGCTCAAAGACCAAGGCAACTCTCTGACCCTGGAATGAATTTCCCGTCAGGATGGTAGGTGGGGAGGCTCCTCAAGATTTATTGAGGGGATGGGGTGAACCGCCCATCCATAAAAGCTCTCAGACCTGACCATGGACAGGGGAATTTGCACCACACGCAATCTTGCAGAGAAGGGAAAGAAAAGAAGTGTGGGAAGGGTAGAGAAGGAGGAGTGCGTGCGACAAGGATCACAGAAGAGAATCGCAAAACCCTGGAACCACATGGAGTTCTGAACACATGAGAAGGAGAGTAACCTTCTTCCTTGACTTCCACTGAGCTGGAAGTAAGAGATTGAATCTTAGAGCATCGTGGTCTAGCTTTGGGGGTGGATAGTGGTAAATTAGTTTGGAGTCACTGAGTCTACGGTTGGGTGGAAACGAGCACCCCTCTCAACAGTTTCATCACGCCTTGTGGTTCTGATAAGTGTTTTATGCCTTATATTTTGGATTGAATATCATGGATGAATGTTTATACTTATATACCATAGTTTATATTTGTGTAAATTAGTTAATTTCAAAGTATGTTTCCATCCCATTGAGAATAGACCCATCTGGTTGACCTTCGCAATATTCTAGGATGGCTCCTCGAGAGCACCTTTCTCCGAGAATCACCTCATAACTTCGGAACCCTACCGAGCCTTTACCTAGAAACCCGACTAAAATCAGGGATAATTGCCCAAGAACCATCTAAAGGTTCATGCGATCTGAGTCTGGAAAACCTGTGCAAGAAAGAGTAGTTCTCTAAGGTTTCGGAGTCGTGAGAGTTTGAGGCTCTAAAAGGTTGAATTTCGTGACCCAAGTTCAGAAAGGATAGTGAATCCAATTATTGAAAGGGAGTATCCCTTCATTTGGTAGACGAATGGACGGGATCCTTTTGGAAATACCCCAGGTCTGTCAGGACCAATGGATCTAGAGGAGGAGCACGAGCATTAACACCTCAACCCCTTCAGCCTTCGTAAGTAGTGATGGAACCGGGACCGTAGATCCCAGGATTCATCAGGAGCTATCTAGGTTGTCGATATTAACCCAAAGGTAGATGGGAGGATGGACTCGCCATAGTCCTGAAAGTCTTGAAAGTCCTGATTTAATCAGGACCATCCATTTATTAGGGATGTGTGGCAGTCGGGTGGCATTTCGCTGACTTGCGACTTGGAGTGGTCAAAATGTAGGACCGCACAAACTCACAATTCACTAATTCACGACGTAATCGTGGTCGTTGATTCAGGAGTGATCTGGACCATCGATTTAGCATGAATAAGTTTCAGCATTTTGGCATCCGGGAGACCAAAGGGAAGGATCTGTCGATTTCGCAAGTCGCAAAATCCCGGCATACGAAACCCCAACGCGCTCGGTGGGTCGGCCCTAGGTCACAGGACAGGGTTGTGTGGTAGAAGGAGGAGGCAGGCGCTAGTAGTTGGCTAAGGGTCTAACTCGGGGATCAGTATTTCGGAACCCGAGAATTCGAAGAAATGAGAAGTCGAGGGACATAAAGTCCTGAAATCGTGAAACGCGAAATAACCTATGGTTGTAGGTCGTGGTCATAGCGTCGTGGTCGTGTGGAGGAGGGTCATGTCGTGATCATAGGTGAGAGGGCTAGCACGCGCTAGGCCCCTTAATCGCTTTCGGGACTGGAGGAGATGAAGAGGTTGGGACGCCTTACATCGGGAGCCCCGATGTCGCGAAATGCGATGAGCCTTTTTAAACTAAGCCTATGGTCGTGGATCTTGATCAAGAGGTGGAGGATGAGGAATGAGCTAGCATGTGCTAGGCCCTTGTAGGAATTTGGGAATTCTTTCCTTTGAGAAAAAGGAGAAAATTTTGTTATGCCATCGTGGGTGTGTGACAAATTGGTATCAGAGCATGGTTACAACACTTGGCCTACTTGGGCTCATGAACGAGTCATGTAGAAACTCCGTTTGAAGTACTCTTAAAAAGAGTAACCCTTTATCTTAACCCCCTTTACCAAAAGTCGAAGTTAAGAATGTTAATAAAGAAAAGAATGAAATCCTCGTTGTGTGTATGCTTTTGAGAAATGTGAATTTATGTGTTGGTTATGAATGAATATAATGTTAGCTAACAACAAGTGTTTTGTCTACACGCAAGCGAATGATCGACCGCGGGAAAACTGCAGATGTCTAGAATGGTGAAGCACCACGAGGTGGGAGACGACTCCCACAATAGAGACGAAGAGTCTGATGAAAGGAGGGTTGTAGAGACCCCTCTGGATCTATCTGAGACTGTGAGGAGTCTCATGTCCGAACTACAAAGTTGCAAGGCCGACAACGAGAAGTTGATAAAAGAGCAAGAGCAGCAAATGGAAATTAATGCAGTCTTGCTGCAGAGTTTATCCGACATACAAAGACAACTGCAGCATGGACCTGACACCAGTCACGAGGATCAACAACAAACAAAGAAGATTCGAAGTCCACCCGAGATACGAAAATGTGGCCTTTTGAGTGGCTACACTGGGAAGAGCACCTCGCGAAAGGCCCACCCCGGAGATAAGGGACGGGCGTCGGATGTTTCCTCTAGAAAGGAAACTGGTGACTCGGAGGGATCTTCTAGTAGCAGAACTAGTTCATATTCCTGAAGAAAACGGAAGAAGCGAAAGAATTCCAAAAGTCATAATCTCGAAGAATTCAAGAAGGCCAAACCACCCTCTTTCGACATTGAGATAAAGAGGGGAGAGAAAGTGGAGGCCCGACTGCTTGGACTAAAGAAGTATTTTAGAGTCCATGACTTCTCGGAAAACTTGAAGGCCCGAGTAGCCACTTTCAACCTGAATGGAAAGGCTTCCATTTGGTGGGAAGACCTTAAGAATGTAAAAGGGATTCACAAAGAAGACCTATCTTGGGAACAGTTTGAAAGATACTTCAGGAAGAAGTATCTGTCGGAAAAGTATTTCGACGAAAAGACTAAAGAATTCTATGAACTCAAGTTGGGGCAACTCACCGTAGAAGAATATGTCAACAGATTTCTTGAGCTGTTGAGGTACGTACCCTACATAAAAGCAGAAAAGGTAGAGGTGCAATGATTTATCAGTGGGCTACCTAAGGACTATCAGAACGGGATTGAGTTTGACGGGCCGAGGACCCTAGAAGACACTATCTGAAAGGCAAGATATTGTTATGAACAGTTTGGGCTTCGGACAGAACCTTGCGAAGGCTGGAAGCAGAAGAATGGTCCGGGATTCCAGAAAAAGGGGTTTAAATCCCCAAGATTTAAAAACTATAAAAAGGATACAAGGATGAGCTTTCCTACCCAAAGTGTACACCAACAGAATTTCCCCTCCCAGAGCAGAAATAATCATTTTGGGTCAACCCCCGGAAAGACTGATAATCGAAAGAAAGAACCCTTGAGATGTTGGGGTTGTGGAGAAGAACATCTACTCAGGGACTTCCCACACCAACAACAAAACAGTAGGATAATTTACAAAGTCTAAGAGGCTACCACCATGAATGACATGGCCAGGAGTATGTCGTGAATTTATGCAGCCGTGGATAATAAACAAGCCGACCACCAAGCTTCAGTGGTGGAGATGGAAGGTATGATCATTGACCACCTAGTGTCTATTCTAATTAACCCTAGTTCAAATTTGAGTTATATAGCCCCTCGGGTTGTTGATAAGTGTAAATTGCAACCACGTAAACATGCCAAACCATGGTTGGTACAGTTAGCCATTGGCACCAAAAGAAAGGTAGTGAAGGTCATACCAGCTTGCTAATTCATTATGGGTGAATTCTCCACCCAAGCAACCCTTAACATACTACCCCTAGGATTGTATGACCTGTTGATTAGCATGGACTGGCTAGCCACATATAAAGTCAGAATGGACTGTTACCATAAAACCTTAGAACGTGTAAGTGAAGAAGGAAGGAGGATAACCCTTCAAGGGATCCAGAAACCTGTCTCGGTGAGACGAATATCAGCCCTTCAAATGAGAAAGTATTGCAGAAAGGGATGCCCACCATATGCGATACATGTGTTGGAATCAGTTGAGGACGACAAACCAAGCCTCGAAGACCACCCCATACTAAGAGAATTTAGAGGTGTGTTTCCAGAAGAGGTATCGGGTCTACCTCCGAGAAGGGACATTGACTTCTCGATAGAACTTGCACCAAGAGCAGTGTCAGTGTCTAGGACACCCTACAGGATGAGCACACCCGAGCTAGATGAGCTTAAATTACAACTAAAAGAAATGATGGACAAAGGCTATATCTGTCCCAGCGTGTGTCCATGGGGAGCACCAATCCTATTCGTGAAAAAGAAAGATGGTACCCTCTGACTATGCATAGATTATAGACAACTCAATAAGGTAACCATAAAGAACAAGTACCCCTTACCCTGGATCGTTGAATTGTTCGATCAATTGGGAGGTGCTTCCATCTTCTCCAAGATTGACTTGAGATATGAATACTATCAAGTCCGAATTAAGGGTGAAGACATCCACAAAACCACCTTCGGAACAAGATATGGTCACTACGAGTTTGTGGTAGTACCATTTGGATTAACCAATGCCCCTGCCACTTTTATGTGCTTGATGAACAATGTGCTCATCAAATTCCTAGCCAAATTTGTACTGGTTTTTATTGACGATATCTTAATCTACTCCAAGAATAGAGAGGAACATGAGGAACATCTTAGACTTGTGCTTCAAGTGCTAAGAGAACATCAGCTCTATGCCAAGTTTAGCAAGTGTGATTTCTTCCATAAGAAAATACATTACTTGGGCCATGTCATATCTAAAGAAGGGGTAGCAGTAGACCCTGACAAGATCAGGTCTATCATGGAATGGCCTACCCCAAAGGACATTTCGGACATCAGATCCTTTATGGGCTTAGCGGGATACTATAGGAGATTTATAAAAGGATTCTCTAAGATTGGTTGTCCAATCACTGCCCTCCAGAAGAAGGGAGTTAAATTCCTTTGGACCCCAAAATGTGAAGAAAGGTTTCGGACCCTAAAACACCTACTGACCCATGCACCCGTGCTGAAGATCGTCGATCCCGAAACTGACTTCCTCTTGTGCACTGATGCCTACAAGGAAGGGCTTAGAGGATTCCTTATGCAAGAAGGAAGCATAATCTGCTATGAATCCCAAAAATTGAATGAGCACGAAGTCAACTATGTGACCCATGATCTAGAATTGGCTGCCATAGTGCACGCCTTGAAAATGTGGAGGCATTAACTCCTGGGTAGGAAATTTGTACTTATGATAGACCACTGTGTATTGCGACACTTGTTTGACCAACCAAAACTCAATGCTAGACAAGCTAGGTGGATGGCCCTTCTTAGCGAGTTTGATTTTGAAATCAAACATATCAAGGGAAAGGAAAATAAGGTGGTTGATGCCCTTAGCAAAAGTATGAAAACAATTGATCTGGCAGCGCTGAGCACCTGCAAGACCAACATCAGGGAAAGAATCAAGAATGCACAAGAAACAAATGCGTTCTTCCAGACCGTGACCTCATACCTGGAGCAAGAACCCGCAGGGCTAAAGTGCGAAGGTTGCCAGATGTTAGATGGAGGTCTAATAACTTACAAAAACAGATTGTATATTCCAAATTGTCACGACTTGAAGAGGTTCATAATGGATGAACTACATAAAAGACCGTATATTGGTCACCCAGGATACTAGAAGATGATCCCGACCACCAGGAAACAACTCTATTGGCCTAGATTGAAGAAAGACATAGCTGAGTATTTAGCCAAATGTATAGAATGCCAACAGGTTAAAGCAGAACACCGACACCCAGCAGGATTATTACAACCTCTACCAATCCCGGAATGGAAATGGGAGACCATCTCCATGGATTTCATCACCGGATTACCAACATCGACCAGTCAGAATGATGCCATCATGGTAGTGGCGGATAAATTGAGCAAGTCTGCTCATTTTATCCCCGTCAAATCGACTTGCAAGGAACTAGACATCGCCAACATATTCATGAAGGAGATATTTAGACTACATGGCATGCCTAAGGAGATCGTGTCTGACAGAGACACGAAATTTACCTCAAACTTTTGGAAATCCTTGATGGCTAGTCTGGGGACCAAATTATTGTTCAGCACAACCTATCATCCTCAAACCGATGGACAGATGGAAAGAGTGAACCAAATATTAGAAGACATGCTAAGGATGCATGTAATGCATCAACCTAAAAAGTGGGAAGATTACCTGCCACTGGTGGAATTTTCCTACAACAACGACTACCAAGAATCACTAAAGATGAGCCCTTTCGAAGTCCTATATGGTAGGTCATGCAACACTCCAGCCAGTTGGAGTAATCCCCTAAACAGAATTACTATTGGACCTGACATGTTGAAAGAAATAGAACAACAAGTGATTCAGATAAAGCAAAATCTGAAAGTTGCTCAGAACAGACAGAAAAGTTACGCCGATAGAAAGAGAACCCCTAGAGAATTCAAGACGGGAGACCACGTATATCTCAGAGTTAGGCCCAGGAAGAGTTCCCTGAGGATGGGAGCTTGTGCCAAGTTGGCACCTCGGTATTTTGGACCCTTTGAAGTTCTAGATAGAGTGGGGCCTATAGCCTATAGGCTAGCACTTCCTCCCACAGTAAAAGCACATAATGTTTTCCATGTTTCATTGTTGAAGAAATATGTGCATGATTCTAATCACATAATTGACTGGTTTGTGATCCAGGTGGAACCGGAGGGAGAATTCCTACCATAACCTCTATGCATACTGGACAGAAAGGAAACCCCACTCAGAAACTGAACCATTGCACAGGTCAAGGTGCAGTGTAAACATTGTGGCCCCGATGAGGCCACGTGGGAAATGGAAGATGCCATGAAACAGACATATCTGATTTTGTTTACTTCTGTACATACACGTCATAATTGATAGATAGAACATCGAGGATGATTTTTCTTTAAGGGGGAGGGAATTGTAACACCATGTTTCCCCCAGTCTGTAAAAATAACTATATTGACGAAGAACTATGGCAAACTCAAAGGTGTGAATGTTTGATTTGATGGACCTTTGTATAAAAGGTCGATCAATGTAAATTATGTTATGAATATGTGTTGCATGACTGCTGGGAGGGGGATGTGCTAAAAGAGACCACGATGGCTAATGAAGGGTGGTGGAAGGGACCTGAAATGGTTGCGTTAACTTCCACCGAACCAGTACCATTCTAGTTTTTACTTACTCAAAGACCAAGGCAACTCTCTGACCCTGGAATGAATCTCCCGTCAGGATGGTAGATGGGGAGGCTCCTCAAGAGTTAATGAGGGGATGGGGCGAACCGCCCATCCGTAAAATATCTCAGACCTGACCACGGATGGGGGAATTCGTGCCACACGCAATCTTGCAGAGAAGGGTAAGAAAGAAGTGTGGGAAGGGTAGAGAAGGAGGAGCGCACGTGACAGGGATCGCATAAGAGAACCACAAAACCCTAGAACCACAGGGAGTTCTGAACACAGGAGAAGGAGAGTAACCTTCATCCTTAACTTCTGTTGAGCTGGAAGTAAGAGATTGAATCTTAGAGCATCGTGGTCTAGCTCGGGGGTGGCTAGTGGTAAATTTGTTTGGAGTCACTGAGCCTACGGTTGGGTGGAAACAAGCACCCTTCTATGCAGTTGCATCACACCTTGTGGTTCTGATAAGTGTTTTATGCCTTATATTTTGGATTGAATATCATGGATGAATGTTTATACTTATATACCATAGTTGATGTATGTGTAAATTATTTAATTTCAAAGTATGTGTCCATCCCATTAAGAATAGACCCATCTGGTTGACCTTCGCAATATTCTAGGATGGCTCCTCAAGAGCACCTTTCCCCGGGAATCATCTCATAACTTCGGAACCATACCGAGCCTTTACCCAAAAACCCGACTAAAATCAGGGATAATTGCCCAAGAACCATTTGAAGGTTCAAGTGATCCGTGTCTGGAAAACCTGTGCAAGAAAGAGTAGTTCTCTAAGGTTTCGGAGTCGTGAGAGTCTGAGGCTCCGAAAGGTTGAATTTTGTGACCCAAGTTCATAAAGGATAGAGAATCCAAATATTGAAAGGGAGTATCCCTTCGTTTGGTAGACAAATGGACGAGATCCTTTCGAAAATACCCCAAGTCTGTCAAGACCAATGGATCTAGAGGAGGAGTGTGGGCGTTAACGCCTAGACCCCTTCAACCTTCGTAAGTAGCGATGGAACTGGGACTGTAGATCCCAGGATTCATTGGGAGCTATCTAGGTCGTTGATCTTAACCTAAAGGTAGATGGGAGGATGGACTCGCCATAGTCCTGAAAGTCCCAATTTAATCAGGACCATCCATTCAGCATGGACGCATGGCAGTCGGGTGGCATTTCGCTGACTCATGACTTAGAGTGGTCAAAGGGTAGGACCGCACAAACTCACAATTCATGAATTCACGACGTAATCGTGTTCGTTGATCCAGTAGTGATCTGGACCGTCGATTTAGCGTGAATAAGTTTCGGTGTTTCAACGTCCGGGGGACCAAAGGGCAAGATCTCTCGATTTCGCAAGTCGCATACGAAACCCCGACAGGCTCGGTGGGTCGGCCCTAGGTCATAGGACAGGGTCATGTGGTAGAAGGAGGAGGCAAGTGCTAGTAGTTGGATAAGGGTCTAACTCAGGGATCGGTATTTCGGAACCCGAGAATTCGAAGAAATGAGAAGACGAGGGACGTAAAGTCCTGAAATCGTGAAACGTGAAATAACCTATGGTTGTAGGTCGTGGTCATAGCGTCAAGGTTGTGTGGAGGAGGGTCACATCGTGATCATAGGTGAGAGGGATAGCACGCACTAGGCCACTTAATCACTTTCAGGACTGAAGGAGATGAAGAGGTTGGGACGCCTTGCATCGGGAGCCCCGATGTCGCGAAATGCGATGAGCCTTTTTAAACTAAGCCTATGGTCACGGATCTCAATCACGAGGTGGAGGATGAGGAATGAGCTAGCCTGCGCTAGGCCCCTGTAGGAATTTGGGAATTCTTTCCTTTGAGAAAAAGGTGAAAAAATTGTTATTCCGCCGTGGGTGTGTGACAAGTACACAGCTCTAGAGAATATGGAGGCATAAACTGCAAAATCGTGAGAGGAAGTATAAACTTTGACTCGGTTATCCGTTTGGGATGAAATTTTACAGGGAGTTTTTTCTCAAAGAGTTCACTACCATCTCAATCTAATCCATCAGATCGACCATCATTTCAACACTTTTCAGGGGCCAAATTCCTTCATATAAAGTCTCAAATTGGGGTTTTATTGCTTTTACGGGATTTTTTTTAATTTTATTATCAGTTATCTCTTAGTTTTTGAACTTAATCGGAAAAGTGAGTTGACAAATAGTGTCGCTCTAGTTAGCTCTTAGTTATTCATAAGTTTTAGATTCACACGATAATTTCCTAAAATTAGTTGTATTCGAAAATCTCATATAATAGTTATAAGGGGTTGAACTTCCATTGTAATAGTTAGCATGGAAAAGGAATAAAAGAGAGTTATTTTCCATTCTCGTGTGCTTGCATGATTTTTATATCTTGTGAATGAATCCAAGTTTATTGGTTACATCATCTAGTATCATAGTAGGAAGGTGGTTGGGAGAGGAAGAGGAAGAGAAAGGTACCTTGCTCAGATGTGTAGAGATATGCAAAACCTCCATAGGCAAGTAGAAGATCTTACAAACGTGCTAGCTAGTTAGAAAATAATACAAAGAGAAGTGTATAATGAGGGGACAGTTCGAGGAGATGTAGATCAACATAGAGAACATGAATAAGAACAATTAGAGTGCATGAATTTTGAAGAAAGGATGCTTAGGGCTCTAGAAGGTAGAAATGATAGGATCAAGATGGAAGTTTCAAAATATGCAGGGAATCTTAAACTAGAGGAGTTATTAAATTGGTTGGATGCCATGGAATTTTTTTTTGAATGACAACCTATGCCATAGGAAAATAAGGTGATATTTGCATGCACCAAGTTGAAGGGTCAAGACGTGATCTAGTGGGATCATGTGCAGAAAGACGGAGCAAAAAAAGGAGAAGACAAAATTAGAACTTGGAGCAAGATGGAAAAAAAAATTCGAGAAATGTGTTTGCCTCCGGACTATGCCCATACCCTTTTTCGTAGATTTCAAAACTTGAAGAAAAACATGTCCACCGTGGATGAACTCACAAACGATTTTTATCAGTTGTCCATTCGCGTGGATCACTAGGAAACTGATGAGCAACTGGCTGCAAGGTATGTGAATTGTTAAAATTTTCTATTCAAGATAAACTGAGCATGCATAAGGTTCACAGTGTGGAAGAGGCATACCAATTAGCCTTCAAGGTCGAGGAAAAGCAAAACTGACAATTTGCTTAAAGGAATAGAGGATAAATAAGGGGTACATTGTCTGCTTCACGAGGTGGTTTTAACTATGGTAGAGGTGAATCATCCCAAGGAACCTAGAAAGCAGAAGATACTCGACAAGGTAACCTGAATCAACCACAAGGAAGAGGATTTCAGAGGGGTAGAGGTTACAGTGGTGGTAGAGGAGGACCTTATGTGTGTTTCAAGTGTGGTGTAGAGGGTCATCGGGCATTTGAATGCCCAAATTATAACATGCAAGATCTGAAGCAAGGACAACATCCTAGTTTGAGATTGGTCTAAGTTGAGAGTGAAGAAGGAGTTGAATCTGAAGTCTCACCTGACATGGGGGAGAGTCTCGTGATACGGAGGTCAATGGTGAATCCCGAAAAAGAGCAAAGGAAGATTAGTGACAATGAATATTCTTGGCTTCAGACAAATATTTTTTGAAACTAGATGCACTTCCGGGGGAAAGGTATGTCAAGTTATTGTTGATAGTGGAAGTTGTGAGAATATGGTTTCCAAAGAGATGGTAGATAAGTTGAAATTGTGTTGTGAAACACATCCCCATCCTTACCGAATTGCATGGTTCAAAAAGGGAAATAAAGTCACCATTAATAAAAGATGTTTGATCAAGTTTTCCATCAATGAGACTTATAAAGATGAAGTATGGTGTGATGTCATTCTGATGGCTGCATGTCATCTTTTATTGGGGAGGCCTTGGTAATATGACAAAAAAGTCATGCATGATGGAGGAAATAATACCTACACCTTTTGGAAGGATGGATCGAAAGTCATCTTATTTCCCCTTAAGGATGAGGGAAACACAAAGAATATGTTGTCAGAAAGAGATTTTGTTAAGGAAATGAGATTTTGCTATATATTAATAGTGAAAAAAGGAGTCGTGGAAGATGTACCAATTCCTACTGAAGTGGCCAAGTTACTAGAAGAATATGTTGATGTTATCCCTGATGAACTACCTAATGGGATTCCACTAAAGAGGGCTATTCAACATCACATTGATCTCATCCCAATATCATATTTACCTAATCAGGCAACCTATAGGATGAGTCTTATACAACATGCAGAGCTCAACCAACAAGTGAAAGAACTTATAAAGAAAGGTTTGGTAAGAGAAAGCATGAGTCCCTGTGTTGTACCAGCATTGTTGGTTCCCAAAAAGGATAATACATGGAGGATGTACACAAAGAGCAAAGCAATCAATAAAATTATCACCAAATATCGGTTTCTTATACCGCGCTTGGATGACATAATGGATGTGCTAGCTAGAGCTAAATATTTTAGTAAGATTGATTTGCGAAGTGGATACCACCAGATCTGGATTTGTGAAGGGGGTGAATGGAAAACTGCCTTCAAGGCCATGGATGAACTATATGAATGGATGGCAATGCCATTCGAGCAGTCAAATGCACCTAGTACTTTCATGCAGTTGATGAATACTATGCTTCGACTTTGTATTGATAAGTTTGTTGTCGGTTTTTTTTATGACATCCTAGTTTTCAGTAACAACAAAGAAGATCACTTGCATCATTTAAAATTATATTGGATGCATTGAGAAAACATCAACTCTATGCAAACCTGAAGAAATGTAGGTTCCTGCAAGAAAGTTTGGTATTTTTGGGTTTTGTCATCTCAACAGAAGGAGTCAAGATGGATTTAGAGAATGTCAAAGCAATTTTGGAGTGCCTAGCCCTAGGAGCATCACAAAGGTAATAAGTTTTCATGGGTTGGCTACCTTTTACCAAAAATTTATTCGAAATTTTAGCAGTATTGTAGGACCCATAACATATTGCACCAAAGGCAAGACATTCATGTGGACCAATGAAGTTGAGGAAAGTTTTAAGTTTCTAAAGAAGAAGGTAACTGAGGCACCCATATTAGCCTTACCATAAAGTGTTTGAGGTAGACTGTGATGCTTCACATGTAGGTATTGGAGTTGTACTTAGCCAAGCAGGTAGACCAGTTGCATTTTTTAGTGAAAAGTTGAATGAGGTAAGAAAGAATTACTCCACATATGATGTAGAATTTTATGCAATTGTGCTAGCATTGTGACATTGGAGGCATTATTTAGTGTTGAAAGAGTTTATGTTATTTACCAATCACATTGCATTAAAATATGTAAACACCCAAAACAAATCGAACAACAAACATGCAAATGTGTCTTTTTCTTACAAGGCTACACCTTTGTTCTGAAGCACAAATCAGGACAACATAAACAATTTGCAAATTCTTTGAGTTAGCACGTTGTTCTTTTGACAATCATGGAAAATCAAGTAATTAGGTTTGTTGCATTAAAGGATCTTTATGTGTCTGGTAATTATTTTCAGGAGATTGTGGAACAGTTGAAGAATCCAGTTGTTGGGAACATGGATCTTAATCAAGGTGAATATTTTATGCAAGATGGCTACCTATTCAAAGGAAAACAACTATGAATTCCAATTGGTTCAATGAGGGAAAATATTATCAGATACCTTCACAGTTTGGCAGGACATTTTGGAAAGGATAATATGTTATCCTTAATCGAAGATAAGTATTACTGGTCGAAGATGAAAAAGGATATAACTAGGTATGTGCCACGGTGTAGGTTTTTCCAAATCGATAAAGGAAAATCATAGAACACATGGTTGTATATGCCATTACTAATGCCCACAAGCCCATGGACAGATATGAGCATGGATTTTGTGTTGAGGCTCCCAAACACACAGTGAGGTAATGATTTTTATTTTGTGGTTGTTGATAGGTTCTCTAAAATGGTTGATTTCATTGCTTGCAAGAAAACTAGTGATGCATCGAGGGTGGCATGATTGTTTTTTTCAGAAGTTGTTAGATTACATGGGGTTCCAAATACTATTACCTCTGATAGAGATACTCGGTTCTTGGGTCATTTTTGGAGGACTTTATGGAAGAAAATGGGGACTAAATTACAGTTCAACAATGCCTATCACCCCCAAAAAGATGGGCAAACCGATGTAGTAAATCAGAGTTTGGGAAATTTGTTACGAAGCATTGATGGAGAGAATCCTAAGCAGTGGGATTTGGATTTACCTCAAGCAAAATTTGCCTACAATAGTTCAGTGAATAGATCTACAGGTAAATATCCATTTCAGGTTGTTTACAGTAGAAATCCTATTGGTGTCCTAGATTTGGTGCAGCTACCACATGGGGATAGGATCAGTGATGATGGGGAAGCATTTGCAGAACACATTCAACAATTGCAGCAACAAGTGAGACCAAAATTGTAGGCTAGTAATGAACATAACAAAATTATAAAAGATGCTCACCCACGATACCATGTATTCAATGAAGGTGATTTGGTGATGGTTTATTTACAGAAAGAACGATTTCCTAGAGGAACCTACCACAAATTGAAGTATAAGAAAATTGGTCCTTGCAAGGTTCTCAAGAAAACCAATGACAATGCTTATAAGGTCGATTTAGCAGCTGATCTTGATATCTCCCCTGTGTTTAATGTTTCTGATTTGTATATCTTCCATGGGAACGATCAATGTGATGACAGTGAGGAAGAGGTGGATTGAAAACAAGTCATTCCGAGCAAGAAAAAGGAAAATATTGTGCATATTTTAGATAAGAAGACCCTTCATACTCGGCAAGGCCAATAAAACCGATATCTGGTCCAGTGAGAAGGCGTAGCACCAACAAAGGGTACATGGATTACATAGGGGGAGTTGTTGAACCTCGATCCTGGTAAGTTGCAACAGTTTGAAGACAATAACTTGAAGGAGTTGTGTTCTTTTCAATGAGAGGAGAATGACACAGCGATTTTACGAGGGTCATAAATTTTGACTTGATTATCCGTTTGGGCTGAAATTTTGCACGGAGTTGCATCTCGAAGAGGTCACTACCATGTTGACTTAATCGTTGAGATCGAACATCATTTCAACACTTTTCTGGGGGCAAATTCCTTCATATAAGGCCTCAAATTGGGGTTTTAATGTTGTTACGAGAATTTTTAAAATTTTAATTATCAATTATCTTAGTTTATGAACTTAATAAGAAAAGTGAGTTGACAAATAGTGTCACTCTAGTTATCTCTTAGTTATTGGTCAGTTTTAGAGTCATGCAAGAATTTCCTAAAATTAATTGTTTTCGAAAATCTCAGATAGTAGTTATAAGGGGTTGAACTTCCATTGTAATAGTTAGGATGGAGAAGGAATAAAAGAGAGTTATTTTTTGTTCTCATGTGTTTGCATGGTTTTTAGATCTTGTGAGTGAATTCAATTTTATTGGTTACATTGGGAAGGAATCGAAAAACAAGACTGCAATAAGATAGTAGAGGAACCTGAAATGCCTTTGAATCATCAAAATGTTGCAACAACTAAGAATGGGGATCTCACCCCCAGCAAAATCCTTACCTGACCCATTTTTGGTATTCCAGTCATATTAGAGGAAGGAAGTCATGAAGAATTGGGTGATGAATATGAGATAGAAGCCTCGCAAAGCACGACAACAAAAAAAGTGGGTCGACAATCAAATCACAACAGAAGGGATAAGGAAGCAAATCGAGATAAGGAGTTAGGCATCGAAACTACCTTGGAACAAATATTCAAAAAGGATGGGAAAAGTAGGAAATCCCATGATCCACAAAAGGGATGTCCCAAAATATCCCACAACTTTCTAAAGGGGGCGGAATCCAAATCATCAGGTAAATAATGAAATTAGTCTCCTAGAATTGTAGAGGATTCGGGAGAAAAGTTAAGAAAGAAGCAATGGGAAAGTTAATACGAATAGAAAAACCTCAAATTCTTCTGATCCAGGAGACAAAATTGAAGGGGCATGAGGCCCTTCTAGAAATACAACAAATTTGGAGGAAAAGTAAGGGAATAGCAATAAGTGCAAGAGGGGCTTCAGGGGTCATCTGCACTCTCTGGAATTCTAATTTTTTTTAGCTGGATAGTAGCCTTGAAGAAGCGCATTTGATTATGGTCAAGCCAATTCACCTATCAACATGTAAGATTCTTCATATTTTTAATGTTTACATGCCCAATAATTACTAGGAAAAGTTAGAATGTTAGGATTCTCTATTGGGAATAAGGGAATCTAGGTATAATCAAAATTGTATTATAGTTGGGGACTTTAACACTTCCATGCATCTGAAGGAGAAAATAGGGGCCTCTATTGTAAGGGATCCATCAAGGAAAAATATGTAGGATCTCATATCCACCTTGGATCTTTTTGATGTTCAGTCGAGTAAGGGTAGATTTACTTGGAATAATAGAAGAGTTGGTCCAAGTCATATTACAGCTAGGCTTGATCACCTTCTTATTCACAACTCCTTTTTGTCCCTCTGTGAGTTGATCTCTTCTTTGATTATCCCATGGGTTAGTTCTGACCATCGTCATATTTCTCTCTCTTTTTCTAAAGAGGAGAATTTGGGGCCCATCCCCTTCTGGTTTAATCCTCTTTGGATGGAGAATCTTGACTTCTTCCCTCTGGGTTTCTCGCTCTTGGTGTCAATGGATATATGGATCCCATGTCCATGTTTGGGAGCAAAATCTTAAGCTGGTTAAAGTCTCAATTAAGAACTAGGTCAAGGTCTGAGTAAAATCCCCAAATGTAGAAGTTTTAGAAAACAAGAGAAATCTTGAGGAAATACAAGAAAGGATGGAAAGCAATGAAGTGATTCCAAACTTATTGAAGCAAGAACAAATTGTCTATCAGAACTATGTTAAATATCTAAAGGATGAGTCCATGTGGAGGTTGAAGTCTAGATCTATGTGGTTACAAGCTGGTGACAAAAACATGTCCTTTTTTCATAAGCAAGCTAAAGTTCGGTAGTGGTGTAACATGGTTGAAGAAATCAAAACACATTCTAGAGAAGTGTTATCTTCTTTTGAGGACATTAAACATGAAGCTCCTCTACATTATGGACATCTGTACACATAAGAGGATGAATGAAATAATGAGTTATGCGAGCAATTTATCTCCCACATTCCTTTGAAAATTTTCTGAAGAAGATAATCTGGAGTTGAATAAGCCAGTCACAGAAGAGGAAATATTTGTGACTATAAATCAGTTTAACTCTAATAAAGCCCTCAGGCCAGATGGTTGAACACTATCCATTTTTATAAAAGATGTTGATGCATCATTAAGTATGATTTCATTCAAATGATCCAGTATGTGCACAAGTCGTCGTGCATGTGAGGGGCCACAAATTCGTCTTTCTTTGCTCTAATTCCAAAATAAAAAATGCTTCTTCCTTTGATAGATTTAGTCTCATCTCTCTTACAAAATTATGGCAAAGATTATCGCAAATAGGTTGAAAGCCTTCCTAGCCAATCTCATTCTCTCAAATCAAGGGGCCTTTGTGGAGAAGAGGAAAATATGGGATACCATTATTTTGGTGCAAGAGGTTGTCCATTCAAGCTTCACTAGAGGGGAAAAGGGTATGATTATTAAAATTGACATGGCCAATACGTTTGATAGAGTCAAGCACAACTTCCTAAATGCAGCTCTCGAAAAATTTGGTTTCAATCAAACCTTTATCTCTTGGATTGGTTCTTGTATCAATAATCCTTGGATTGCCCCATTGGTTAATGGTAGGCCAACCCCTTTTTTCAAAGCTTCCAAGGGGCTAAGGCAAGTTTTCCCTCTTTCCCCTCTACTTTGTGTTCTTATGGAAAAAGCTTTAAATAGAATATTAGAATGGGGGCGTAGCTCAGGTGGAATTATAGGTATCATAATTGTCAGAGATGTCAAAAGAATTAACCATTCTCAATTTGTTGATGGGCAGGGCCTAAAAACTTATAGCTCGTCGATTCAAACTTGTGTTGGACTAGTTCCCCCAAATCTCATGAGGGCTAATTAATAAAAATAAAATTCAACTATATGCATGGAATGTCAATGCTAATAATCTGATGGGCTTTTCTCACATCTTTCAATTTTTGTTCTCGACTGGTTGGAAATCTTTTAAAAATTTGGGAATGCCGAGTTGTTTGAAATTGCTTCTAGGAGAAGATTGGCACGTTATACTGCAGAAAATAAAAGAGAAGTTTGAAATATGGGGCTCCATCTAGTTGAATCTAGTTGGAAGATTGGTGCTCATTAAATCTATTCTATCCTCTCTCCCTATCTTTCAATTCTATGCTCTTTTGGCTCTTGTTGGCATCAAAAAAGACTTGGCTTAGGCAATCCTTAATTTTTTGTGGCAACTCAGCAAATCTAACACAAATAGATTTCATTTGGTAAATTGGAGCTTGGTAAGGTCCCCTAAAGAAAATGGAGGCCTTGGAGTTTGAGATCCCGAATTGGTGAACATTTCCCTTGGATTAAAACTTCTTTGGAGATTGGTGACAGAGAAAAATGAAGGTGGAAACGGGCCTTGCACAAGAAGTGTTTTTCGATGGATAGAAGAAGATGCCTAGATGCCTCTCCAGGTAAGCAGACAAGATATCCTATTTGGAAGCTGCTTTGGGCCTCCCTCCCACATTTCCAAAACTCAGTCACATGGATACCAGGTAAAGGAAAGAAAATTAACATATGGAATGATGGTTTTCATGGAACATCCTCCCTAAGGTGTGATCTCTCCTTCGACCCTCTCAAGTGGTGGTTAAAAAATAAACATAAGTGTACTC